>JACCIA010000010.1:3525244-4130488 GCA_018906985.1 Apocrypta bakeri | reverse complement strand
CGCATATACTGCTTTCGCTCAGCGGCACGCGAGTCATGTTAAAGTCGTGCAATCAACATTCCCGTGTTCCTTAGCTGCCATTTAATAAAAAAAAGCATAAAACCGCATATTTTCTTTGGCGCGTAGAATGCAGTTTGCGGGCAATGATTTTTTTGTACATTGACCCAAAAGCATCTGTGTAATATAAATATAATAATTGTGATTTACATGCTGAAAATAGTCGTAGAGATGCAGTTATGTTATACATTATTTGCGTCTATAGTGAAAAGATAAATACCTAGTCCGCTGCTATAACGTTCGTTCATTGTTGTTGTTCGGATGTTCGCTATATATCTTTCAACTCAATTGTAATTTGTTGAAATATTGAGGATGACATGATGTATTATAGTTCTCTTAAAGAAAATTGTGACGTGTGCATCTTAACTATATTTAAAGTGAGAAGCCAAGACGACGTTGATCTAGTCGTAGACTCTTCGGTAGACATTTTTTAACCTCCGGAGAATTGAAGGAAATTTCAAAACTAGATGATGATTGATCGACATGTAATTATGCTATAAAAAAACTATATATATATATATGTATATATGTGTATATAAGTTTCTTTAAAATTTCAACAAATTCCGATGTAAGTTAAAAGGAGGAACCGATTACCTATAAGGCTTGGTATTTATGGAATTGAAGTCAGTCATTGATTCCTCACTTTAAACTTATCAATTTTCTCTTACTTAGAAATAACAATATTCCACCTGCAATTATTCTGTGATGTCTTAAAATTCTTTGCTGCATTCAATTTTAGTGTGAATAATCGACGAATCTATATGTCAGCGGAACATACAATTTCGTATGACAAAACGTCCTAGAAGCAGTAAAAAATTATTGAATGTTTGACAAAATGTTCCACTGTCAAGAAAAAAGACTAATTATTCCATGTTAGAAATAACCGCATCAAAGTCCGTCAATTCACACAACTCACGTTATTGTTTCCTCATTTATATACATCATACTATTAGCAAGAAAGCAAATTTGTTATATTTTAAAAACGCACACTGCTAACCGGATTGTCGCACTTATATATTTCTACCTATTCTCTTAAATCCATTTCTAGCCCAAGCACAAGACGGACACTTGATTTCTTTAGCTCGATTTCCCAACTACCTAGATCGTACCAACTAATTCTAGTGCTATAACTGTCTTTCTTTGTTATTAAATTTCCCGATATACATATATAAATATATATAGCGTATAGACGAAGTGCCTCGTCTCACAGTTAAAAACCATGTTCTTTTTCTGACTTAGATCGTCGAACACAGTGTGATGCGTTTAAAAATAACGCCATAAGAGAAAGACCCTTGGAATCGTTTTCGGAATACAAGACGGCGCACTTCGGGTTATATTAAGCTTGCTAGAACATAGTTTCGAGCAAACACGAATGCGAGACAAGTGTGTAAGAAAGTATGTTGTACTCGAAAAAAAAAACGTACCCATATAATCCATAGCTCATATAATAACATATAACACTTTTAATGTATATGTATATATTGTATATACATAAATATCCGTGCCATACGAAAATTCAATAGGAGCATATTATTCTCAATGGGACTGCGATGCCAATCGAGAGTTCAGCTTGTCGATATTGTCATTGTAGACCCGAGACAAATGCGCGCGAGTCTTTGTGCCAATTGATTCATCTGGTTTAAATTTAACCACATACGTCTTTTCCGCGCGCGCGCGCGCGCGCTCGTGTGAGAAGTTGAACGACCCCCTGAGTATCATAAAGTCCAATCGCAGATAGAAACAGCCGAGTCGAGCTAATATCGTTGGAAATGGAAAGAGGCGAACTCCGCAGTTTCGGAGCGTGGATTTGCAGATCTGCACTTTATTACACTTATATATGAGCAGACAGTGCCAGCAAACGAAAAAAAGAAATGTATAACTCTCTCTCGAGAGAGAGAGCGATACGCGTACGGATATACTTGATATAGGAGCGAGCGAAAAACAGACACACTCGAGAGAGCTCGAGAAATTCCTAAGTTCACATTGGCAATCGATGGCTTTAGTTCTTTGATTCCGCAGTACGTACGTATATATATGTACATATACTCCACGCCACACGCAGTATTCGCGAATAAATTATGCATCGATCAGCCCCTGCTATTCTTGGACGTACTATTTAAAATTAAACTCGGTCGCTGATGTTCGTTCGATTATTTTCATGCGTTTGTCACACAATGGCTTGTCTCGCGACCAACGCGTATACCTCTGTTCGACGCATCGTGCCTACGCCTGCGCGTGTATACGTATAATTTTACTGCGCACGCCGACGATGACGGATAATCGAGTCGAGCAGAAAAATTCCAAAGTTTGACAAAGAAAATCTGTAATGCAATTGACGGAGATAAAAGCTCAAAGTAATTTGAACGCGCGAATAATCCTCTCCATCAAGCCGATGGAGAGTGGATAATCCTTATGCAGCGGATAATTAGAAAATTTCAGTGATCCGCCTATTTCATTGAATTTCAATGAACGTCTGTAGTGAAGAGTAAAAGATCGCGTAAAGCAGAACGTGTTAGCGGGCAATCGATCTCGAAAACAGAGGTATCAAAGTCGCTCGAGTGATGGATTGCTTGCGGAAAAGAGAACGAAAATGCAAACAAGCCCTTGTACGGATAAAGGAAAAAAGGCAGCCGCGAATAAGGTACTCTTTCTCTTTTTCCGATCGATTTATACGTACATTCGGTATATATAGATGAGCAACGGTTGCATCGACCGAATGTTTACCCACGTGCAGACGCGCGCTGATTCCTCCTGAGATTGTTTGCTTTCGATTTTTCGCTTCCGAAGCTCTCCCGACATGGATTTCTTGTTGCTAATTTTGTTCGACCTCCCATGATGCATCATATATATTACGCGAACGTAACGTATCTCTCGCTGTCTCTCTATATAGCCGTGTTCGCGTCGTATATTAGCGACGCAGCGCAGTTTGTACACCGTGGGGAATCGCATGTTCCCTGAGCAAATGATGCAATGCCATTTGTGCGAGAAAAAATAAAATCTAATTGCTCTCGGTTATGAGTGAGTAATTGGAAGAGCCGACTACGCCTGGAGACAATTTTTTATATTTGCGTATTTTTAATTAGATGGAGTCGGTATAACAGCTGTGATTAATGATGGAAAAATTCTGCTTTTTACTATTCTTTGACTCAAAAAACGTGACGTGGAAAATCTACTATTTTGCACCTCATTAATCATTAACATATTACGTGGAAAATATTAATTATATAATAATATTTATTATGATCGTTTCGAAATAATGAAGTTGTAACCCGACATGTATATACATAAAAATATTAGTGCCTTTTTAAATATTGATTACGTGACTCGATACTAATTCGAATGAAATTATAATTTACTTTGTAAATACGTTGTTCCTGATTCTACAAACAGAAGGGCCGCGTCGTTTTACGTGATATATTAATTCGACGAACTTTGGAGCCGCGTAATTAATTCCACCGTTTCGTTAATTAACTTCCGGAACCGAGTCGGTATATCATATATATATCACATCAATTTATGTATATATGCACATTAATATGTATATAAAGTTAATTAAACCATTGTAAACAGAGTGCAAATAAAAAAAATTCTCAATAGTAATAAGTGAATTAGTTTGACTGTCGAACAATAGACATTCAAGAGATACTTGACGGAACGTTCTAAAATCTAGTGGTTAGAATATGTATGTATGTACAATATATATATACACACTAACGTGTAATCAAAATTAACACTGAGACGTGAATCGCCGGCAACCCTAATATGCGAGTACAATCGCTCTGTTCGAGTCTTTCAAGAGCAAAGGGACAATGTCAAGTACTGCTAGGTTTAACACCTCGATTCTACGACGTGTGTGTGTGTGTGTGTGTGTGTGTGTATGTGTATGTACGTGTGTGAATTAATTGCTGACAAAGTAAAAGCGGGTCTCGTCGTCGCGACGTGTTCCGTAAATCGATATCGCGCCCACAGTTCTGAAGTATATCTGACGATGCTCCGATAAATCACGCCGCGATCGCCGAGCTTTTTTCAACAAATATGTTCTACTTTAATGGTCGTTATTCATTCGTATCTGATTAAGAATTTTATTTTTCTATTTTAAAAATGTCGTTATTAATTTTTTCTCCCATTTCTCTATAACGATTTAGTACAGTAAAGAAAAAAAATGATGACATTCTTCTATTCAGCGTGACTTCATTACTCGTGTCGTGAGCGCACGTTTTTGCTGCATAAAAGCATTGGTATAGCTCAATCGATAAACTATTAATTAATATTATATATTCAGTTTGATCTACGTGTGCTAGGCGGGGGTGCATATGCATAAAAATAAATTATACATATAATAGATTCAAACTATATATGCAACTAATACAAAATAAATGATGTATACCACATCAGTTATAAATTTCTATCGCGCGCTGCGGCTTATTTAAATTCGTAGGAAATGCGAATCACGAATGTCGACTAAATTTAGGAATGCGGCACTCTCGTTACGCGAACGAATCATGCTTCGCGCCGTTTCAGTATCGCGTAAAAAATGCACTCGAAAAGTACAACAACTTCGTCGGAAATAAGAAAATTACGGGTAAATTAAACAGTCGTGATACTCGCCGAAGTCGCAATTTTTTACGAGGAAAAAAATAATATATGTTCCCAGTATACGTAGTTTGAAATCGAAGTATATAAGCGAGCTGTGCGGCAGTAGGGCCCATTAGAGATCGCGTGAGTCGCGGACGTAAATGAATCAAGCTCAAGGGCTTTTCGTCCGAAAACTGCACTTACATACTTCCTACCGCTTAGGAATAGAGATAGAACTATGTATAGAGCCTGATGATAAAAAAATGCAAAAGAAAAATAGAAACCAATCACGCTATCCAAGACACTAGAGAAATTATTTGTTAAATTTATTCTTCAGAACTTTAACCACCTCACACACGATATACATACCTATATATACATATTATCTGTTCTCGATTTCGTCGTTTGTCATTTTGTTGTTTCAATGTCCATTGTACTTAATACGAGCAACGTGTATAATGCGTATGTCTTTTGTATATCATTGTGCATGAGCGTTGGCAAAGAGGCTCGGGTGCATTAAAATAGATATAGACCTATTTACAAATATATATATATATATATATATATACGATGAACGAAGTGTGGTACGGAATGAAAGTTCAATATAAGAATAACTGTGTGCGTATGTATGTGCGTGTTGATATAGATGATGGATACACAGGAGATAAATGGAATCACAACGGAAAGATGGTTAGTTACAGGGTGGTGGCGGTGGTCGCGGGTAACAGCGAAGCGGTCACCCTGAGCAATTTGCGCGCCGACACGCAATACCAACTGGTCGTCACTGCCGTCAAAAGCGGCAAGAAACTCCGGAGTCGACCGATCGTCTTCCGTACTCTTGGTAATTATTGATTCTTCACTTTTTTTATTATTCATCTAATTTATGGGCTATGTTTAGATGACCGATTATCTCTTTAAGCAAAATATTCGAGTTTTATTCGTATTAATCGTTGTAATTTACCTCGTTCACTTTAGCTCATTCGTTCTCGACAATCAAATCATTCATATTAGATTATTCATTCGAAAATGCGTATGATTACCGTGAGCTATTCAAATGTTATTTATTCGTTATTTATGTTTTATAATAAAATCGTTATAAATAAAGTTACATTTCTGGTAAAAAACATCAAAGAATACTTCAAACAAAATATAATAATTTTAAATATGTTAATAAGCATGTAATTGCTAAATGTTTAGTCGCTTCATAAATATATGCAATTTGCCAATATTTGGATTCTTTATCGTTAGCTATGTTTAAATTATTAAAAACAAATTAAGTGACAATGTAGGAATACAGCTAAGTAAGTCAATCTTATAGCATAAGTAAATAACAATCTGCATCGACTATGGAGTCAATGTAAATAATTATTATATTTATTACTCACTAATAAATATAATAATTATTTGTGCAAGTCTGTTCATTTAGTATAAACGATCTGCATGAAATAGACCGTGTGAAATATTTTACATTACAAAGCATTGTCTAATTATCAAACATCATTAAAAGACAATATCATTCGAAAGATAAATATATACATGTATAATTAATAAATCATCTAAATATCGATTTCATATTTCTACTTCGTTAATGGCTTTTCGATCGATACATCTCCCCACATTCAACCATTAACGCAGGCGATCTGCTTGTTGTCTTTGAAACTTTCGACATCAAACACCACAACATGCATGCGCAGTTTTAAATGCGCTATATATATGGGTATATATATATATATACCTTACCTCTCAGACTTGGATTTCCTCGTTTATTTCGAAATCGTCCAGAGCAATGAAGACGGATAGACAGAGCGGGTATACAATGAAGATAGATCCAGAGTCTCGGACCTGTGACAAAGAGCATCACACTAGCAAATTGAATTACGTCTCATTCGATTCCGAGTCAGCGCTAACTTTGTTACGACAATGTTCGTTTTCCAGCAAAAGCGCGAGAGTAGATTTCACTCCTTTTCTGACCTTTGTGTTCGTTATATACGGAACGTTGACGTTTTCTCAGGTATAAACGGATGTATGTGTTACATTGAAGGTTGGCTGTAGAAGACTTTCGAAGTAACTGCGAAGAAAATCTTGTAAGACGCGCGACGACGAAGTTTGTAATCAGCTTTCGCCTTTTCAATATAAATGAAGTTTTACAAATGCCCGTGAGTTTGTTAAAATTTTTTCTCTTGTTTTCCGAACTTTCAAAGATGTTCTCGAAAACTGAAAGATTATAGATTGAAAATTGTTTACGAAGAAAAATAATGATCGATTCGAATTTGTTCTCATTATTTTGCATGAATATTCATTATTTCCATACAGTTCAATTACGTAGTTGCACTTGTATTTTTATATGTAGGTGTTACTCACAAATATATACAATCGCGATTTGCATTCCTCGGAAAAAATATGTTCTTTCGTGAAACTTCAACTGAATTCTCTTGATACGCAGGCAAAGTTTTTCAGTGAATCTGAAAGTCAGATAATACTTTAATGTAGTTTAGGAAGGTAATAAAGATGACTAAAATTACTTCGATGAAAGATCTTTACATAATTTAACTTTGAAGTTCCTTTTTTTATTCTGTTTCGAATTCTTTCGACAAAGTTTTTTTGCCGACGCACTGAATGAGTAATATTCAGTTTTCTATTGGCATATTTTTATCTGTATATGGTTCCTAAAAGTACATACAAAATTGCAATTTATTATTGAAGTGACTGAAAAATTAGCATTCCATCGTGAATTTCTTTAAACCATTATATACAAGTAACAAAATAAAATGGAATTAATTTATTTCACAGAACCTCCAAGGACATCTCCACAACAAGACTCAGCCGTAACCGGTGGTCCTCTTCCCCCTCCTCCTCCATCGTCGGCGCATCAACCTCAGACCTACATTCAAGTGAGTGTGACATTTAATTTACATTCTTTAGGATCGCATATACGTTGAATAGAGTTTTCTGTCTACCAACGGAAAAATACTGCACAGGTACAATGCTAAACAGCACGTTCTAAAAAAACGATTACATTCGAATACATTGAAGTACGACGTTTCATTAATAGGACATTGAGTATTTATAGGCAGTCGTTTAACCTAGTTTGTTCGTTCAATTTAGAAGTGTCAATCAGCAGAAAATGCTTTCAATTGTTTCTAAGTCCTAATTATTTGTGATTGTATAACTTTTAAGATTTTTTTTCTTAATGAAATAAAAGAGTTAATAAAATCTATATAGTCGGTATAAGCTAATGTTAAAAAGGGTGCCTCAATAATTTAGACTATAAAGTGCTTAACATTTTATTTCTTTTTTACGAGCACCAAGCGACTTTTCTTCACCCTTGATACACTTATAAGTCCGACTTGAAAGAAAGACCTTTGACAAAGGTTTACTACTGTCTTTATTTTTATAATCGTTTTATTTAGTACTAAAATTTTTAAATAATAAACTAAATTAACAATAATAGATGTATAGATATAGATTTAATCTCAAATATTTTAATTGATAATCGAAAAATAACGCTCAAGCTTTGAAATGGAGTAATTTGATTCAAGTAGAAAACTCACGGCTTTGGTCAGACGTGAATATTTAATCCAAGTACTATTTCCTAACTTTTATTTATTAAATAAAACAGACGGCATAGGCTATGAAATTCGTCTTCTAAATAGTAGATACTCAAAGGTACTAAAAGGTATAATAGCTAAAAGTAAAAATAAAAGCATCAACGTGAAAAAGCAAAAATACTTTTGGCTTATCGTAGACTCGTCACTTCGTTCCAGCCGTAGGACTGACGGATTTCACAATAAATTCACGATGACGTCACTGGATAGTACAGTTCCGAAGCTGTCAGGGCTCGTAAAGTCGTTGAAATAAATGGGATTCGTCGCAAGTCCTCGACCTGTCCCGCAACTATATCTCAAGAAAAAAATACATTTCATTCGGGAGCTATATTCCTTTTTTTTATACTTTTCACGATGATTTTCTAGGGCGCTCATTGATAACTCCGACCCTAGCAATACTGAGCAATTTTTTCCTTAAAAACCTTATACTCTTGATCGAATACATTACATTGATTACATGGATTTTTTATAAGGTCTCGACAGAACTTTCAATTACTTTTATATTCAAAAATATATCTGATAGTTCATTTTAACTAATATGTAAGTTTGTTTATACTGCACTTGATTTTACGCCATCAATTATCGAGTCTATAAGAATAAATGCATTACAGAATCGCACAATTAGTTATAAAAAAGTCCAAATTATGTATTAAAAATTGTTTTCGAATTACTGATAGTCGAATAAGTGATTTATTCGTTACGAATAATACTAATGTGTACCTACTTTTAGATTCGTAACCTATCAGTGGCTGTAGAATCGATAAAGAAACTTTCTAAACATCGCTCCACCCCCGCCTAAGCTTTAAAAATTGCGGTACAGAAAACGGAGTATTTAAAAATATATTGTTTTTTTTTTAACCAATAAATCGAATCAGCTTCGTAAACCTTTGTTAGTTTTCCTTTTCAAGCGGTCAATATGGAATTAAATGCTAAAAGTAATCCAAATATGCAATGCATTGTCTTTATACTCTGCAGTAATCCATATCGTGTTTTTGGGCATTTTTTATCTTTTGCTACAAATACTAAACTTAAAATTTTTTGTATACATTTCGATAATAATTCTTTGTTTAATTGTTAACTTAAAACTTGCAAATTGAATAAAAAAATTTTTTTTTAAATAATCTAAACAATTTATAGTAGGAATAAAGGAACATTTGAAGTCGCCCAATAAAAATGAGCTGAATAATTAAGTGGCATAAAAACACATAACAAGCCATTAAAAATACGAAAATCTAATACTTATGTTACAAAAGTTGACTGTGCCTTGCACACTAGAAATTAGTTTAAAAATCAAAGATTATGTATTAAGTGTATATTTTTAGTATAAAATGTTCAGCAGGCGACCCCTTAAGAAAGGATATACCACATTGAAACATTTTTGTCGTTGAATATATCGAATAATCTATTTATATTCATACTTGTAAAATAAATTTGAAGTATGAAGCATTTGAAAGCAAAAGATGATAGAGGAGAAACGTCCACAAGCTTTGCGCCCATTTTTCACAACGAAGTACATTTCTCTCGCTGGTCGGTGCTGCAGGCGCAGAATACCTTGTTAGCAGAAGTTTGCGGATGAAGCAGTCGGTTAAAGCGCTCAACTAACTTTGGAGAAACCTGCATTCGACGGCTGAGCCCCAAACGTCGTCACAAACAAGACTTGGCACAGCACCCTCTCTCTCTCTCTCTCTCTCTCTCTCTCTCGGTCTCTCTCTGTTCTACCAAAAGGGTTGATCCGATCAGACCAAGGCTTGTTTATAAATCCGCTAGAGTAAAAAATATCAGTATCCTCCTCGTCAATCAAATTAACTTTGTAGCGCAGCCATCCTGGGGGGAGTGAAAGATAGAGTTGTTAATTGAGCATGTTTGCCATACATAACGACGACCCTTGCTCTCAAAGCATCAAATTGAGTTATACGTTAGCTGCGTTGATGCTTCTGAGCTCATTTGACTTTTGCAAGCTCACGTTTGCTGGAAATGTCTGAAATTGCACTCGGATTTCGGATTTATTTTCAGATGATAATAAGCCGTACATAAAGTAGTCTTGGTGGCCACACATAAAGTTTTAATGAGAAAGTTATTGTATATAATACTATAACCGAAAAAGACTTGAGGGGGTGGTCGGTTAACATCAACGAAATTTGTTACTCGAAAAAGTTTTTAATCTGATAAGTTTTGTACAACATCAAGACGTTGAACACGTTCCGAAAAGTACATCGTTCGAAATATATGCAATTTTAATTATTAATTTGAAGACAGTATTATCTATATAATGTTAATGAAAGCAATAACAAATTTTCGAAGGCTGTACATTAATTTGCTCTATAATGCTGTTGCATGTACGCTTCGTACTATTCGTATGAACGCTTATTCAATTATCGATACACAGGAATGACACTGGTCATTTTTCCAATTTATAGATACGAGGCGTTGAAGTCGGCATAGTCGTCCTGGTGCTGATCGTATGGGTCGGCGCTATAGCATTGTTCTTCAATCGCTGGGGTAAGATCCGCATGCTGCTGCCGTATCAACCAGACTATAAGGAGCAGCTGAAGGTCCCTGGCACTGGCGTCTGCGCCTCCGCGAATGCCGCCTACACTCACAGCTCGTCGCAGCACGCCTGCTCCCAGGTAACTTATCGCCTCCCCCTTTCCCATTAGCTGCAATCCAACGCAACGCGAGACATACTTATTACATCTACGTGTATACGTATATATATACAGAACGTATGTAGAATCTGCAACCGTTTTACATACATACGAATACGAATATTTCTATATATATATATATAGAGAACTAAAACGCGTAATTTCATTTTTATTTCTCTCCGTTTTCTTCTGCTATTGCAATCGCGTGCCGCAGGAAAATTGAATTTGCGCAGTATTTATGCACGCGTGCGCCTGTGTGCACGTGTGTTCGCTAAGTAATTTTCGGACTTCTACTGTCTTTGAGTATACGAAGCACACGTGTTTGTATACGCGTTTTCGCACTTTCGGTCACAGATAAATGTTTTAGAAAGCGTCACTCAAGCGCGCTTCTAATTTCCGAGCTGCTAAAAACGCTCGCGTACAACGTGTCCCCTTGGACTAGACGTCGTCGATGGTAAAAGATAGTACAAATCGAATTTTCGTTGCGAGTATAACCGTTCCCTTGAGGAAACAATCTGTATACGCATATATCTGTACATGTATGGATATTCGGTTGCTCGTGAAATCGCGCGCGATAAACTTTGCCGTGTCCTGCTCGATGTTGAAGGTCCGCAGTGTACATGCACCGAGCAATGCATATTTCAACTTGTATGTACGAGATTCGCGATCGGAGAATAATGTCCGAGGATAAAGAGTCTACTAATTTCGCGTCGGTGCTCATTTGTCTGCGCGATTTATACGCGCACCGCGCTCGCGGAACCTCTCTATGGCGCAAGCGCATAAATATCAAAGCAGTGAAGCGTCGGAATGCGTTGAAAAAAATTCAATCGCTCTATAGTCTGCCTATAACAACGCTTATACCTGCTTAAAGCGCGAGCAATTCATTGCATTTATATATCTATATACATGTACCGTCTGCCGTTTTGCAGGAATCGATAATGTTTACGATGTCTTTTTGGCTTTTACGCTCATTATTGTTCGAGAATCGAACCGTATCGAAATTATCGCCGAAGTTTTACTCGAACATGGATTCGATTTCTTTCTTTACAGTAAAATAAAAGTAATCGAACTTTAACTTTTTCAGTAGAAACTGCAGATGGTATAAGACTTTAGAATACGTAGATGGAAAAAGATTTGTTCATGTAGATTCGTGTGAAATCTTTTTCTGATTTGCTTAAAAAAGGTTGTGAAAACAAAATTACGATAAACAACAATGCAATTAGTCTTTATTCTGTGATTATCTGTGATTTTAAAAAGTTTGAAATTTATATTTACTCCGTTGGAAAAAAAATTGATTAATATTTAATGATAATGCATAATTCAAATGGCGTTCGGCGAGATATGTAAATATGAATTATCAAGGTTTGTAAAATAGAAGCTAATTACACGATGGAAAGTAACTATGTCATGGTTTTTTTTATCGTTTTAATGTTTTGATTATTTTTCGAAGCAAATTAGTTGCTTTTTGTCCGCTGTACCGTGGCGCGAAATTTGAATTTTCAATGAATTTTCGGAGTCCCTCAACATGCTCGAATGACTTTACATGAAGTGTGAATTTTCAGCACGTACATTTTGAGCTTCTTATGAGACTTTGACACGCCGTGCATCAAATTGAAGCTATGGGAGACTTAATCGTCAGCTTTCGTAGAATAAAGAAGGCTTCCTCACGCAGATAATTAGTTAGACATTTTGAAACTTTTTAAATCTTCTTATGGTACGATTTAAAGTGCCAATCTCGATATAATCGCCTTATTAAACAAATGAAAAACTTGATAAATTTGATCTAAGTGATTTTTTGCGTGAATAGCAGTCTTTATAGAAATGCGTCTCGCTAATAAGCTGTGCGCAAGACGATGTAATTGTTGTACTTAACATGGCCAATAATTCGGCCTAGTCAACAAATCTTATATATACCTGTATGGTGTTAAAATATTAATGATTTGACTTTTTAGTCAAGAATTTAAAATTTTTCTTTATTTAATTTCAAATAAGTTCACTTTACAATATACAACCGATCATTGAACGTACACGTATATTTTGTTTACTTTACGATATAATTTTTCAACACCTTGAATTTACTTTTCTCTTGAATGATTACATTGGTAATAACCAACGAGCATATAACAAAAAGGTTTTAATTAAAAAATATGTATACCTTCAACGTTGCAACGTCAATTTTCACCAGAAAGAAAATAATGAAACACTCAACAAAATACAATAAAAACAATACACATCATTCGATATTACGCTCTCTATATTAAAGACAATGAAAAGAATAAGAAAACTTAGAATACAAATGAAAAAAAAAAACATAAACATATAGTCAATTGACGTATGAAAGTAAGCAAAACAATGACCGTCGGTGATTATATATGGCTATGGATAAAGGTAATGACTACATTGTCGGATATGGTGATGCAGTGCGGGGGAGGGGGTTGCTGCGTCTTGGAGCAGTGCTTTCATTATCCTAGGAGAACATCGGCAACCCCGTGACTGCGGCTGCCAATTCGCTCTTCTACACAGGGCCGACATCGCGTGACCATCGGTATATCGTCAGTTATGCCTTTAGCTTAATATATATAAAGTCAGAGATGGTTTGGTTCTGATGATTGATTTTCGCTCGATATATGCGATCGTGCTGTTGTGTCGGTGTCGATTATATATATACATATATATATTCTACTTATACAATACACAGCGCACCACATCCACCAACGGCACCATCGCGTTGCCACTGCAACCGCTACTTTACCACGCGATAAACGGCTTTTTTCTTCTCGACCCGCCGACGAAGCGTAAAGGGGTTTTTCCTTTTCTATACGCATTTTTATATATGTATATATGCGCGCATAAATATACAGCGCGCGCTTAAAAGCTTTCTTAATATTCTTCTTATCGAAGAGAAAGAAAGTGAGAGCTAGAGTGAGAGAGAGAGAGAGAGAGAGAGAGCTGCGACTTGAAGAGGAAAAAAGCCTAGGTAAAATCCTGGACTGAGAGTCGAGTTACCCGATAAGAAAAGTCGAGCCAACTCCACGCGAGAAGAAAGCGCACACCGGCGCCATAGCGAGGGAAAAATCTCGTACAGTGTATGAAAGTGTTCATATATATATAATATATATGTGCACAAACGCACACAGGAGATGTGAGAGGAGGCAACGGGAGAAGAACGACTGACCGAATTATATTTCTCCGAACTTCATTTCTCAAACGTGTCACGTTGCCATCGGCGAATTCAACCCCTTTGCGCTCGTCGTGGCTAAACGCACAGACTCGACCCTCCCGTTGCCGTTTACACGTTTCCGACATCTGCGCTCATACTTTCCCTTTGCTAGGTGAACGTTGTGGAGGAGGACTATATTTGGAGATTTTTTCTTGTTCTTATATATACGAGGACAAGAGATCCCTTGCCGATGGAACGTCTTTAGAGCTATACTATGGTACATTTCACCCTGTTTTTTACCTGAAGTCATCGATCGTTTCCACGAGTCGAGAGAAGCCTGTAAATTCGGGTCGTTCAGATCGTTCTCTCTTAATATTCTTATGTATCGTCGTTACGTGCTGTTCTACTGTGATCGTCAGATATTTCTAGTCAGTTTATATTATACGAACGTATTTCGATAAAAATAGATACGATATTGCGCATAAGTCACAACGTACGTACGTATATACATATACCCTCTTATCTTTTTTCATATTTCACACAATTACGGGCAATTGCGCATTTTCAATTTTTAACATTCGTTTCTTTAGCGCAAGACTAAAGCTTTGCTGGAATTAATACTGCACTCTATTATATTCGCAGAAACTCCGAAGCGTTTAGCAAAAATGTTTTACTCAAAACTAGTTTTCGCGTTACACTGATGCAAATACTTCTTTCCGACTCTTATCAGAACAAAGTCGAATAGTTTTGTTAAAACTACAATTATTGCATTTTAATATTTTCAATTTGCACAACTGTACGCAATCGAAGTTTCTTCGCTTTGCAAGGAAAAATCCTCCGTAAGGGAAAATTTAACGAAAATAACTTTCCTCGTCGTTCTAAATAAAGTACCACAGCTAAAAACGGTATCCATGAATTTTTCTTCTCCCGCGAGAGTATCGATTTTTAACTTTTTCTTTTCGAACAAATTTCTTTGGACGTAATAACGTTACAGGTACAAAGTTTCATACCGCCTTTTTTGCGCAAGGAGCATCGAAAGACGACAAAATTGCCAGAGCGTGCAATTTAAGGATGGGAAAAAGTGATAAGCAGAAAATAATGAGTAAGCGTGTAAACGGCAACTATTTGAAAAATCCCGGGTGTAAAAAAACGAAAGTGTGAATATACTGAAAAAGCAAGTTCACTATGCCTTAGAATCACCGCTCATGTATTTTCGTAAATGACACAACGCTCTTTATTCTTATATATGTTTGATATTATCGTAAAAAACTACAACATATATATGTACACGAAACTAGGGAATGAATGAAGAATCGCACAACCCTTGTCGTAAGTCCCATATATACGTAAGAGCTTTGTAATCTATTTATGCGACGATCGATCTCTATATGCACTATTCTTACTTTACAAACTTTGTGTGCTCACTTCTCTGTGCTATATCTAAATCTCTTTTTTCTTCAACTTATATACATAATTCATGCAAGAGGATGCTTGTATATACAACCCCTTTTTCCAATCGCTGACTCACTGCCGTTTACTTTAACAAGAGTCTTTCGATTCTCTCGTTGAACGTTTCATTACCTCGGAAATGCGTATAGATACATATATATTATTCTTTGAAAAACGTCCCCGAACATTAAAAAGTACAAATGAGAAGCGCTCTTGGTAATTACGCTATTCGTTTTACAACAACGATTACGCGATTTACGAGCCAATGTAAAACGTAAATCAAAGTAACAAAATTGAGTCGCGGCAATTAATCCTATATTATACACGTGTACAAAGAATCGTCAATGCACCCACGGGAGTAGTAAATTTTTCCGAATCATCACAAGTATCTAAAAGGGAAAAAAAGAAAAAGGAACGCAGAGCTTTCTCTTATCACAGTGTACACAAGTGGAATAAAGCATCGGTCCGTAAACTAGAAATAAGAGAGATAAAACGTAACTGCACTCCTTGTGCTCTGTAATATATTATCCAATGCATATACATATATATACTCGTATTTCTCTCAGCCTGCATTTCTCAACTTCCACCAATCTTACTCAAGTTCTATTCGGTTAGATGAGTCTATATAGAGCAATAAGCGTTACCAAAGACTCCCTCGGGTGATACGCACGATACTTTTTTTTGCACAGTTATCATCAAACGAGTCACGACTTCCTCGGCTTACGAATTTTGTCGCACGCAGTAGGACACACTCCTCGCAGGGTGCAGCGCTTCTCCTGCATTCTGAAATCAACACCCAGCAGGTCCGTCTTCACGTCTGCACGCTGACTCTCTAATATATTAATATACTTCACTTTTTTATATATACTATTCTTATATGCTCTGTCTATTTTCCTCTATTATTTATCTTTCTTTTCTTTCTGTCTTCGAGATCGCATAACTTCTGCACTAGTACACACACACGCACAGCACATCGTATGCATCCACAATTGTCAGCAGCACTGCAATGAGTGCGAGCAGCCAACGAGGGGCATATCGTATCGGCATGCGGCGCTCATTTCGATATTCGATACAAAGCTTATACATATACAATGATTTTTTTGTTCTCGAGACAGAAAAAACGGCGAAGAATTTAGAATTTCGCTTATTAGAAGTGATATACATATATATATATATATTAATGCGTACTTTATGCATTTTGTTACGTAAGTACGATGACATTATGAGCAAATTTTCTATAGACAGAGGAAAATTAACGTATAGCTATTATGACTTTTTGTTGCGCTTAATGATCCTGTCGTATTTAGTAATTTAACGAGCTTGTTGTATAATGACATCGTTCTTCCACTTTATCACATGCAAAGCCAATAGTTTGATTGACTTTTAATTTTGCTATTTAACTGCAGTATTCTACTTATAGTCGTATTATTCATGCAAAGCGTCAAATTAAGAACACATTTACACCACTTTTATATATACATTTATATATTATGATATACATATTTTTTTCTTTATTTTGCAGATAATTAAAGACCTTTTTTTGAACTTAGAAACACGATAATGTCGTGGCTTAATATTGTAATTATATATATATATATATATATATATTGTACAGCAGCTTAGAAGCGAAGCTTCGCCACCAAGACTTAGTCCTAAGTGTTGCAACAGTATCGTATAGTTTGTACTCTATGCAGATGAGTCATATCGCACATGTATAATCACTGCCAAGAGGAACATCCAGTTATCTAAAAATCTTTCGTTCAAGAATATTAATCAAATTTTGAAAATCGAGCTCTCTTTACTTCTAAAAATAATATTTTTAGAAATAAAGAAATCCCGATCAGAACTAGTATATTTTAAATCTGGGTTTCCAGATAGCTCGGTTCTTCCTCTCAGCCGTCGATATACTCACCGAGTTTTTTCTTTGAAATTTTCAAGTTACACGTTTGTGTCCGTAAATATATATATATATATATATATATATATATATATATATATATATATATATATTTATACATATATTAGCTATTTTTGCGTAGTGAGCGTGTAAGAAAATGGGAGCGAATGCGCGTGAGTGAGAGACAATGCAATATCGATACATTTCTGAAGAGTATATATATATATCTATATATATATATATATATATATATATACAAAAGTTCCTGATGCGCCTAGGGCGTAACACCGCTGTCAAGAGGAAAAATCCTCAAGAGGAAAATGCTGTTACGTATAGTCCCCTGACTTTGACGTACGACTACGTTACCGACGAGCCGTTGCACTACGCGTATAAGCCGGTAGGAAAAAGTATTGCCGTCAAACTGACACCGTAGACTCTCGAGCCCGAAAGACTAAACAAATTGTGCGCATCACACGCATCTCGCTACGTATACACCGTTTTACCTTCTTATACCGGGAGGAATCTTCTTTCACTCTGAAAATCTTTTCGCCAACTTTTAAACTTCATCGAAAGAGCTAGAAACATTATACACACCTAATCGAGTCGCAAGTTGAGCTTTTCGTCTCCTTTGATCGAGATAAGAATCGTATTTGGGTATAATGTTGTATACTAAAAGGCATATTTTCTTTGTCTATAATTGAGAGAGACATTGGCTGTAGACACCTCCCTCCTACAAATATTTGCTTACGAAGCTCAAGGAATTCCATAAAATAACTATAGGAGCCTGTACTATTCGCAAATGTTAGCCAAAGAGCGAATCCGCAGTTCTGTGTAAGCTCTATATTCAAACTCTATCGTAAGTTCTATCCTGCCACCTGCCAGTAGATTCTCAAACTTTACGTCAGTACGTTAGTGCACACTGCACGTACATACAGTATTCCTTATTTAACAATAGTGCAATTGAAAGATGATAGATTTTGTTATTTCTTAATTATTGCAAAGTTATTTAAAAGTTATTGTTCCTTTCGATGGCAAAGACTATTTCTGTCAGTGCATACTCGAGGGTGCGGAAAAACGTAAGATTACCTAACGTAACGTAATGAAATCGATATCCATTTAATGATAAAGAAAAGCTAAAGTTCCAAACCGAGTTATTTGCAACTACAACCCTGAGGATTTCACCAAGTTCTCACTTTTAGTGCTGTTTCGGACTTTCTTATTCACAGACGTACGCTATAAGCTTGTATATATACATGTATATATACGCACGCACTCTTACTCGTTCCAGTTTACGAGCGTCGGGACGTGGATGAGATATAAAAAAGGAGCGTATACGTATATATAGACGAGATTCACGTTTTTGAAATTTTCGTATTTATGCACCGCGCGTTGCGCGTAGAAAAGCATATATACGCACAAGCGATAACGAGAAAATTCCAGGCTCGAGCGCGACCGCGCAATGAAACGATATTAAGACGCCTTGCAACTGTTTGCAACGAGAAACTTTAGCCGAGGTTACCTTTACGAGATGCTTTATATATTTTTATATTTTGTTCTCCAATACGTGAATGAGAATTGAGCGACATACTCGGTTTATTTTTCTAATTAGTTGCTCCGTAAATATATATATATATACGCAGCAGTTTGTCGCCGCGAAGGATGCGGTTATTTTCCTTTCATTTATCTAGAGACGGGCGGCCATCCTGAAAGAAGCGTAAATAAAAATGAAATGGAGTCCTCGGGAACGATAGCATTTTCCTCAAATGGAACAAGCCAGACGCTATTATTAGAGGAAGTAAAAGAGACTGCAAAATGATTGTGTGCGCGTATTTGTGTGAACGAGTGTGGACGAGTGTGAACGAGTGTGAACGAGTGTGAACGTGCTAAAAAGTGTAAAAGAGAGAAAGAGACATCACACGCGTGACGAGAGATAGAAATGAAGTCTGGCTTTTATTATTCGGCTTCCGCTTAGTTCGCCAATTTTTGCGCATAAGACTCGATGGTATTTTCAGCATCTGCACTGGTCGAACCATCACGTGGACTCCGTCGATAGCGGCGGCGGCGGTGGCATTAACTGGCCAAAGACCACCAGACCGCGCGTTAACAGCGCCATCGACGTAGCCGGCTTCCTGTCCCAGGTAAGTTTTCCTCTTCTAGCTCCTTTTCCTTTTGTCTCCGAAACCGCCCCGTGGTACAGACTCTCTTACCCGCTAGTTTTAGCCAACTTAGTTCGTCGTTCATTGTTTCCATTAATTTATTATGTTCTTCAAAAAGCTTTACTTTTTTAGTTACGATCTACGCATATTGCTTGAAAAGTATTGTTACTCGAAAAAGCAATGATTTATCTTTTATCCAAACTGACTCTAGTCAACCTTTTTGAGAAATAAGCAGCTTTTTAACCAAAAATTCTAATGAACTTTCGGAAAATGAAAATTGAATAATTTAAGTGAATCGGGGGCAGTTTGGAATGAGGATTATATACATGTATAATCGGATAATACAATTCGAATAAGCCGTTCTAGACTTAGTTATTTACCGAACATGCAAACTCTGTTCGTCTGCAAACAGACGCACAATTCATCCAAATCGATAAATTTATGATCAAGCTTTTAAGGAATTAGCTAAATGAAAATAATCTCTCATCATAGACTGAGACTATGGAGTGCTTGAAATGCAATACAAGTGTATACTTACTAGTAGTACTTAATCTCTGCTACTTAACATAGCCCTAATCGCATACTCAACCATCTAACGTAACCTTGTAGTTCGTAATACTCATATTTAATACAGATTTTTTCGTTATATTAGATAAATTAGTACATATCACGTCAGACGTAATCGAATTTACGCGGACATATTATCGTGATTCGTTGAAAGTGCAATGACTCTGACTGTATATTCATATTATTGATAGTATATACATGATGCACGAAAGAAAGAGAGAGCGAGAGAGAGAGAGAGAGAGAGAATAGCAGAAATACCAGAAACAATGATGAAGATTGATTTTAGAGAAATGAAACTTCCTTTCGAAGTTTGCGACGGCACGCAACTCGCTTAAATCAGTAACGACGCGAAACATTCGTTGCGAATGCTAAAGTTCAAGGCCGTCGCGGCTGAAACGTAACGCGACTATGGGCAGATCGATATAACTTTACTGGTCAGAAACCCGGCTGCAGGTACAACTGTAGAATTATTCGAACAATCGCATTTCTACATTATACCCGATGAAAACAACTTTCGCGACGTTCGTCATTTAATCGCTAATTCAGATTGTCTTTCGTTGTATTCGTGAAGAGATAATATAGATAAGAAGCATCAAGATATTTTTTATCTCGTCTATAACGGTATGAAAAAATTTAAAATTAATTGATTTGACATTGAAATCTATGGAATTAATTAGAAGGGATGTATCGCAGTTAACTTCGTAAAAAATATTGATAAAATAAACGAAATAATTGCAGCTAAGTCGAATCTAGTTTCTTAAACAAAGCGATTATTTGGAAAGTGACCGACAATTCGAATCCTGGTATTGTAGCTTAAAGACATAAAATTTTTACATCTTACAACAGCTATATAATTCGTATTTGTATGGCTATAAAAAAATTAATTATGTATAAATCGTCATTAATACTGCAACATTCAAATCAAAGTAATTTTTCTAGATACATACAAAAAACACGTTACAATATACAAACAGGACACATCAGATCCAAACTCAAAATAATGCTCATACGTACTATTTTAATATCGTCATGAAAAGCTGTTGCGCATGAATCTCTGCTCTGATTTTTGGCTACTTTCCGTGTGAAATATAAATAGTAAGTAATAAAACATGTGCTTCTATTACGCTTCATCGCACACTATATTTTTCATTATATAAATGTTCTTAGATATTATTGATTTTTTTAATAATTGTCAATGTAAACCGATGCTACAGAAAGTGATGTATCGGTACACTGCTACCTCGTGAGTTTGTTTACCATTTATTATATAAGTATGAATTTAGCGGCAAGCTGATGCTTCATCTCCTTCGACACATTTTTCAAATTCAATTCTACACATGAGGTTACAATTATATTTAAATATTCATATCACCCTTTTATCGCATTGTTTCCCGTAAGCGTCGTTATATCTAAGGGTTTATATAAAAAGATCTTGCAAGCTTGAAAGCGCAACAGTTACTACAGTAATCCTTTGAGCTATTTGAGACAAGAACTGACACGCAGCAGTAGCAGTAGTATAACAAGAACAGAGGCATCAAATACGAGGAAGACTCACGCGCGTAAATTGTTTGTCCGGCCGAAATAGCCTTCAGCTTTTGCTTCACTGCGTTTATGCATAGCAGTAGAGCAGCGGCTTCTATATAGCCACAAGCGCCGAAAACTCGTTTTATCATACAATGCTTCCAGTGCACAGACGTACCGAATATTTCACTCGCATTTTCTGTTCTATTCTCCCATTCTCCGAAAAGCTCTACCTCCAGAAATTCAACAAATAGGTAGCCGTAGAATCGGAGGACCGATACGCCAACGATATCCAGGAGTTTGAGTATACACACGGATGATTGCGTATTTTCTGTGGCTTAATTGCGTCAATTCTTCTTCTGATTATTCTGTCCGTTAATATTCCAACGTTGAACGATACCTACGTGGTAGCCCAAGTTTTTCGTTCTTGACCACTAGTAGGTACCTCAGTTATATTATCAAATTATTGTACTTTGATTATTATTCATCTACTTCTAGCATTTTTTAATCCGCAAATGTGATTGTCTTTACTGATTGTTTTCTATTTCAGAGGATTAATGGAATGCTTGCTAATATACACGTATTACACAGTATTATATATACGTATAACTACTGTTATTATTACTATGATTATTATTTTGAAGGAAATCCTGCTGAAACTGAGAATAATTGCGAAATTGCTTGCTCTTAAACCAATTTCAGTAGGATTTTCTGTAACAATATAATTTCAATTTTTTCAGATCATTATCAATATGTACTTATGATATTATGATTGTCAGCTAGTAGACGTAGATATTTTATTAATGTGAAATAAAAATATTATTTATTAAAATTACCACTAACTCTTTGTTCGTAATAAGATTAAGCATGCGATGATTAATTTTAATAACCAATGTACATACGTTTCCTCTAACGTAAGTTTTACTTTATGCCGCCTTATCTGTGTTGAATGTCGTAAATTTTTATAGTATTTTTATAGCCTTTTTGATAAGTGTTTAGTAATATATATATATATATATATATATACTTATATGTTTCTAATAAATTTGCTCACGTAAACAAAAGCAATGGGTATTATGATCAAAAATTTAAACTCGTATACTTGTATACAGATTTTAAATCAGGCTGACTTATACCCATTGACCAACCGATTTATCGTCGCTTCAAAATAACAATACCCATAAGTCTGTCAATTGCAAATTGCATTTCAAGCAACTCGACAATTTCTATTCTCTATAATGATATTTCTAACAGTTCGTACAATAGGCATTTCAATGTACACCATGAATGATGTAATGCTCGAGAATCGGCCCGAATTTCAATTATTTATCTTTTTTATTGGGAAAACAAAAGACAAGACTGTCTTCGACAAGAAATAATTAATGAATACGAGAGTTCACTGACATGTGCGAAACTTCCTGTTCGACCAGGAATTCCTGCGGAGACACGGTTCCACATCGCGGCTTTGTCGCAAGGTTCGCAGTGCAGATAATCTGCCTCTGGCCTCGAGCAACCGGCAAAACTCGGATCCGCGAGAGGATGGGAGCACCGACGGCGATCGGGAGACTTTCCTTAAATCGAACCAGGACGACAGCGAAAAGAGCGACGACACGGAAACGAGGCAAAACAGTCTCGATAATCCAAAGATTGAGTCTTCGCTCATCGACTCCAACTCCATTCAGCACCAGTCATCGAGGTACGTATATTTACCATCGTTTCGTTTAGTGTACATTTATATGTAAACGAATATCATTCCTGCTATGGGCTGAGCATTTTCTTTATACATTATAAAGCGGCTATATGTATGTTTAATTTATAAGAAAGCCATGTTTATTCCTAAAGTATTACTGTAGCTTTGACTTATTCGAATTTTTTGCTATATTTTACATCTCAAAATTGTCATATGTGTACGTTTGATGTAGCATATACTCGAAAAACAAATTGTTATTTTCTTCTTTCAGTGTGACTAAGTTACAGAGTGAAATAAATAAGCTTTTTTTTAATTTCTCGTGTTATATGCGCATATAACATAGTCTGCACGAGAATCATTGCCCAAGCTTCCACCGAGGAAATTGTAAAGCCCTCGAGAGGATAACAGCTACTAAAAACGAAGTCAGAACTCACATAATACTAGAAACAGCCTTTTCCGCCGCGGTACTTCGAACTGACTGCGACTCTGGCGATTTCCCTACGGAATGCTGCATTTCCTTCACATGTACTTCTCTGAAAATCGCACATTAGTATAAGCTAATATATTTTCTTTTATTTTACTCCGTATTTCCTTGGATATTTTCATGAATTACTCAATCGTCGTGATTGTTGAGATCGGTCATAAGTCACCTTTTAAGGCGCGCGGTTTATAATTATTATCGGATTGCGTAAAGATTCATAAAATATTCGTTGATATTTTAATGGTGCATTCCGGGATTATTGTTATATTAAAATACATACATTTTGAACCTGAGATCTTTAACTATAATGCTCATTAAATGTATGTTTAATGAAACATGCAAAATAGCAACTAGCTTAATGTTCTCTTCACGTTGTGGTGGAGGGAGGGAACGTGGACGGGGTACACGTTAAAGGCATAGCGCCAGCGTGGGTGATAAGTTCGATCGCCGAGCAGAGTTTCGCGATTCGCACTCGTTCCCGGATTCCCGATGCCCGGATTCCCGATGCCCGGATCCCCGGTAGATCCAGGTTAGCGCGCACTACTACTGCCTCTCCCCAGTACTTTTGCTCGATGGGGTTCCACATGCCAGAGCGTCAATACGCACGAGGCGGCAGTTGAGATTTCATTAGCGACTACCGTGGACGTCCAGGTTTTTCAGCTAGAGCCGAAAGTTCAGGTTGTCTGTCTGATCCGACGGAATGCGACTGAGTGCGACTGAGTGCGACGGAGTGCGACGGAGTGCGACGGTGTGCCATGATCGTGACAACTCCGACAACCGATTGCGGGGGCTATTTGTGACAGAGTTCGACAAATCAGACAAGTAGATAGCTCGAATTGTCTGTTGCCAGTGGCGGAGCCTTCGTTCGTGTTCTCGACGGCTACCGCATACTCCGAACTCCCGAGTCCAGCGAAAAAGGCGCGCATGTATTAAAAAATATGTAAAAAAAAAATAAATGAAATACCAAAGTTAAAATGCATCACAGCTAGACATAACAGGCTAATGAGAAATTAGTTTTTCTACGATAATGAATAATCCAACGAACTTCCATCCTTGTTAATCTTATATTCAAATTTTGCGGATTGAGTCAATAAGTGATAACATGGAAGAGAAATATTAAACTATTACTAAATGTAATGAATGCTGCCGAATCAAGACATTAATTGCAGTTTTGCTGACTGATACTCGATTAATAAAATTTGAATATGAGTCCTCTGAAAAGTATTTGGAAAGGCAAGCAATTCTGCTTCGTTTCGCTTGAAAAGCCTGTGAAATGAAAACGCCATAAAAATGAGGGTATATATTCGCGCAGGAATGAAAGAGCAAGAGACAAAAGGACGTAACAGGTAATACCTCGTATATGTATAAATGTGTTCTGTTACAGAGATCTGACGGTCTGCGGTACAGCATCCGGTTCATTTGGCTCTAGTTGCGGACCGGTTGTCTCGGCGACGGCGGCAATCATGGCTGGGCCGACGCCCCAGCCGATGCCGACCGTCGCCGTTTCGTCGCAACCCCAATCGTCGTATGCAGCGAGACGTTTCGCTGGTTGGAGAGCCCAAGCTCAAAGTGGACGCGAATACGTACGCTGTCCCGTGAGGCAACCAGCTTCCGTCGAGGAGAGGTGAAGATTCTCGGCGAAATATCTTCTCCCTCATTTAAAGCAGCCTTATTACACACATATACACTATATATATTTTCTCCTGATATTTTTCCGATTTTTCTTGTATCTCACTGATGTTACACCGGCAAATTATACATAGTTTTCGCTTATGTTGATTTCTGGCGATTCTATACGTGTCTTTGTTGTTTCATCATTTTATTTCGTTGTTACAAGTTTATGTATAGTTTGATATAAACGTTATATTTGATATTTATATATACCCTCGTCTCTGTTTTATTTTCGCATTACTTGTTTTCTATGTTGTCTTTTTATGTTTGTCACCTTACTTCATATACCGGTTACGTACATGAATGTCTTTTTCTGTCGATTGCGTTAATATTGCCTTCGATGTGCTATTTACCCTACAAATAGTTTTTTTTACTTTAAATGCTATAGTCAAAAGCCATACATTATCATGTAATTTATTTTTATCATTTTTAAAAAATAATTATTTAGCATTCTGTTTACACGATTGTTTCCCAATGTTGATTGTGTATATGCCAAACTAAATATGTGTGCAAAAGCTTTAAATAACGTTTCCTCGCAAAAATAATAAAATTACGAAAATATTATTTATATTTTTTATTTTACTTCTTATACGCTAATTGTGAATTGTGTGCAATGGCTGTTTCGTGCTAGGCTTGCAGCAATATTAGCACTTTTTTAGGATAATTCGAGCAGCTATCAACAACAAGTAGGCGTTTTATAATCAATAGGTGTCTCAATATTGCACATAATCTTTACTCTCTGAATTATCTATACTTGTAACATTTTTTAAAATATTTGTTGAAAACTGCAGATGTTTACTCGTTAATAATGGTCAAATCACATCTATATAAAATGATCGGCGTAAATAAATACACTTATTTAATTTGCCCCTGTCTGCAATCTAATATAATCGCAATTCATATTTTTGGACGCTTCGAGTGATAAGTGAAAATAACACCTATAGTACAAAGCGTCAAAAAATATTGCTCGATACTCGCGATAAAATGAATTCTTTCGCGCTGGAGCAATTAGCAAAATCACATTCGTAAAAAATCGCTTTTATCGTACTGTCGTTATATCGAAGAGAACTAGAAAATAAACTATTAACTTCGATGAGTGTTTCTTTTGCCAGTCTGTGAAATCTTGTAATGAAGCCGTAGGTGAAGGTTCGGTCGTAGTGTATTTATAAACTCATTAAAAATAAACGAAAGAAACAATATATTCATATGGAGAAAACGTTTTGGAATAACTATAACGATGTCATATAATCAATAAGAAATGAATGCCAAGTCACTACACATCAGTTACTTGTATGTCAAAACCAATTTCTTATTGTGAATTCGGCCATTAATAATTGTTTAAATATGAAGTGTACTTGATCTTGCAATTTATTATCAAATCGCATAATCAGTTTTTTCGATGCATAATATTTTGATGAACTACATATTATAATGTCATGTGTTAATATGTGTTAATATATTTTCAGTTAAACCAAGAAATATTGTATTTGCGCTAGAGCACGCTCATTAATCAATGCCTTGTTTTTTACGTTTAAAAATTATTTTGCTGCACGTCACTGTGTGAAAATGTCCAAAACGAGAATCGTTTGAATCGAGAAAATGCCGTTCATCACCTTGAGAAGAAACGCATTTTCTCGCTTATAAGGCCTTTAGGTCTGTCTGATTCGATCGGCCAATCTGCCAAGACATAAATATCGTAAAAGCTCAATTTCCTACCACCAGCTGCAGAAAGGTTCTTTAAACCAGTTCTCGTTGCTCTGCTTACTGCTGTGACACTGCCTATAGCTCTGTGCCTCTGTCTCTGTATATGCCTGATTCACCCAAAAGCAAAAAAATACACCTTCAAATCAGACTGACCACAAGACAGAAATCCCGCACACGCATGTCCGTGCAGGTGTTACAGGCGGTCCTGTGAGTTGTCGGAGCAATCGTCACGCTGTTCCGTTCCTGGTACGAGACCTCTCATTCATCATCATCACCACCATCACCGGGCAGCAGTAACAACCCCGGTGACAGCCACGACGACGACGACGGGTATCCTCGAGAGTACCAGGCATACGAGGAGTTGCGAGTACGCTCGTCGAAGCGTCGATCCAGAGGCCAGTCTACAGCAGCAACAGCAACTGCAACAGCAACAGCAACAGCAACAGCAACAGCAACAGCAACAGCAACAGCAAAAGCAGCAGCAGCCACAACAGCAGCAACAACACTTTGGTCTGCCGATACTGAGCGTCTCGGAGCCTAGCCCACCCGACGAAGTCGACCGGGCCGACGACTACTTGTAGGGCTTGCTCGCCGAGGGCTCCACCAGCTCCCCGTCATCGTCCCCCTCCCACGCACCCTTCGCCAAGGAGCTCCTCGTCTAGCTCGCCTGCTACACGCAGCCGCCTACTGCCCTCTCGGATCGTCTGCGCAGAGGTCTCTCTTTGTTACAACGCAATGCATTCATGTTTACGTAAACAAAAACAAGCTTCTTTTTCGGCTTCCCCTCACGATATACACTCGATGTACTCTTAAACAAGAAGGACCATAAGCTTCGTCGAGTTCCGAGTGAGATGTGCCGCCGAAAAATATTCTTAGATAAGGAAAGAGAGACTGAGAGAGAGAGACTGTCTCGGTATTGGACTGTGCATACGAACGTTCTGCATATATCTATATATAATAAATATATACAATATACATACATGATATAAAGATATATATATATATATATATATATATATATATATTCATAAACATTATCACCGAATTATGTGAACGAGGCATCGAATTTAGACTTATCGCTCTTTCTCCAGCGTCTGCATTAAAATGCTGATCTGCAATATTGCTATATTAATTTTTATACGTATATGTCGATTACTTTTTCTGATGCATACTCTATGTAAACGTGCTCTCGACTATCGAGTGCCCTAACTCATCGGTGTGCATATGTATAGGCTGCGGATATACCTGGGATATCTCGAATATGCTATACCTTGCAATAAAATGCAGTGGTTACTCGAAAGAAAATGGCCAAAAATCTCGATTCATTTTAATTAAATACAAGATGTTTTGGTCGAGAGCGCGTTATGTATTATTTAAAGGAAAACTCTTTTGTTTAACTATAATTCTGACATGCATTCTACTTTTGAATTCGTTCGACTAAATTGACTTTCATTCTCTGCATGACTCAAGATTGAATATGCCAATATTTTCAAATAGACCCGAAATATGCTGATTTATTACTATTTTATTAACTTACTATAGTATACTATGATAACTATGTTAAAGTGCACGTGGGCGCATACGTGTAGATTATATTAATAATTTATTTAGAAAATGACATTCAAACCAATTCACGTTTTATGCTAGATTTGATAGTTTGGAGCGATTTTCCTAAATTTTCAATATATACGTATATAACATATTGGTTGTTTATTACAATATTTCTAAGGCATGTACAGATTTTATTAGAAGATTATAAACATACATTGTAAAGACAGTCAATAATTACGATGTTTTTACTATCGTCACTTATATAAATATAATATGATATGTAGATAATGATGGAACATACACAAGTGGAACAATTATAGTTTCGTAAATATATAGATACATCATATCACACCACGCAACCGGAAGATACGGTGATTTCTCAAAACTACAGTTTTACCTTCATTCAAGTCTAGTCCTTTTTACATCGTTACAATCCCGACCGCGAAGGCGACGTCGCAAAGGGCAAAGTATATAAAAATAATATTTAATTGCCGACACTCTTTTTTATTAACATCACGTGCAACTGCAACTGCATGCACGAAACATGAGCGATCGAGAGAAAATGAAACTTCAAAGGCAATACATAAATAGCGTGCGATACTCTTATCGGCTTATAGCTTGCAATTATAGGTACATCACGAATGCAAAACATCGCCAGAGATAAGCGCGACAATTATTTAACGGCAGGACATCGCATCGTACTCTCGAGGCTGAGTACAGGAAAAAAAGAAAACTAAAACTTCGTACGCGTAAAACGCAGAAAATAGTTACAAAACCGTCCATCTACATACTTATCAGTGTACGAGGCGAGAAGGGGGTCTTGTTCCATAATTGGGTCATGGAGATACGCGGCTGCGCAATATTAGTTAATTAGCTGACCTATTTTTGACACAAAATCCCTTGTATACAAGTCTTCTAAATTCCGAATCGATTTTTCTTGTGAAAAAACCGCACTAGAACTTTAATAGGAAAAGAAATGAAACTGAACAACTTTATGTTAAAAATTATCTTCAAAAATTTCAATACACTTGAAGAAATGAAAACAAGTTAAGAGACATTTTCGCAAAATATGTAAAGATGTGTAATAACTTAAGAGAAAAATAAAGTGCCGTCATTTTATCATTATTTATCGTGAAAATAGCTAGTCACACGTATATTATACTTATATTCATGACGAACGTGATTGCTTTAACATGATTGCTTTAACGTGATTTTTCTTCTTGACATTCTAGTCGAGATTGCATCCTTTTGATAGAAAAGGGCATTTCTGTCAGTGTAGATATAACTATGTACAAGATCCCCAACTCCATTCTGCCTCACCTCATCGAAATACTACCCACTTATATAGTTGCATGAATGAAAGAACTGTATGTACTAAAGAACTAAAAAAAGAAACTCTAATGTTAAGCTATGTAAATTAAATTAAAAAAGAAATTTTCAATTTGTAGAGAGAAGCGATTGCGTCTATAACATTAAACATTACCCTAAATGTCTTTATGATTTTGTCCAGCGCAGAGAAATGTATTCTGCGCGTTAAACATATACCTTTCGTGCCGTCGCGCGTGCACGCATGACAGCGGGGGCGAAATATACAGCAAATTCTGGGAACAATGGAAAAAAGCGCAAACGTACGGTTTCTGCGGAAAACTTGCTTGAGAATATCTGGGGTTGCGCGATTCTTCCTCTCTCTCTCCTCTCTCTATACCTCTCTATACCTCTCCCTTTCTCTTTCTCTTTCTCTTTTCCATCTCTCGATTCTCTACATTTACGAGCGATTCTTTACTAAATCTACATTTCAACATTATATTTCACTTCATATTACGACGATGTTTAAATTACATGCATATTCAAAATGAATTGCAATATTTGCAAGAATAATCATTCAATGATCTGAATATGATTTATAATATCTAAACCAATGGAATTCTTATAAACAAAGAGTCATGTCTGTAGAGTCATTATACTTGCATAAAAAAAGAAATATCTCGATTTGAAAACGGAATTCGCTTTTGAGAAAAATTTCTAAAATATATGAAAGAAAATAAATATCGAATATTAGAATTGGGCAGAGTATCGTGCATATATATACATGGATTTCTATAGAATTTCGAGGGCTACTCTGGCAGAGCAAAACAAAAACTCACTATATATGCGGTGTGCACTCGAGAGATCATAGCACGAGGCAAGTGATTTAAGGCACGGCTGAGAGAAAGAGTATAGAGCGGTTTGACGCGCGTACTTTTTGCGGAAACGTTTCTGACCAACTGCACAGAATGATCGATTGTGCAAGCGAACCGACGTTTTCAAACCAATATCTTATATGGCTTGCGGTCATTTTTTTTCTTTTTTCTTTCCGTTCTATATGTATATACACGTATAGAGGCAGAAGATATACGATCATTTATCCTCGCGCGCATAGTCGTAAAAATCAGCTCGATGTATTGCGAAGAATAAGTTTTATAGATTGCAGTAGGTCTCAGATAATATGTTTCCGTTTAAAACACTTTAAATATATATACGTTACATGTGTGAGATTGGCAACATTTTTCCAAAATAACCATTCGCTATGGAAGAGCTTTAAATATACTCTCATATATAGATATATATGGATATATATATATAGAGAGAGAGAGAGAGAGAGAAAGAGAGAGAGAGAGAGAGATTTTATCAATTTTTCATTGTGAGATTCTTTTTGAGAGTTTCAATATCGTAGTTTTCCGATGTAAAAATTAGTATGTCTCTCATTGATGTAGAAGAATCTGCCATTCTGAACGTAAGGAACTTACGCCGGTGTCAATTATCAATTATTCAGAGTGTGTATCAAACAAGTACTTATTAAGCATGGTATAACGATAATGTATAGCAAAAGTCCATAGCAGAGAGAAAGGGTAGATTATGTATAAAAAAAAATGTTTTACCGACAAAAAAAAGATTAACTCATGCAGAATGTAACGTACCCCAGATTTCTCAAGCGCAGGCTTTAGCCTAAATATACGCGGCCATACCGACGTTATAGTTATATATTTACATAATAAATACACAGGAAATACAGCGAATCGTGTAACGCTCGTTTGCCGGCTCGAGCAGAAATTTCCTATGGACTTGCATTGTAGTTACAATTTAGCCTTTAGCAAATAAACATACTACTACTGCTGTATACTTGTAGGCTGTTTACATTCTTGCTTGAGGTGCGGCTGTATTAATTGCGTATCATACAGTATTGTTCCTTTTACTTTTTCTCCCCTCGATTCGAGGGTACAGTAATTTTTTATAATACAAATATATTTTTATATCGTTAGAGAGAAAGAAAGAATGGCACTGCAAACAAGAAAAGTAAATAGATAATGAAAAAAAAATTTGATATCTCGATTACAGGGAGGATGCAGTCCAGAAAGGCGGTACGTAGAGGATGAACAATAGACGACCAATTGAATTTCTGCTTAGGCGCGGCTTTAGCGGGGCGCCGCGCTACGCGAGCGCTCGCTACTATATGTAAATACGTGTATAAGAGCGAGACTAATACACGGCGTTACATGCATTCGTCCAAATATGTAAAGAAAATTGAATCGATAGCGTAACCTTAACTCTCTTTCGCCTATGCGGCATCTCGCATTCCACAACTCATTGATCCATGTATCTATTCCCCTCACTTCATGGCATAGTCGTTTCTGCACTGTTGGAAACAAACTGTAATCTCAACATATATCGTTATTGTGTCTTTTAACATCGGTATATATTCGTAACGCGACGAAAGAACGGAGAAAACTTGTTTTCCTTTTCAAAACATTTCTCTCAGTGCAGCTCGATATGTCATAGACATACATATGTAGTCGGCAAGATGTGCGGTTTGCGTGTTTAAAATACGAATTAAAACCAACTGTACATTGTTTTTTTATGACGTCTGAACGACAAGTATACATTGAAATTTTGAAGAATCCTTCGTAAATATTTTGATAGTCATTCAATTATTATATCGATATTTCTTTAAATTTCCAGTCATTTTTAGTTCAATAAGGAATCAGGTTCTGTTCATGCTTTCGAGCAAGCATTTTCATTTCTGTTGTCATCCCGACTATGTCATTTCAGCGTATACTTTTTAAATAAACGTCTTTGTGGAAAATATACTTCTCAATTATCTTGACGGAAACATACATGGGCATAGCTGATTAAGGCTGTAAACAAATAAGACCAAAATATTCTACGATGTCATCCTATCCTATCAACAGATTATGTGTATTACTGAACCAAAAAGATACAATGCAAGTGATATAAGTGGTACAAATTGGTTTACCAATTAAAAAAATCTTGCCACACGACTAAATTTCGTTTCCGATAATGCCAATCTTATGAAATTTACAGTTTTCTTGTTCTTATCGCTTGGCTTCTTACAAGACGTAACGACATTTTGTGAAGAATAGTCTTGAAGATTATTTCGCGATGAAAAGTCACCTATCGTCACTACTTTGACCTTGGATATTAAAAATTCGTAGGCGCAGAAAGCAATATTTGATTTTATCGCCGTCGCGCAATGTAATATTAGTCTATATGTATCTTAAACAGAGCATAGCTAAATGGTCAAAACGACGTGAACATTTATTTTAATTGGGTCAAAATAATTACCTGTAATATTATTATATCTACCATAATATGTAACGTGTGCTTAAAATGATACGTGAGATAGTGAAAGAATGAAAACTTCATCATATCATTATTTTATATACGGATTGTCGACGAAATCCGTGAAATATAAATTGTTATACAAACCCCTATACAAAATTACGAATTAAGTTTTAATACTTAAACGATTTGTAAGACTTTACGAATGACTAATAATTCATATCTTTATATAGAATTATGCAATAGCGTGTTGTATATTAAAGTGTTTTCGATTTTCTTGACAGTATTTACAACGAAGTCCATTGACTATTGAATACATCATTGTCTTTATTTTGTCGATGTATAGACGTATCTTTCAATTATCGACATAGATAGATCGTCGTCCAGGAATATAAACCATATAAAACGATTTCAAAATAGAAACGAAAGTACATTGATGTAAAACTGACCAAGAAGCAAAACATACTAGATTGATAAACGAAAACGTAAAATACTATTATGTAAAATGTATCTTGTTGTTCTACACTTGCAAGGAGAGCACTCGGGATCCGAATATAATAAACGCTGAAATGAATTATAACTTTTCATTTTTCGGTACTAGAAATCAAATTCTAAGATTTCAATTTCAATTTCATTTAATTGTCAGAACCCGATAGTCCTCCTTGCTGATCATTTAAAATATAAGACATTTAACGTTTGGCAATACTAGTGCGATAAGTATCACTGCAGGTCGTGCTCGGAAGAACTTCGAGCAGTGTCGAATGATTGTATCAGATACATATACTTATTAAGCGGATTCTTAAAGATTAATAATTGATACTAATAATAATATTGTATACGTTCCGGTGATTTCAAATAAATACTTCCTACTTCTGTATGGTAATTGACAGTTATCGCACTAGTATTAAACTGCATTCTCAATAACATGTTTTCAAATGTTTTTTTTACATAATAACTTGTTCTAAGATCGAAATAAAAAATATTTAAATCATCAAAATCTTTTCTTGCGATGTCGAACCATTTGTTACCATTTTTTCAATCACCTACTCTACAAAAACTATTAGGAAATTGTGATAGTCAATTAAAATTCAAATCTTTTCTTGTAAATTGTAACGATCAATTAATAAATAATTCAGAACGATATGATAATTCATGTGAAAATATTATTTTATTTATTTCTTCTTTTTTTTGCAAATTGTTAAAAAATTTGATTCGCGTATGCGGCAGGGCTGTACTTTAATTTTTAATTGACTTTCAGAGCCCAAAAATAAACTGTCTTCAAATTTACATCAATGAACTTATTCATTTTAAAGTAATATTAAAGTTATATCAACGATGCCACACAATAATAACGAAAAAGAAAGAAAATTAATGAACCGCCATTGCATATTAATTGAAATATATTAATTACGAGATCTAGAATCTCTGCGAAATTGTACTGTAAAAATTAGAACTTTCAAAACGTAAAATAACAATTTTAAAAGGACTATTAGTATTCTATGAGTATATATATATTATATATATATATATATATATATATATATATATAACATATATATTATATATGAACATTATGAATTTAAGACGTTGATGTCAATGTACTAATTATATTAACAATAGCTTAAGATTTGCTGCCTAAACGTTATAAATAATTATGTATAGCGTACATTCAATGGCGTTATAAAACTGATAATTTAGAAATCAAGAAAAGCTCCTAAAACGAGTTTTAGAAGTCTTATTGATTAGATGTAATTTTACCAACTTTGATGAAGATAATAAGAAATAAATTAATAATTACTATTAAAGTAAAAATTTTACTATTAATGAGATGTACATGAATAAGAGAAGTTGAATGAGTAAAAAAACTATTTTTCTCAAATAAATGTGGTATAACACATAAAATATCGTAAATGTTGCATTATATACGAAGTTAATATTTTGAAACTAAACTGTAACAACAAATAAGTGATTTAATAAAATTCCGACCTCGAATAGTATTACATGCGAAAGTTGCTTAGTTATTGGGTAAAATCGATCGGTCATTTATAAACTGATTCCCAGCAGTGCAATGGGCCAACGATAACTGTCTGATTTATTCTTTGTATAGTAGAATATATTCATGTGCATTAGCGTGACGTATAGAATCACCAATCTCAGTTATTAGAATACGTGTAGTGAAAGAGCATATCTATGAAAATAGAAATACTGTAGTTTTGAAAGGTTCTCAGCGCCTCAAGTACATTTTTCATGAAATTGTCTTTAAAGCAATCGTCACTAAAACAAAATCAAATTGCTTATAAAAAATATAAGTACTTAGTTTTTGAGCGTATACAATAATTTGAGTGCAATTGAGATTAAATACCAAAATTTTACTACGATTATTTATTGGGATATTAGGCCATTGTTAATATTTAAATTACCATTTTTTAAAATGTTGTTAGCGTCATTCAGGATTGTACAATTATTCACCGATCATAGTAAAAGAACGATAATATGCGATAGATATTGATCGTCACAGTCATTTAAGAGTTTATATTTCGAGCATTGAAACTTAAACGACAAAGGTACTTGGCGTGATAAGAGTGCTTTAAAAATACATATTTTGCAATTTCAAGATTAAAAGTCTTCGATCTCGATAAACTCGTATGCTTATACAGAAATTATAAACCATCGTCATACTGCTACTTTCAATAATAATGATAATATAACACGTAGCTAATGCTTTTTCCATGTTGACGATTATGTTGTCTGATGATGAATTAAAAAAAATTCGTTTGAAACTCGTGTATTATATAACACATTAAGTAGAATTCAAATCCAACTGACTTTACAGTGAGTTTCCATAAAACTCATCGGTATTTTATACTCATTTCTACTTAATGTAATCTCGGTAAAGCGTAAGTCTATATCTCTAATTGATTGACACTTTGCATATTGATTTGCAGTTAAAAATAAACTTTCTTATTATGAATTATGAAAATTAAACTTCTGATCTTTGTATATAACATTTTTAGAAATAAGAACGAAACGTTTGAAATATTTCTCAACACTGATACTTTTGAACGGGACCAAAGCTATTATAACGATACAACATGTACGGGTTTTGTCTTTAGAAGTACTTAAGGTTTTCGACTGTTCATTCAAGAACGAAACGTTCGGCACGCATCGTTAAATCTTACTCGTAGACAACCGAAGCGATTCATCCGACGAAACAAGACGATTTCTTTGACACTATCCAGAAAATGTAATTGGAATTTTCGGCGCGTAAAAAACACTGCAAAGAATAAAGATAAGAAAATAGAAAAGATGAAAGCTTTCCAAGAAATGACGTTGACTATCGAAAACCCGAAAAGCTCTGATTAGTAGTGGATGTTCGAGTTCGCACGAAGAATGAAATACCGTTATAAATACACATAATTCATGTGTACTATTTTCCTCGTACAAGAGGATAGAATCAAATGGACGCAAAAGATAACGAGTTAGCTCTCGTAGTCCGATGACACACCAACACACAGAATCGAAAGAGCCTTGATTTGATAATATCGCATTGCATTCGGCGACGCGTGGAGGACGTTGTGCCGCGCACGTGGTAAATCAAACAACTGCACATATTGATTACGTCGGTCGACGATCAATTATTCAAGCGTCTAGTCAATGAAATTGAAGAGACGAGCTCGAGACGAGCACGAAAAAGTCTCGAGGTTCAGAATAGATTTCTTTCGAAAACCGAAATCAGAGAATCAGCTCGATTTATTTGATTATTCAATCGTTGTTTTTCTTCTCTTTCGTCGCCGCGCTATCGTCGCGTTTTTCTTCTTCGCCTTTTTCGCAGGAGGCGACTCCTTCGCCATCGTACGTGAGATATGAGATGCATAGTTTTTTACAGCTGTACGTATACAATTAATAATATATTATTTGAAACGACAGACGACTCTGCTCGTTGCACTCTAGCGGCGAGTAATCGTTTCGTAAGATCATTCCTAAGGTATTTTCTAGTGGGACATTAGAAAACAATTTCTAACAAATGCACGAGATACAATACTACGAGACCATGTAAATACACGGACTTGCCTTGCACTTAAAATTCGACGCACGGTCATTTGAGGAAAAAATCTAACTTATACCTGAAAAAGAACAACTAGCCTTAAAAATCTTAGAACTCTTGACCTTATATACATAGTAAATTATACAAATTTCGTATGTGTATTCTACGTGCGATATCGCGAGTATAGGTAGCTCTAATTTCCTTCGATGAAACTAGCCTTAACAGCCTTATTATTATTATTAGTACAACTAGCAGTTCTTTAGATTATTGTAATCTAGTTTGTTTCCGTAACAAGGGCATCGATCACAAAGCGTCGATCAACTATAATGCCGATGTCATCGGTAAATAATTCATTATTTTTTTGTTTACTAAGCAAAAAAAAAGACACTCGCATCTTCTCGCCTGTATATTGCTGTGCTGTATTCTTCTCAACAATTCCTTGTCTAATTAGCCGTAGCCAGTTCCTATATTAACGATATATATATATATACATATTGATATACAAATATGTGTATATATATATATATATATATATATATCGAATTTTAGCTGAGAATAATATTGCATTTTAATTACGTGTAATATATAAGTAATCCACTGTAAGAAAAATGAGCCAACCTCAATATTATATTATTACAATTAATTAATAATACATACATATAACATGTCGATGTACATCTACTTCTAATGATAACATGTAAGATCCATGTATAAAGTATATGACATGTCTCCTCCATCCCTTTTCTCTTTATCTTTTGCTATTGTTCAATATTAAGTATTTTGTTTGTAACCAAAAAGATATAAACAAACTATATATATATATATATATATATATATATATATATTATGTATAAAAAGTTTGTGGAAATACAATATTTCAATTTGAGTTTGACTTTTATTCCACACACACTTTATTTTAGAATCGTCCTACGTGTGCGAGTGCCTCGGAAGGAAAGGGCGCCAATTTTAAAAAAAATGAAAGATGTATTTATATATTCGTAAATATATTGCATATAAATTAAGACAACTTTTATTTTTTGAACTGGCTGCTTTCTGAAGCATTTTTCTGAATGAACCGGCTGTTTAATAATTATTTGAAATTATCGACTTTTCCTTTCAAGGCGTCGATGTGCAGTCGAAACCATTTCTTTTTTGCTTTCAGCGACACACGTATCCATATGACATTGAAAAGTTTTTGATTGAAAACTCGTTCGAGATCCTTTTCGAGACAAAAATAACGAGACGGCGATGTGCTCTCCACAATATTATTACTGGGAGAATTTGCATTGAAATAGGCTCGTGGTGATTACGTGTTCAAATGATTATAAGTCGACAAAAATAATCGCAGAGAGACCTCCTATTATAATAGAAAAATTGGCAAAATCTTTTAAACTTAATATATAACAAGAGATACTAAAATGTATTACAAATTACTTTGGTACTTTGCTTTCGGAAGATTCTTTCCAAATTCTAAGTTTTAGCAAGATTCGATCAGAAAATATAATATTACAGATTGTCAATATGTATTAAGTAGTAATTTTTATGCGAATTTGCATATTAATAAATAAAGTATTAAATTAGGTATATAATAAATGAACGTGGATTTCGGATTCTCAATGCTTTTGCAACGCATCTAACGATTACGAGTTCAATAGCATCTATACACCTTACCTTAAGGAATCTTATATTTCACATTTTGGCATTTTAATGCTTGAATTGGCGATTTAAAAGAATGGCCTCTTCGAAAATTCGATATAATTATTCAAATTTTCGGGAAAAAAAACCTGTAGGCTGACACATCGTTGGTTCAAAACAAGCTATTAATAATGAATCATACTTGTTGTGCAAAATAACAAAAAAGAATATATGACGTTATATGACCTACATTCTACATGATGAAATACGTAAATGTATGAAATACACGAATGAAATGATACCACCCTCACAGCTCAAATCACTGGTTGAGAGGGGTGAAAAAATGAGAGCTTACATTATGGACTAATCTATCTCCAACCGAGCGATGGATTGGAGTTCCTCTCAATTAATGGGATCCGGGGATAAGATTACAGGACAGCCGAGGATCAGTTTTCGTTACGTATACATACACAAACATCCTTAGGTCATGAAAATCTCATACTACAAGAGCGAATCACCCATGACTACAAGTGCGTGACCTTTTCAAATATTCTTGGCATATTTCATCAACATTTTCTAGTAGTTGATTCCTATTTTTAATATTATGAAATAAGCTCAAGTTTTCAACAAGAACAGTATAATTTAACCAAAATAATTTTACCTCAGGCTATTCTGTTAGTGCGTAAATAATGTTTGCTGTATAAGAATTAATAAAAATATATAAAATTAAATAAATCTTTATAATTAAGATGTAGAATTAAATAAATGTGTTTATAAAAAGAATGCTTATTTATTTTCATTTAAATCAAGATCTATGAGATTGTTACATTATAAAATATAACTATTTACATCTCTGCATAATAAAATTAAAACATTAAATCATGCATTGTTTGTCAAAAGTACATTAATCTGTTTACAAAGTGCATTTTCTCTTAATTTTTAGGTTTTTAATTGCACAAGTATTGTACATATATACAAATATTGTTCAAGTGTAAGTTTAAAATAAGTAACATCAATAATTAAAATAAAATCTATGCACATTAGAGAACGTTTGTACATATACCTCTGTAAAAATATAATTTCATATATCCTACAATATTTTGAAATATTTCAGCTTAATACAACTACAGAATCATCTTGAGATCGGTTTGCCTTTTTGGTAAGTGATATTTCACTACTAGGTGAAGCACTGTTGCTTAATACACTACTTTCTTTTGATTCTTGATCAAAATTTATAGATTCTAAAGGTAAATCAACGGAACTACCTTCTTTAACTTCATAACTGCTACTAATATTTATAGTAGCTTCATCTGTAATACTCGTAGAAGACGAATCATCAAGTGAGCTTTTTCTGTAAACCATTTCAACTGAACTATCATTCGATACAGTTTCAATTTTTCGAGCATTCTTCTGAACTTGTAAATCCACCATTAATTCTGCCCATGGATCTTCAAGCATGCTTCTTAGATCAACAAATTCCGATATAGGCATTTTTCTATAAGAGTAAGGATCATTTCTCTGTAGAAATAAAAACATTTATACATATTTTTATTTAAAAACATGAAAATTAAAGATTTTTAGTTTGTAGAATATGAAAAAGTAATTGCAGCAACTATAAGACGTATCAAATACTGAAACTGTAAACATAATAGTATCATAATATTGAAACTGCGCTTACTGTTTTAAACGGCTGATTCCTCTGAAACTTCTGAGGTGTGTATGGACTTCCATGATTAGCTTGGAAATTATTCCTTTGATTATTATAACTTTGATTATAACCGCCAGAAATGCCTGAATTGGAGAAACGTTGATTATATCTGTCTATTTGCGGTCGTCTATTCCCTCGATTATTATGATGGAACAAAGGAGAGCTAGTATCTAAAGGAATCATGTTATTTCCAAATTGTTTGTTTCCATCGTTGATTGGGCTGGAAAACGGCTGGTAATTATCATTGTTGCTTCTCATTTGGTTGTAGCCATAACCTCTTTGCCGACCTCGGCCACGATAAAAGTTTCCTCCCTGACCGCCAGGTGTACTTAGCGGTGATCTTTTCATCTTCGATTTTATAAATTACGCGTTTTCTAACAATTACGATTTTACGTTTATACACTTGTTTTACTGTTTATCCAGAAATCAACTAAACAACTCAAAGGACAAAATTAATCAGCGTTGTTGCATGGACGCCATAACAAAATGCGAAGCAGAAAACGGTTTGCTGTTTCGATCATCGATACTTACAGACTTCAGTTCGATTACTGACTTTCGACTTTAACCAATGGCGATGTTCCGCCCCCACACCCCACAAGCCCTGCATTGCAGGGCCTGCGCTATGTGTGTGTATATATATATATATATATATATATATATATATATAACTATACAGGGTGCACTCTGTACTACAGGGTGTCCGAAAAAAGAACAGAACCGAATCCCCTATTACTCTCAAGACGAGGTCAAATACAAGATCACCGCTAAATTTATCTTTTGGAATTCTATGACTTTTTTATTCACATAATTTTTTATAGGATTTTATACTGATTTTATTCTATTCTTTTTCAGATACCCAGATATGTATTACCGGCGTATCTATTATTTATAGATATACATGATAAATATTAAATATACAATGAAAGGTAATTTGCGCCTAAATATACTTCAATATAAATATTATTACTCTGTCTACTTAATTATTTAAAAATAAAAATCAATAGGATTAACAAAAGCATATTATAATCGACACTTTGATTGAAAGAAAATTCTAGGGCTGACAAATCAAAGCTAACTAGAGATTTCCTTCTACTACACGAAGACGACTTTTTTCTTATCCATTTATTCGTAAAGTAAATCCTGGGTTTCTGAAAATACATGTATCGGTTATATCTAATAGATCAATGCAATAAGGGCTCCTTGCATCATTGATCTCACGTCTGCGCTTCATTTTTCTTTTTATCGCCTTTATACGCCAAACTTGCAAGTGTTACTACTGATTCCATACGTAACGAGTTTGAATTTGGCGCCAGTTTTCTCTGAATTCCGTTCTAGACTCCAGAGTCCAGAGTCCAGACCCAGACAGATGATGATAAATACAATGTGCGAGTTATATATATGTCGGCGGCGGACATGCCCTCTGCTTGGAAGCTAATACCGTTGCTATACAAGCAATTTTTATTTTAGATGTACAAAATATGAATAAAATTAAGAAGAAAATAAAATTGTGTCAAATGTGATAGAGTTGAGTGAAACTAAAAAAATGTCGCGAATTCATTCGCACATTTATTGCCTCAATTGCTGCCCGATTCTCTGAATTCATCCCTAATTATGGAGGCAATTCTGAGAAGTCTTAAATTTAAATACATTTTTACATGTATTTTTATTACTTTTATGATTTCTTGTTTAATTAGTATTGCTCCAATAAGTATAGGTAAGTACAGTCATCTATTGCAATTGTACTACAAATTCTCATTCATAGGTTAGATGCAGTTGTTTACATGCGAGATTATTTCTCCACTGATAACATAACAAACTCTGTAGACACTTGTTGTTTCTACTTTAAGAGAATTCTACAAAAAAAATTATACTTTGATAAATCAATTTTTACAATCTATTTTTCTATCATCTTGTTTTTCAGAGGAATGTAAATGTAACAAAATAGAAGAGTTTGATCAAAGTGAACATCATGCACAGAGATCAGTATCAAAACACTATAAACACCGTCTAGCCATACTTGTGCCATTTAGAGATCGCTTTGAAGAATTGCTGATATTCGCGCCACATATGAAGAAGTTTCTTGATAAGCAAAATATAGATTATCATATATTTATTTTGAATCAGGTATAATAATAAACATTGCGTTAATTTTACATTCTGCAGTCATTGTTGTAAATTCATTCTAATGTTCCTTACAGATTGATAGATATAGATTTAATCGTGCATCACTCATTAATGTTGGTTTTTTGGAAGTTAAACAAAATTTTGATTACATCGCTATGCACGATGTAGACCTTTTGCCAATGAATGATGAACTGCAGTATTTCTATCCTGAAAAAGGGCCATTGCATATTTCATCGCCTGAACTACATCCAAGGTATCATTATCCGACATTTATAGGAGGAATTTTATTGGTCAACCGGTAATTGTATTTCAAATGCTACTGAACAGTTTACAAATATATTACAAAAGAACGATTGTAAATTTGAACTTATCATTTGTAGAGAGCAATTTGTTCAAGTGAATGGTATGTCTAATAAATACTGGGGTTGGGGTTTGGAAGATGATGAATTTTACGTAAGACTGAAAGAAGCTGGACTTAATGTCACTCGACCTCCAAATCTCTCAACTGGGACTCAAAATACTTTTATGTAAGTGTCAGGTTCATAAATAATTATATTTAATTCAACTCATTATTAATAAATATGTAAAGATAATAACTTAACAATTGTAGGCACACCCATGACAGAAAACATCGTAAGAGAGATATGGTGAAATGTTTCAATCAGAGAGAAGTAACCAGAAAACGTGATCGACAAACTGGTCTAAATAACGTGTCTTATAAATTAGAAAATGCCATTAATGCAACAATAGCGAATACGTCTTTAACAATTTTAAATATCGCGCTAATGTGTGATGAATCCATTACTCCTTGGTGCATATGTGACTCAGTCAGTATTGCCAAGGACAAAAAGCTTAAGGATAAGAAAAAGATTCGATAAGGACTTGGATACTGAATTTTAAATTATTCCTCCTATTATTACATTGTATAGTCTTGATACAGTTCTTAAGTTTATAAAAATTTTAAATTCTAATGTTTAAAAATAACAATTTGAACATTAATAGATACATGTTAAAGTACTATTAAATGAAACTTATATAAGTAGAAGAAAAATTGTACATAATTTCTCATTTTAATTTTAATTTGAATTGAATCTGATGAAATTTACTTTTGTCACCGTTTTATCACATATCTTTGTTAATTGAAAAAAGTTTGAATAATTCGTTGATATTTTAAAAACAATTGACTTATTTGTTAACCTAAAAAAATAACTAATATATATTTCATGTAAGTTTAAGTTTAAGTAAAAATGCCGATACCGCAGGAAGTCGTAATGTGTTACAAACAAATAGATGCCTGCAGTCAAAATTACGTAAACGAACTAAAAGAAATCGTCAAAATTCCCAATATTAGTTCTGATCCAGATGCAAAGAGTCATGTATTATACCATATAAAGTGGATGTCCAGTCGATTAAAAACATTGGGTTTCAAAATTTTTTTAAAAGAATGGCGCGATGATAAATCTAAAGTAATCCATAAATAATTTGATAAATGAAAAGACGCAATAGACGATTATCTAACGATATTTCATTGAAATAACTTCGAGGGTCACGTACCACCTACAATCGTAGCATCTTTAGGTCAAGATCCAAGGAAGAAAACAATCCTGTATTATTGCCATCTCGACGTTTTAAAAGTTGAACGATCCGAATGGGCAACCGATCCCTTTCAACTGACTGAATGCGATGGAAAATTGTACGGACGAGGCACTGCAAAAATGAAAGGACCTCTGTTGTGCTTCCTGCACGCTATCGAGTGTCACCATGATTTGGGAATCGATCTGCCAATCAACATAAAAATTCTTTGCGGTCAGTTTCGAGTTGTAAAAAAGCAGTTTTAGTGCACTTTATTAAAAAAAAAATCCTCGGTCTCCCATTAGAATCAATGAACGAATGTAGAAGCAAAGGACTCAACGCTGTCCTGGAAGAATTGAAGACAACATTTTTGCCCAATATCGATTGCATCTTGATAACCGATAGTCACTGGTTGGGTAAGGAATATCCCTGTATCGTTTACGGTATGCGCGGAGTTTCCTATTTTCACTTAATTGTCGAGGGAGCGCGTACCGACCTATGCAGCGGTGATTTTGGTGGAATTATTAAAGAGCCCATGGAGGACTTTCTTTTCATCATGAAACAGTGAAGTATAATCAGTAAAGATCGTTTAAACAAATATCACCAATAATTTTGAAATAAATGATTTTCAGTCTATTGAATGACTTTGGCGAGCTAAAGGTCCCGAATTTTTACGACGACGTTGTCGAGGTCACTCCCGACGAGGAAGAATTTTACAAAAAAATCAAAATCACCATCGGAGAGTACAGAAAGAATGTGGGCACGAGTAAGCTCGGTCATGCTGAGAATTTGAAGACGGTACTTATGCACGTTTGGAGGTATCCTTGGTTTAATTTGCATTTCGTCAACACCTCTTGCGACGATTCGAATCTTCTGGGCATACCCAAGAAAGTTGAAGTTCGATTTTCCGTGCGGTGAGAAGAATACTTTCGAAATAAATTATTCGTTCAAAATTAATAATTCCTACGCGAATCGCAGTAATCGATACGCACGGTAATACCTGATTTTTTCAGTACTGTCCCGAATCAAAGACACGATACAGTCACGAAACAAATTATCAATTACGTGAAGGAAATAATTAAACTAGCAAAGACTCCGAATAGAATTAGTATAAGTGCGGTGAATCACATGGATCCATGGTACGAAGACCATTTGCACTGGAATTACGAGGCTGCTAACAAAGCAACAAAGCAGGTCGAATATCATTAACGGCTAGTTAGTTGCATTAGAATTCACACGAGTCAAATGAATATTTCTGTCTTCTTTTATTTGCCAGATGCTCTTATGCTAATTGTTAAACTTGTTTGTAATAATGATTTTACGAGACGTTAAGTAATCACCGAAACTATTCAGGTTTACAAAGAAGAAGCAAGTTTCATCCGTGAAGGAAATAGCTTTCCCACGCTCCTGAAAATCAGCAAGGCTCTTCCAAAACGTAACATTCTCATCCTGCCGATCGTCAATTGCGAGGCCAAAGCTCACACTAAAAATGAAAATATATCCTTGCGCTGCTACATCGAAGGGACCAAACTCCTTGTAAGCTACTTTCACGAATTGGCTTCAACTGCACGGCAGCACGATAAAAAATCATCTCTTCCACCTAAGAACATCTGTCGGGATAAAGTCTGATGTAGATGAAAAATTCATTGAAACATAATAAAGTCGGTTTTTTAAACAAATTTTTACTATATTTACACTTAGATTTATATGTACAAAAGTTTGCTCAAACTTTACGAGATAAAGTGAACTTCTGGTGCGTAGAAGAAGTTGCGTTAATTGTTTAGGAGCTTATAAAAAATATCTCAATGCAGCACTCAGATCTTCGAATGTGCAGATTCTCCGATCACAATTGTATAAACATATCCACAGATTGTACTATTAATACGATTGGTACAACTTCATTGATTAGTACATTAATATGTACATGAATACATACATGAATGTAATGATGAATCAATTACTTTCAAATATACAACGAGATTTTAAATCTACTTCGATTTTCTAATAACGAAACGTTTATCTATATGTACAAACGATATACTACAGGAAAGTAACTTCAAAAAATTAAAAAAATATAAATACAAGAAAAAAATAAAACACTGGCACATAATTCAGCTGAATTTCAAATTATTGTTACATTTGAATTTATCAACAGTTTTTAAGATTCTATGATTACTAAATAGCAATGTACATCATATAAAATATGATATATTCGCAAGTCTTTTGCAATGTTTTACCAAAAATTTTATCAAGTCATTCAATATGAATATGATTTTTTTTAAAGTAAAGCCGTTGAAAGATGAAAATGCAGCAATTCACGTTATTCTTCTTTCAATCACAACATTTCTTTTATATATTTAAAACTTCAAAAATTTATTATTAGAGTCCTCGAGAAAAAACACTTTTAATTCTAAACTGAAATTTAACATTCATTGTTACTATAATATAGTAAGTAGTAAAGTGTCTGAATTTTCCATTAATTTAGTGTTTTTTCGTAAGGAATTTTCACAGCTAAATACTGAAAATGCAATTCTACTAATTTTCCTTTTCTTCCAACTTTCACACGGTATTGTAAAAGTCATTTGCCACTGCAGTTCTATTAATTTTTTTACACGCACTCAGAATTTTAAGGCAATTCAATCAAAATATGTTTCTGCAATTCATTCAAGTTTAAATCATCACTATCACAACTTTCATCAAAAATGTCTTGCACTGTTCCAGTTACTGTTTCAGTTGCTTCGATTAAAAATTCAGGATCTAAATATTCAACATTCTCCATTTTGATTTCAGCTGCAGAATTATTACTATCATTGGTTTCTTGTTCTATTTCTTTGTTTTCTAAAATGGCTTCTTCTTCATTTGAATTATTGAAATTAAACTCTGCTGGATATTTTTTACTTAAATCTTTCAAGGATGGTACAGGGAACTCAAAGTGTAATAACTTCTGATAGCCTTGTGCACCACATGCCTTTTCAATTTCTAAAGCTATTTTTAAAGCATTTTCTGAAAAATTTTGATCAGAGTGACATATAAGAAATTCATCAAAAATACTGCTTTTTTCATTTTGAAGTTTTCTTCGCCTTAGTAGTGCCTGCATATTTAACATCTTTTTTCGGTAATTAGTAGCATTTTTTTCAGCTCGATCTAAAAATTTGGATGCCTTTTCGAGTTTCCAATTTAATTCTTTGATCTGATTATCTCGACTTTTAACTTGACATTCTAATTTTCTACGATTTTGGCATTCTAAAGTCACAGTTTTCATGAGTTTTTTATTGTTGTCTTCAAGGAAATCAATTCGATGTTTTAAATCTGCTTCACTAATATCCTTTATGTCAACACTTTCAACTTTAGAAGATTTTTTATCTATCTGCTGTTTCTTGCTCATCTGTTTACGCATGAGCATTTCAATTTCTTTGTTTTTATTTTGTAGTTCTTTTGATAAGCTTTGCATTTTGCGTTCCATATCTTTATACATAATCAATTGGTTGCTTAGTTTTTCAATCACTTCTCCCTGTACATTTAACTTAGCCATCAATTCGTTAGATGGCTTAACACTCTTTACATTTAAAATGTTAGTTTTTTTTATTTGTGAAGGCCTACTCACAATATCGTTTTTCAATTGAACATCATTTTTTATTACAGGTTTAGATGCACCATTTGTGTGCACACCGTTTGCACTTGTAACAAGAGGTACATGCTGTGCTGGTTGAGAACAATTATCTGCTAAACTTTCTGTTTCTAAATCATTGATAATATCTGTTGTAGTCTCTACAAATTGGGACTCGTTTGATTTACTAGTAGACTGATTATTTTCTAGTGTTTTAGGTTTCTGATCATGAGATTCTGATTTGATTTTTCTTTTACGTTTGATTCCTGTTCTTATGGATGATCCATCAGAATCAATATCTTGACCTGAATTCTCTTTAATGCTATCTGATCCATTTTCTAAATCTTCCAAACAAAAAGTACTTTCAATTTCTGTTGATTGGTCATTAACTTTTTTCAAATTTCTAACAGAATTTGAACAATCTGCTTCATTCTCATTTTCGGAATGACATATTTCTTTTAGTTTTCTTTCTATTTCATCATAATCATGTGCACTCAAACCATTGTCAGGTATTTCTTCCTTTACTTCTATCTTTACTTCAGCTGAAGTTTGTTTATCGGATCTTGCCAATGTTTGAACATTTTCTTTTCCTCTTTCATTTCCAAATAGTAGCAAAGCATTGTCATTTATAATTTTTCCAATTTCTCTGTTATTTTCATCAGCTACAATAATAATGTTTTCATTTTGTAAATTTTTTAATGTCTCACTGCTTATAAATTTGACATTTTGCAAAATCTGTCCACCCATTGCAGCATTCTAAAAGAATTATAATGCTTTAATAAAATATTACATTGCTTATTATAATTGCACACAATATTTACATACCTGAGTTTGTACATTAATAATATTTGGCACTACATTTTGATTGCTTGTATTAAAAATAAAGGGGCAATCATTTTCTAAATACTCCACCTCATACTCTTCTAAATCTTCTTCATCCACTTCTGCAGGTGCTGCTCCTAGTTTTTGCCTCTTTTTAGGAGACTTTCTAGTAGAAGTCACAGTAAATATAGATGGCAAAGCACCTTTTTTGAGCTTAATTTTTCCACTAGGTGTAACAACCCATTGATTTGGTTCAAAGTGTACATGACAGAGAAATGAGTTATTAGATGGCTCCCAATCTGCTCGACCAACTCTTTGCTTCCAAATTTTTCTTAAAGCTGGGTCCCGAGGAAAACACTTCATAGTATAACCTTTTTCGCTTCGATTGTTACAACCAATTGCTGCACAACCTGGCATGTTGATGAAGTTTATTTTGCATCAATAATAAAGCTTGTATTTCCTTTTATAAAATAAGATTTACGATAAGAGCCATTTTCACGTATATGATCTGTAAATAATTATTAAATAGTTATTTTGAAAAAACAAAAAATACATTTTTTTATTTATATATTTCAATCAATTACTTTATTGAAATAAATATGTAATAAACTATGTTTAACTGGTATAAATTAAAAAAAAAACTAATCTAGAAAAATTATACTACATTCTGTATCTACTTTAATGCATTATACAGCACTGATTGAGTACTTTTCAATTCTAAAATCTTTTACACACTGAATACGATTTCTTATTTTTTATTTGGTATATAATTAAGATAACCTAAATTACTCTTATGCTATAACAATTATTCTTAACTTAGTTTAAGTACAATATAAACTTAATATTCTTAATATACTATGAAATTTAATTGATACCCATGTGTATAATATATATACATACATATATATATGCATGTATATATATATATATATATATATATATATATATATTCATGTATATATATGTATATATAGATGCATACATATATAATTAATCTAAATAGTGAAAATTAAATCCAGTAAACAAAATAATTATAAATAAGTCGAACAAATTAGTTTGCAAAATGAACTATTCAAAGATCACCTTCTTTGATATATATTTTTCTTCAATCTTATTAAATGGTTATGGAAAGATGAACTCTTGAAGCACAATGGGAAAAAATGAATAATCAAAACCCTACATAATGAAATCCATGTTATTTATAATTTTTATAACAGAATACTCGGTTAAAAACAAAACTCCACCATAACTATATAGAGAAACGTATACATCTAAAGAGACATTCAAGACTCGGACGCGCACAACCTAACCTTTGCTTTATTGTCAACTTTTCCTCGTTCAGAGTTCGTACGTACCGATACCCCTCTATAATACGACGATATATATATATATATATATATACATATAATTTAATATATATATATGACGATTGGGATGTAAGTCTCATAATACGTAACCTAAAATCTTTTCAACATTTTCTTGCTTACTGCCATCTGTGTTTTTCTCTTCGTTTAACACGTCGCGACACCTGCAGAAAATTAGAATAATTCAGAAACAGAATACTCCTGACAGTCGACGACTCTGATATCACCAACTTGCTCCAACTCCCCCAATAATCTCAGTGTATATTTACATATACGTATTTCAGTAACTTTTACTTCAATAAATTTGATTAATAACTCGAGGATAGGACTTTATGGAAGAAAAAAGTGTTATGTTTACTTTTAAGCAGTACTTTGATGAATGCTTTAGGAAGATTCTATGTAGAAGTATGTGAGAAATGGTGCAAGAAAAATTCATCTCTGCAAAATTATCAATTATAGGTAGAATTTTGTTATGAATTCTTTTGTACTAATTTATTGGTATTTTTCAAGCTTTCTAATGTGATTTTAGTCAGACACTAAAACTAAAACTCTTTGTTTTAATAATGTAATTGAGAGATAATTTAGTTATACATGTTACTAAATGAATAACTCTAGAAATACTATTTTAGATGAGAACAATCAAGTTACACGTTTGTAAAAACGTCATCACTAATAAACAGACAGAAATATGTCAACTCTGGGACTTATTGCCAAAGCTGTAGAAAATCTACGAAGTTTGCAAATTCAAGAATCATTGGTATCCGATCATGAAGACAAGTATGTCTAATTGAAAATCATTCTATTAACATTTCAATAAGAACACTCATTTATTATTGATTTTGCTATTCAATATTATAGGAAAAAAGAAAAAATTGCTAATTGTATGGCTTTGACAAATGGAATATCTTTAATAAGTGTCAAAGCTGCACCACAGGTGCTCAATCTTTCCATTGAAACTTTACTTTGCTTATGTGATGATTCTGATGCAGATGTTAGAACTGTTGCAGACGAATGTCTAAATAAAATTATAAGAGTAAGTATTTTTAGTAAATAGCATCTGACTTGAAAATAAATCATTCTAAATCTTCTTCTATAAATTTTGTATATTGATGCAGGCAGTTAATTCCATAGCTGACAGTTATGTTTATGTTTTAAACGTGCAATTTGAATTATTCCATGAGATCAAAAGAAATGGAGCAGCTCGCTGTTTAAGAGCTGCATTATGGCGATTTGGTCTGCTCAGTCATATGATAAGACCTGTGAAAGCTAAAGTTTTTGCATCTAACTTAACACCGTGCATACTTGAAATCGCCAATCGTAGAGAAGATATGGTAATAGAAACTCTTTCACAGTCATTACCATTAATATTAAAAGCATTAGGTCATTATATACCCGATAAAGATATACATGTAAGTACATACACTTACATATTATTACAATATTTGAATCACAATGTAAGTGATTAATTCTGTTTTTACGAGACAGGCTTTGTTAGAGACATTTTTAAAAATTATGACATCAAATGAAGCTGTTCTGAGAAGAGCTTCAGCTAATATGATTTTAGTTAGCTGTTTGAACTGTCGTAAACCTGTGCAATTTATAAATTTTGTGATAGAAGTGTTGACTGGTAATTGTTATAATTTATTTCCATATTATAATCTATATTAGAATGAACAGTCATTCATGTACTTATTACGTTTAATTCAGATATGTTATCTCGAGTTGCTGATCGTAATATAGAAGAAGAAGGAAAGGAGGAGTGTGTAAATACGATTCTTGGTGTTTTTGCCTGTTTAAGATTAATAATATCAAGTATTGATGCGAATTCCAGTCTTACTCAAGATTTTAATGAAGATCATATTGTTGATCACTACATTTATATATATGAATTGAGTTTATTTTATGCCAAATTCTATATGAATCATAATGTGATAAATGCTGCTCTTGAGGCTTTGGCGCAACTGTTACAAAATCCACCTAAAAATGTTATATCTGCACTATTATCTAGTGAAGGAATATCTCAACGTATCAACAAGCTTAAAGAAAGAGGAAGACAGTGGCCAAGCAAAATTAGTCTGTCAACCACTGCTCTGTCTGAAGATAATTTAGAATCTTGTTCAAATCTTCTTGACTCCGATATCATGGACATTCCAGAAATAGCTCCAAAAGTTGAAAAATGGATGACGGATATGGCTGACGTGATGCCAGAAGGTCAAAAAAGCTCAAGTAAACTTGATATATCGGACTCTAGTCAAATTATTGATACCAAAGATATTGATGATTATAGTGGTATTTTCATCGGTTCTATGGAAAGTAAGTTGTTGCAGATGCATAACATAAAATAAAAAAGCAATAGTGTTAATTACGAAAAAATTAATAAATATATTTTTTAGACGAAAGCATGGAGTTAGAAAGTAATGCTGGCAGTGACGTAAGTAAATTCGAAAAGCCAATTGATGTCAGTTTACCGTCTTGTCCAGATCCAAAGGAGGTCGATGAAGATCTTGACGATACCACTGCATCCATTTTATCGACCCACGATGCGTCTTTGAATCAATTTTTGATGCAGCGCAACGACCTAACGATAGGCACTTTGTTGGATAATAACTCAGCGCTTCGTTATGGATGTCGATTTCTTGCTTCATCGTTTTTGCTTACCGGCAACCCAGGACAGCTTGTTTCTGATAAGCATTTTCGTGTTAGCGTAAAATCCTTAGCTTTAACGTGTATAGGTAACATCTTTAAGCTCTACCCGAAAGTGCTATTCGCTAGTTTAAAAAAAGTTCAAAGAAAGGATCCCCAAGTCGAGGATCGACAGATGATTTCGGATATTTTGTTGTTTATAGAACATTCTGATCCTCAAATCAGAGGAAATGTGTTACAGGTAGTTGGATACTTTTTAAGAGGAATTTTATCGCAGAATAACGAGGGCTTGAAGAAAGAAAGTTCTGAGAGTACAGTTACGATAGAGGATCTCGTAAAGTTAATAATTATGGTATATCAATTACTGGCCTGTACATTTTGTATTTATAAATAACACACTTGTATTCAGAATTTCTTTACGTTTTTTTTTGTATTTGAAGGGCCTTGAGGACGAATCTGCAACAACGTGCCGTCAAACACTGAACGCTGTTGGTGCGTTTCTACCTAATCTTTTAGAATCTGAAGAAAGCAAAAATGCAATTCTCATTTTGAAAGTGCTTCCGAATATAGCAAAGAATCCCTATTTCCTTGTGAAAATAAAGTTACTGGAAATAGTAAGTGAATTGCCATACACCACAATCGAGAATATTTGTGGTGACTTGCAGTTTCAAGATAAGATCATCAACGTATTGTTGAAATTAATAAGTGATCAGGATCAAAGAGTTCGCAAGGCGACTGGAATTGCAATCGCCAAGTGAGTAGCTATCCTCATATATTTTCACAATGCGTTAAGCGATTGAAAAGTACTTCTTATTTACTAAATATTTCATTATTTCTATCAAAGGATCGTGCCTTGTTTATACTACGAGTGTCCACGCGAAGATGCAGTGACTCGCAAAGCCAGTCTCTACGCCGAGCGTTACTTAACATCCATAGTTGGCAGCCCTACAGATCCCACAGCATCCTTTTACATCGAGCACAAGTTATTGATCAACAGCTTAATATCGCCATACGATGCTCTATTTCGCAGCTACCCGCAGGGTCGAGGCGCTCGTGAACGAATCGACGAGGCTTTATCCAGGATTCTTGGACTGATAGTTGATAAGCTCTTGATACATTCCTCGAAGTATACAGCTTACGGATGCTGCGAAACACTGAGTTTGCTGAGTGAAACTTTTTTGACGACTGACTATGCAAAGGCCTGGGATTGCTTTGTGCCTGCAGGTAGGCTCGCCGCAAAGAAAGCGGTCAAGAAGTCAGCTGTTAGGCAAGACGCTGCTGATTGCTGTTTTGGTGAGGGGTGCTTTCCCGTGTGTCGCTTGTAGATCATTCATTTTTTTATTTGTATTTTTCTTTAATAATTCATACATTGTTTCTTTTGAATGAATTGAATCGAATGAAGGTTATTGTTGGGTTTCTTTAAGTACATTTTATTAGTCCATAGTCTGGCCTTACGGAATTTGTGCTTATTTTATAATAAATAATACTTTTTTACAGTAAGTAATTAATTATTTGATTAACTATTGCGTAAGCTCGTATGATTCTATGCATCGTATTCTTTCTTGCATGATTTTTATTTTACCCTTCTTTGATTGTAAATTTATATGAAATAATAATTTCATAGGATTCACCAACGAGATGCTGTCACCGATTTCCAACAGCCTCTTCTGCCAGTCAATAATATTCCTCAGATCCTCGCCACTGAGCCATGATTTGTCTATGCATCGTCACCTGCTAATTTTGGCCGGTAATCTAGCTTCCGGAATGGCTTGTACTAATTCTCGACAAATGCACGCCAGTAGTTCAAATGCTAGTAGCACCAGTTCTAAAAATGAGAACGAGACTACCGGTGAAGATTTTAAGTACTGGACCTTTTACAAAGACAAGCAGAGCTCAAAGAATATGGAACAGCTTCTCGTACATATAATGCGTGTACTGAATATCTTTCAGCATGTTATCGAAGACCTACCATCCGTGAGTGTGACTAACTGTTGGTGACCCAAAAAAAAACATTTTTTTGCTTATGATTCGTTATTTTTTCCCAATAGCCAATCCAGCCGACTTCTAAATCATCGCTCGCTTCTCTCTCTCCAACACAGTCACTCTCACCAAAACGCAAGCTTTTGCCGGATCAGCATTCTTCCAAGTCAAAATCGTCGAATTCCTCGGACCACCAAAACCGTCTCAGCTTTCGCCTTGGTGGTAAAGAGCAAATGGGCTCATTCTCTAACAACGCCCATTACCTACGACTTTACGAGCTACTGAAAGCAGCCCATGGCAATTATCGCGTGACATTGGGCCAGGAAGCTAGCGAGCTTTACTTGGGCTTACTGAATGCTTGTCTCCAGGTCCTTTCACAGATTCTCGAAGTGGCGACTATTAACGAGTCTGGTCGTATTGCTGAGGAGTTACTGTCTTACTTGCAGTCGATCGTTACTCTCTCCTCTACGCAAACTGTTCAATGCGTTAGACAGTTACTCAAGTGTCTATTTGGAACTAACCTTGTTGCCAGATGGCCGGATATTTACGAGGCTCAAGCTAAGCAGGAGAAAAAGGACAACGGTATGCAGCAGGATGAGCAGTTTAGTAAGGCTGAATTTGAATCAGAGAGAGAATTTTATGAGCAGTGCTTTCAGAAACCTGCAAAGCTTATGGCCAAGAAGATCAAAAGTATTGGGAGTAATTGTAGAGGTGGCAATGAACCTGATACTAGTCATCGGTGAGTTTGGATAATTTATTTTGTACCTTAAGTCGATTAAATAAGAAAAATTATATTTTGGTATTAAACGATTAGATTAGTGACTTCATTGCATCGCAAGGAAGAGAAAAAAGTCTCTTCGATTTTGAAAATCCTCAGCCGTAATTCCGATCATAATTCTGTGGGCTCTTTTATTCGCCTCTTCGAACCTCTGGTCATTAAGTCTCTGATTCAGTACACCATCTCTAGTTCTGTTCCACTGCAGTGCCAAGTGTTGATGCTTCTGAGTCAACTGGTCCAGCTTCATATCAATTACTGTGTAATGGATTCCGAAAAGATTTTCATTGGCTTTGTTATGAAACAGTTTGAATTCATTGAGGAGGGACACATTGGGCAAACGGAGCAACTATTACCGCGTATTTTTGACTTCTTGGTGCGGTTATCTTACGAGAAATATCATTCAAAACTTATCATCGGTGTTCCAAAAATTATCCAGTTATGCGATGGTCTGATGGCAAGTGGACAGCCACCGTTGACTTACTGTATTCCGGCATTAGTACCTGTGGTCGAAGAAATGTTTCTAGCTAGGAACTTGCCAGCTAACGTGAGTGAGGAGAAGGAGCTGGAAACGACGAGAGAAGTGCTGATTTCAATGATGCTAAGGCTGGTTGAGTATCCTCAGGTATGATAAAAATCGTGAATCGATATGACATTTAGAGAGGAAAATTTATTAATAAAAGATATGTTTTTTAGATCATAGAGTTGTTAGCAAAGTGCTTGACAGAATCGAGATCGAGTAATGACGGAAACGGTGAAGAAAGATGGAGACGTTGGTCGAGGCAAACGATGGACACTTTACTACCTATGCTCGCAGCTCGGAAAGTCCGCGTTGAGTCGAAAAGAGCCTATTTTGCTCTGGTAGAGCTTTTTTCAGCTGTGTCTCCAACTGTATTTAGACCGGTAGATCCGTTGCTTAGAGTGTTGTTTACAATGCCTCCACCAGTAGGAAAGAATCTGACATCGGTAAAATAAATTGTGAATCATATTTTTGAATTCTTTACGTAATATTGAATTTTATATTCTTAGGGTAACGCAGTGTCAACGACTAACAACATTCTGGAATTTAAACGATGGATTGGCATGGTCAATGTGATCATTTTATCATTGATATCTTATGCTAAAGAAGAAGTAATGCTAGCTAGACTGTCGGATATCACCTCGTCTTTATCCGACTTATCAGAGATCCTTTTGATTCCTGATTCGAGTCGCATGCTTAGCGGTGATCCGTTAAATGTGTCGGGAGTCCTCGAACCGTTTTCCATGTTGCCAGAGAGAATACTCGCAAGATTTATCTTCCGTGTTGTAAAATCCATGAGCTGTGTCTTTGTTGAAATGTTTCAGGTAAATTATTACACGTTTAATATAGAATTAACTCATGATTCGATACTAAGTTATTTTTTCGATTCAGGGTGTTCAGCTAAAACTGTTGAACGATAATAAAAATCACAATGAAGAAGAGTACGTTATACATCATTTTACTCTATTGCTTCAGCTTTGCATTCACATGTTTGAGACTGGCAGTCATTGCAAAGTAGCGAACGCCAGCATGCAATTGGTACAAGGTGAAAATATTCCAACGGATGAGAAATTATCGCTTAATGATTTAAATGAAGCGATGATGGAAATTGGTATACACTGTCCGATTGTCATGTGTCAATGGACTTATCTCCTTACACTATTAGGATTTGATGACATGAGCTTTTGGTCAAAGGTTATTGAATATCCGTCCGGCAAAGTAAAATCTGAAAAGCCCATAATTTCCATGAATGCTCAGATCTTACGACGTGCTTCCACGATTTTGTTTTGTGACTATGTTTGTGAAAACGTGGCCAATGGTTCGGGACGTTTGAGTTGGTTACTGCATCATCACATCGAAACAATAATAAGTTTAGCAGACGAGTCGCCCGTACGTGAGCTCGTAACTGTAGCTGTTCATCGCGATCCTGAGGCCAGTGGATTATTTTTGCGCGCAATCTCTGATAGGTATTGCAGTAAAGATACTTTAAACGGTGGTCCAGCTTTTATTAAAAAATTGCTACATTGTCTGGAAGGAGCTCATCAAAGTCAATCCGGTCTATTGTTAATGGTGCTGGTACCAAAGTTATTGCGATCGAAGTACTTGGCATTATCGAGGATGGCTGCAAAAATTGCTAGTAGAAGAGTCGAGGTTTTGTTAGCTTTGGGAAAGGAAGAAGCTATGATGCAACTGGCAAGGGAGGATTTCAAGGTTTATTATTATCATTTACTTTTGAACTCTATGCGTACAATAGACATTATAAGATTTTTTTTCTTTATTTTAAGGATATGATGAAGCTGCTCCGAAAAGAGGACATTGCGAAAAAGCATGGTGCACTGATAGGATTATTGAATAAATTAGCAACTATTCATTATGAATTGGAATCATTAGAATTAGAGCATTCGAAACCCTTTGATCCTCTGGAAGTGAAGAATATAAAGCTAGACCGTGATTGGTATTTATCACAGGTATGAAATTACATAAAATACATTTAGTTTATCTCATTGATAAAACCATTATTAGAAAAAATGAGGATCAAGCAAGTAGTAGATAAAGTTTGGACATATCCGACGAGCATATTTATATTTTAAGGTGAGATCTCGGTGCTGCCATGCATGCATGAGTTATGGTTACTACGAATCGGCCTGGCTTCTGAGTCATTTAAATCTAGACGAGTGCCTACAAATCTTTTCAGCCGATGACTTTAATGTGAAATTATTGCAAGATTGCACAGTAATAGGAGCCCGATTGACTATTCAAGCATCTCAGCAACTAGGTAGGATATAACGACAAATTTTGTTTTAATAATTTACAATAAATTGATTTCTTTTTTCTATTATTATCAGAAGTCGAAGGAAATGTGCAACCTGCTAACGGCACTGAAAGTATTCTCTACAAAGCTTCAAAAATTAGTTTAATAGGTCGTATGCGAAGTCTTCTGCAAGAATTGCCAACTTCACATGAAATATTTGTTCCTCGTCAAAATCAAAATCAGCAAACGTAAATATGTCGCATTACAAATACAGTTTCTTAACGTATTATTATTTTAAGATTTCCGATCAAAATTATCTTTGCCTCTTCATTTAACAGGAAAATATCCAACTATACTACGAATCTCAGCTCGCTTCTACTCGACAAGTCGTATCACTCGTCCCTCTTCTCATTGATCCCAGCAGTTACATCCTACATTTCGTTTCTCCCTAAGCTTTCTTTTGATCTAGATCCACTTCACGAAGAATCGTTTGCTCGCTTTGCTCTCCTCTGCCTTGAAACTGTGCATTTTCTTCTTCTGCAACCGACGGCAACTCCTCGCGAACTCGAACTTGCCTTGAAATGTGCAAAAACGATTTTGCGAGATCCATCGGCGCATAGTGCTTTCGATTCATCAGCTGACCGGCACAGCTGGGTTTGTTCGGCTGCAGTAGCTCTTACTGAAATCGTTGGCCACTTTTGTAAGTCTTGCGGCGACGACGAACTACCCGTTTTTCAACAGGACTGCACTGGTTTACAAGAGGCCTTAGAAGCCGGAGAAGAAACGAAGAGTTATGCTATGGCGTGTCTCAGAATGGCAGCGCTCGTATCTTGGCTTGAAAAAAGACAGAAGACTGAAGAGGAAAGTAATAGGCAAGAAATGCCAACGTTTTTTGCTGAGCCTATTAAGAGCTTAATCATCAGTGTGTCTAGACAGCCGTTGGTTAACTCTTTTGTGCTCTCACCTCCATTGTTATGGAAACACGGCTGTGGTATTGTAGGGACAGGTCCAACTAAGTAAGTTCCTTCATCTTTAATTGCGAATATTGCAATACTTGACTTTTTTTAATTATATTATATGATTTTTGAAGGTGTCACTTTACTCTTTTCCTATCTGAGCCAAATTACATTCCTGATCTCGATGTCCTCGAACAGTTTATTTTCCGTATAACCCTGCTAGGGTGGAATTCGCGTCAGCAATTCGAAGAGATCTGGATGGTGTTGCTTGGCGTTTTAAATGTATCCCAATTACAGAGTGAGATGGAATCTGAAATATCAAGTAGTTTAAGTTATACGTCAAGTTTAGCTGTGCAGGCAATAACGAATCTTTTGACGCAGACATTATTACTTCCTAGTCCGGGTAATCCTAATAATGGATTGCCAATCAGGCACACTAGAGATCCCCAATTGTCATTACACAAAAAGAGCACAAAACGACTTTTCTTTGTTCAAGATTTGTTACTGTGGAAATACGAGAATAGGTAATAGTAAAAAAACGAAAAGAATCGAATCAAAATATAATTTGAATGTACATGTTCTTATATAGTTGCGATTTCTTGCAGTAATATTATCGCAATGGATAGCTCTGTCCCAGTTCTAGAGCATTTGTTTAGTCGGGGTAATTTGGAGCCTCGCATCATTGATGCACATAGTTATAGCTACGGACAATTGTCTATATCCTACCTCTGGTCGCTTTGTTCCTTACACGAAGACAAACTCAGCACTTCAACGCTTAACTTGAAAAAGCGTCGAGACGAAGCTTTAGCTACAGCCTCGCTCGATGTTAATTCTTGTATAAGATTTTTGCTGGAGCTTTATGCTTCTTGGATGAGTTCGGGAACGAAACTCCCTGTAAGGCTTCTTCACGAAGTGATAAAATCATTATTATTCATTTCCGAAATGTTCGTAGAACGATCTCAGTATCAATGGATGCTTGAGTCGTGCCTAGAGTTGTGGAAAGTTCACTTGGCGGAGGATGAAATATTAAGGAGACATTTAATTGTGGCTATATGCAAAGCCTCCGCCGTTTTAACACCTTTGGTATTTTATTTATAAATTTAAATCATTAATTTATCACTTGACGAACAAAAAATGTCATGTAATCATTTTGCAGGATCCGGAAACGTTAGAGAAAATAAAGCGCGTAGTGGATATGGGTTTGAAGGGCACTTTATCGATGAGGATAGCAACATTACATGGGATTTTGTATGTAATGCAGAGCGCTGTATTAGCCAATTGCAAGGAAACAATGAGTATTGTACATCCATTAGCAATAGATTATATTCAACGTTACATTGACCCTAGAGATTCCAACAGGTAACACATATATATGTTTGAGATTTGTTCAATTTAAAAAATAAATTAATACATTTATCACATCCTTCATTGAATAGAATAACTAGTCAAAGTGAAGAGCATCAGTGTACTTTGTGGGCTCTCGTATTTTTTTTACTAGAGCACACAGAAGACAGCCCCCCAGATGTTGAGGCCCCAGCAGTATTAGAATTAATCTTATCATTACTATCCTCCCAAGACATATCAAAATCTCTACATCGGATGCTACTTCAGGTAATATATATTAAACAATCTCGTCTTACAGCTTATAATTGGACAATATATTTATTTTCATGCTCAATACATTTGTTCTCTTGATTTAGGGCCTCGAAAGATTGGTAGCGACCAAGAGCGTAATTGGAAAAGTTTCAGAACAGGTTGTCAAAATTTCAATTGAACGTCTGCGTCAGACGAATCCAGCCCTCTCGTTACCTGCGCTCCAGCTATTCCTTACCTGTATGTATACAGATACGGCGGATCGATTCAATCAACCTGAACTTGAAGAACCACTGCCCGATGTTGAACCTGAAATTCTCGTTCGTTCAATCGAAAGATCCGCTGTTATCTTCGACAAAATTAAGAAGGGCTATCCGATGGAGGTCGAAATTCTCTGTGCCGTACTGTCTGAGGTGCTCATAGATTTTTTCCCACCCCTGGAAATTCTAACTAAAGTAATCGGCGAATTCCTTTCGCCACAGCAACCCCATCCGAGGTTGATGTCTGCCGTTGTTTTTAAGGTACGATTTATTAAGTCAGTATATTTTTAGTTAGTGAAATATCTCTTCTTAACTTCGTAATAACATTTTTTTCGTATTCTAATTAATATTATTACTTATTAAAGGTTTGTGAGAGAGCGTGCAATAGCACTCAACTTGATTTACTTCAGACGTGGGTGGTTTTTAGTATTCAAAACTTTATTCAGAGTTTACCGCTTATAATGTCGACGTGGTGTCTCTCCTGCTTTTTCATAAGTACATCGACAAATCCGTGGCTTCGAGCCCTGTATCCTTTTAATCATTTCGAAAACTAGTCTATTGTAGTAGAAATTTTAATAATATTATCGACCTTAACAGGTCATCACTTTAGATTTCCACACGTACAATCAAGAATAGGAAAATACGAATACGAAGATAAAAAAATTCTTTGTCTAGCTGCATCAGATTTTTATTCTCAGGTTCGTTACTAATTTTTATCAAGATTATGAAGTAGAAATACATTTTTATATAAATTATTCTTCTAGTTGTCCAACGAATCGCAAAGAGAAACCTTCATTAAAACTTTTGAGGATGCAGCAAAAACTCCTGGCACACCATTTGGTGACATTCTCGCTTCGTTTTAAAAAGCCTTTAGGCATCCTCGGATATCTACCTCCTCTAGAGTATATGAGTAAATGCCGTAGATTGTGATTTTGTCTTGATGACTGTAAATTAGTATGAAGCTGTAGAAGAAAAGAATGTGCAAAGGCAAAATAAGTCCTTGTTGATACGATTGTGTATTATTAACATTATCATTATTAACATTATATAATAATATATATGCGTTGAGATTATCTAAAAAAAGTAACTGTATCAGTGGAAAAGGTTGTTTTTAAATAAAAAATAATATTTTGTAATTCACGTTTTTTTTTATTGAATGCTGTAATCTAGTAATGATTAGCAATTGGACTTGCATTAATTTCGCCCATCTAGAAAATAAGAATTCTAATCGGTATTCATTAAAAGTAAATACTTGGGATTATTTTAAACTTATAATTTTTGTTATCAAGGATAAGTTGATGCTCTACAGAGAAGTGAATGAAAAAATACGAATTTTTTGACAGATTTTATTATGTAATATAAACTTATGTGTTATACATCACTACACGTTGCTGCTTACTTCTATACCTAATAGCTAGTATCTTAAAAGCTAGAATGCACGGTGTCTTGTACACGCTTCATCATAGTCACTGTCGCATCTCGTCCTTTCTTGTCTGTATTCAATTTTTTCAGTATTCATTATCAGTCGAATAAGGACTACACTCTATCGTACAATGCAACACAGTACGTCAATATGTCAACGCGTCAAGATTGTTCCTTCTATATGCTCGACATTTTTTCCCAAATATGTTACTTTTGAATACTCGTTTTAGCATCATAGGCTCATTTGCTTTAATTGAATTGGGTTTGACAAGTTGTGTACTATTATTTTTCATTTTGTTTGTCCGAACGAATGCATTGATAAACTGTTAACCCGAGCAGCTAATTTACAAAATCTTAATGTCTAGCACTGTTAAGTTCTGAACGGCTTGTTCTTCTCTGAATCGACCCAATACTGTAAAACATTCGAAGACAAGAATAGCTATGAGAATAGCTAACTTAATGGCGGTGATTTTGAAGAAACTTCGCGAAATTACTCGCTCCAATTAAAAGAGATTAATAGAGAAGTTAAAGTCTGCTACTTTTATGTCAGAAAGATGAGCTTGGATCGTTAAATATCGACGAGTGCTTGTACAGTACTGGGTGAAATATTGTTTTCGGACTTTCTAATCGAGTACTTTTTCATTTTTGGAGTTTGAAGAAATAACGAATTCTTTATTACCATCGAGATACAAATTATAAAGCTAGAAGAATCAAGCCGTGGCGCCATTTTTTTTATTTAGCCGTTATACGATATTAATCGAGTAACGAATGACGGATAAGCGTTAGTGAATTAATTATGATTTATTGTTAAAATATTTCCTAAAAGTATAATACACTCACCTAAGACATATCTCGAGATACATCATCTGTTAAATTGATTTTCATTGATTTTTTTATAATTTTCTTTTTGTAAAAATTTCCATGCAATTCGCAAAGGAAGAACACCTTGCATTTCAAAAGGTTTTTCTTTTTCCTCACATAATTTATCGATTTTCTTTTAATGCCGTACGAACGACATAGGTTTCTCATTGGCATTCATTTATTTTATTACCATTGTAAATTTTACACTTACATAGAACAACGCTTACCGTTAGTTTACACGTCGAAAAACATTGTTTTATAATTGGATTGTCCAGTTGTAAATATTCGGTGGCTTGTATTTTTTCGCCGTGCAAAGCCGATCATCTTTCGAAAAATTAAGCTGGATAAAGATCGCAAGTGTTTGCTTCATTATTCATGTGGATCTCCTTATTATTGTGAGAGTCGTTTGAAGTACTAAAGATCTAACACTTAAAGAAGTTACTTATTTTTCTTTTTTTTTGTAAAAAATGTACAAGTTTTTACATTTCCGTTTTTCCATCGAGACATAGAAAAAACTCAAAAGCTTTGAAAAAAGAACGTTTTATTCGTCCGATTTTCTGTAAAATCAACTACTTTTGTGCTTGTTTAAATAGACTAAATAGTGACGAATTTGCAGAGTTAAGTTAACGACAATTAACGACGAAAAAATGTTAGGTTTAATTTATTTACTTTTTTACACTTACACATACATCTTTGGTAACGATAAGCAAAATTTTATCGAATATCGTCGCTTTATTTTTCAACTTTAAATCGCATTGCAATAACGTAACAAATTTGTTCCATGAGTAAACGAACTTAAACGGTTAATAATCGACGTTACTAGCAATTGACAGTGCTTCCTTTCGTTTATAAAAAAAATCAATGTCAACCCGACAAAATCTCTTGTTCGTATTTACTTAAGAAATGTCGTGTGACGATCAAGGAATAGCGAATAAAGTCACACAGTGTGACGTAGGCAGATCTGTTCCATTTACATTACATTACATCTAAAATATGAATTAAATTTTTCATAACAACAAGAAAAAATCCCTTCTAAAAGTGTCGAATGCGAAGAAATTTACGTAATGTTTGCAACACACACACACACACATATATATACGAGCTCGAAAACATAAAATTTCCATTTCATGCATAATACTTATATGTGATATACATTTTATATATGACGTTCATTACATTATCATTAAAGTTGATTTGAGTTCTTGCACATGGGTATGCCAGCAATTTTGTAAAAATTATGCAAAATATGAGATATCAAATTTTATGTTCGAGCTTTAAGAAGGCTCTCAGTTTCGAGGATTTTTTCCGTTCAAACATTCCAATGTCACGCGGCGTAATTCATCTACAATTATAATACACGGCTTAGACAAAGCGTGATAGCGCACGAAAAAGTCGGGATGAACGTTAGGGAAAACGCCCCTAGTGAAAAGTCCAAGACGAGAGAATTGAAAAAAGTCCGTCGTTAATGATGCGCAGCGATGTGGCTAAAAATGTCGGTCCTACGATAGAACGCGATGGTTGTAGCAACGGCGTAGGACAATTTTTGTTACATCGAGAGAAAGAGAGTAGGATGAGAGTAGTAGGAGCGGAAGCAGCCAGTCACTTCGACCCTCTCGGTTGAAAAAAGGGCGAAAAACGTTAGTAGAGCTAGTGTATAGGTGCAGAAGCGCTCGAGAGCACCTCGAGAGCACCTCGAGAGCCGCGGTGTGTATGCAAAATGAGTGACGCGAAAAGCCCTTCGTTTGTCGCGTATTCACCCCCTAATGGCTGCGCACGTGATACGAACGAAGAGACGGGGAAAGAGGGTGGAATCGAGCCAATCGAGGAAGCGAAGAGCGCGCCGACGAGATCGCCAGATCGAATAGATTCCAGGCATTGGGAGATGAAAAAAGGACGAGCTATTGTTCAGCTCTGTTTCGCAACGCCTTGAGTATAGAAAATTAACGGGCTTTTCTTTTATCTTATTTTTTTATGTCATTTCTCTTTCTTCAATGTAAATTCAATCGAATCCTTGGTGTAGTCATTTTTTTGTTCGCGGCAAATACCTATTCAGGTATGTAAACGGTTTCGCTTTAAACTCGTTAAATTACAGTTTCAAATACTTTTTCCAATTCGAGTGCTCGCCATAGGAAATATCAGATGTTTTATTACGTCGATTCCTTTTCAACGCGCATCCTTTCACAAACAAATGTAATTAGCGAATTCCACTTCTGACTTGTCGATACAGTCGTGAAAATTCAATGTATGCAACGTATTGTGAAAGCAAGCTTGCGAAACGGACGAGCTGCATTTATTCTCGAACTTAAACTACCAAGTCGTTTGGATCCGATCAATTTACAATAGCGTTTCGCTCTTTCCCTCCTCTCAAGTAGAAACAGTCGCGTTTCCGTCAGACGGTGTGATTCTTATTTTTTTTTAAAACGTGAACACCCGTCGCCATAGTAGTCGATTCCTCGCAAAATGAACTTCTCTTCTTGGCCCAACGTATCGTCAATGCTCCGATGGATTTCAGGAACGTGACAAGGTTCGATAATGGCGTCACGCGCTGCAAGGAAGGCCAAGACACGAGCTCCTGATTCTACTTCTTCGGCTAGCTTCGTCGGCTTGCGAATGTCGAGACAGACAATTTATTTCTCGCTCTTTCTCTTCGGCTTTGATATAGATATTAGAATTTTCATCTCTAGAAATCATATGCGTCGTCCATAATTTTCGTTTATTTACATTCCAAGATACATCATTATTGTACAAGATAAACTATATACAAGTATGTCAAAAGTAAACGAACGAGTCAGTCTTTTGAAGCGAATGTATGCGCGCGGTGTCGTCGTAGGCGGTGATCGCGCGATTAAAAGTTAAAAAAAAATCTCCTAGGAAAAAATAAAACATACAGAGGAATTCCATTTCAGCTCGAACGAAAAAGCTGCTTATCTCCTCTTCATCCTCAAGACTCGAGACTCGCTGTATGACTAGTCGCTCCTCTCCGTCTTTCTCTCTCTTTCTCTCTTCTTCCGGATTTTACTTTTCTCGCACGTTCGCGTTTACTAAAAGGGCCACTGCTGCGTCTACCTCTTACCGGGACCTTTTTCTATTGAATTCGGAGTGGCAAATATTGCGTGCCCTCTCCCTCTGCTTTGACGAATTCCAAGTGTTTATTTCCAAATAGCATGTTGAAACACACGCTTATTAGGTTTCAACGAGTACAAATGGAAAAATTTCGCTTCGAAAAAAGAGCAATCCAATGCGGATAGTTAAAACCTTTCATCGATACTATCTCGCATTAACAAGCGTGTATGGCTGCGCGGCACGACGAAAAACGAACGAATGAAATTGGAAATAACATTTTCCGATGCATATTCATGGGAAGCTCGATAGAACGATAGTTGATTTTCGATAAAAAAATAAAAAGAATAAAATAATAAAGAACAAAAAACAAGAAAAAAAAACAAAATTTAGCCCTTTAAATTTCGGTCTGCGCGCTATATACGTACATAATTTTCTCGTGGGCATATCGCAAGCGCGAAATACAACAGCGGCAGTGTCGTCGTACTCTTGGGCCAATGTACACGTACGGGATCGTCGAGTGCGTGTTTACACAATTTCCTCCGTTAGATCGGGAGGTCGCAATTATTATTTCAGATAGTTTCTACTTTGGAAGACGCTCGCGCGTGTTCTCCGGCCAACGGCCTTGTCTATCTCGACTACCAGCGATACGATGTCGAAGAGTCGAGTTTGGCGTTATTGTCGGGACACGGACTGACGCTGCCGCACCACTTGGTTTCCTTTAGGGGTGGACATGCTTGGCCACCACGACGAGGCTTTATCGTTACTCGTCGCGTCCTCTGCGTCTCGCCGACTCCACAACTACGGCTGCACGCACTCCAGGCGCCCCATTCCCCGACTTCGCAGTCCCTTGGTAGTCCTGAAACCACACGTGAGTCGGTTAGTTTCATTTTTTTTCATATAGCCTTCTACGGATGAACTGGCGTGGGAATTCATTTTTAAACTATACCATCGCAGACGATGAATCTCGCGAACAGCGCGACTCGAATTTCAATTGTAGCGTTTCGAATTTCAAGTTTTTTTATTCTTTTTTTGTTGATATTCGAGAAAAAATTGATTGTTACTTTTAGAGGTCTATTTTTGTTTTAGGCTGAATTTCCAGTTTCATTTTTGGTGATTCAATTTTGCTATTTTTAATTTTTTTTTAGTTTCAGTATACAAACGAGAGTTTACAAATATAGTATCTCAAAAATATCTATATTTTACGACATGAATTTTTATTTTTTATAGGTCTTTAACTCTTCAATCGAAACAATCAGAGTTTCTATAAAAAGTATTTACCAAGTAAATAATAACTACTCATAGCGAGGATTCCATTTTTTTCAAAGTGTGTATGATTCGTTGTTTTTATTTGAAATCGTAGCGATGAATATTTTATATTTTATCAGTAAATTAAAATTAGGCGACGAAACTGAAAGAGAAATACGGCATTTACCTCATTTTTATCATCAAATTCGATATATTCAATCTGCGTTGTATAATATTTGTGGGATTCGATATTTGTCTAAGCATATTCTTTCGATTCCCTAACGATTGATAGTTTATGACTTGAATCGTGTATACGCAGCTACAGTCAACAAGAATGAATATTATTTATTCGAAATTTATATACACTCGATAACAATATCGATCTTTGGAAAATAGCGATTTTTAAGACTTCAAATAAACTTTTGATATTTTGTTGTAAATAAAAATAAAGGAAAATTCTAGCGTGTGGTAAATCTATTCTACCAGAAAGTGTAAAGAAAACAATGAGCATGAATTGTTCGAAAGTTAAAGGCGATAAATCTTTTATAAATAACTTATGTAGGAGTTTGAGTATATTTATTACACGTAGAGGACCGTACGTAGCTTCACCTACGTAACTCTCAACGACGCGCATAAACCCCAGACGCCGTGCTCTCGGTGCGTTCGGGCATCGCAAATAAATAAAGCCGCACCTGCTCTCGAACGTATATCTCCCAAAGGTACAGGCAGGTAGACCATCTCTTCCATCGGATCTCTTATCCGGAGCTGCTGCCGCGTCTACTACGATATCGGAATCACGCCCGCAACGTACAACTTCACTTTCCTTTTCTCCCTTGCTTTCGAGAATATAACGGCAATCTTCTTTGCCTGTCCCACCCAGCACGACTGCTGATGCGCAAGAGCTCGGAAAGTGACTTTTTAAGACATTTTTGGAATTAAAATTCGCTCGTCTTTTAGGTACAGTGACTGTTCTCGGATGCAAAATTCCAAAGATTTTTAACGAGATGTTGGATACCGGTTATTTTCATAATCATTACCGAATGGTATGAATAGATCAAATTTCAGCTCCCTATTTAAATTCAACCAATGAGATCCGAACATAAAAAAGGCTGATATTCAACTTTTTAAAATTTCATTATATTTACTAAATTGCAGAAATGCAAATGTAACAACGCGCTAAATATAGAATACTCGTTATTTGAATGATCATTTTTTCGATATTATTCTGTATAACTTCGTTATTAGAAACACTGTTATCATTATTATACATATAATTGACTGTCTGATGTACACAAATCTCTAGCATTTTATATTCTGTACAAAACATACTTCTCAATGTCACTTAATATATACTACTGTTAAATTTATTTCATATGGCTCACCAGAAGTATCTCGAGAAAATATAAACTGGATATAATCAATAAAAAGTGACTTTCTAACCAAATAGAGAGTTCATATTCGAAAAAATCTCAGCCACCCATTTTCTACCTGTCCAATACATGAATTTCGACTGTCTTATCTCCCGTCTTATTTTTTCTAAAATTTCCTTATTTAAATTTCCTTATTTAAATTTCCTTATTTAAATTTCCTTATTTAAAGACATAAATCGATGACGTTTGCAGAAAGTCCCGTCATCAGCAAATTCAGTTCTTATTGACTCGTATAGCGATGAAAAAAAGCGAATTCCCGTCTGATTTACAGTTCGACATGGAGTTTTTTGATGGTTTTAAAAACGAAGACGCAGACCCTGCATCTTTCCGAAGAACAATTTGCCGCACCAGCAAAGTAAAGGGGACACAGTACAATAGACAAAGATAAAGCTACGGAATGAGAGACGAGGAAAATGTTGAAAGCTGACAGCGAGAGAGGGGTCAGTATAGTACACTATATAGTCTCTTTGATCTCTCAAGCGCGAAACATGGCCATTGAACGAGAGAAGCTTGTTCTATCCCTCCTCAAGTTCTATAAATAAAAAAAATGAGACCTAAGGGAAGTTGCATACTCCAGCCGCGTAAACGAATCGCTGTACGTTAATCTTCTTTTTTATTTTGCTGCGAGGTTAATTCGCGATAGCGAATGTTGAAAGCGTAAACGCACGAACGGTAGAGAAAAAGAAGAAAAAAATAAACGTGGGAAATAACCCATTGGTAGAACTCATGTAGAGATAGAACGTATACAGGAAAAAATGCGTAAAAGTGATCACGCGCACGGGTTTTCGAGTGCGTCGACGATACTCGTTTTCAGGCCGGTCGGTGATTCGTGCATACAAATGTTACACACAAGTGCAGCCTGTGCGCGTTTCAATGCTTCGTCTGCCGGGCGAAGCAAATACAATATGAAGAATCGTTCTCGGCGAACAATCGAATGGAGGAATACCGTGAAATTTGTCTTTTTTTGTTCGTTTGGTGGGTCTGTTGTACGGGCACTTTCGCGGGACTTCTGATGCTTCGAGGAGTTTAGTGACGCACATAGGATATCGTATCGAGTGTCGTTGTGCTCAGAAGATGAGATCCGCATTGTAACGTCAAAGAGATAAAGAGAAGCTGTGTAGCGCGAGGGTGACTCGAGAACTATAATTGAAATGTGATATTTCAACGAGTTGTTTTTTTTACACCTTCCTGTGAAAATACATTTTCACATTACTGCGATATCGGGTAACTCTCTACTTTTTCACATTTTTTTCGAACAAACGAATAAATCGACTGTGTGATTTTTCTACATTTTTTTTTGAAGGACCAATGCGTTTTATTCGAGTCAGGATCGAATATTTTTCCTCCTAATGTCGCACACGTACGAGAGCACTATTATAATTCTCAATTTAATCGATGTCGGTGTGTGCTTGCTGCCTGTATATAATAGAAGAGAAAACACGATTTTGCTTTTACACTCGGCGCTTCAACCCGAGAGTGAGAAAGGGTGAGGTGGGGAATAGCGGATATCTCTATTACGGAATGATATTTCCAAAGTTGAGTAATATTTCTCAGAAAGGTATGTTTATTATGAATTATCTTTCTCTCTGCCCTATTTAAACGATCCAACATATATAATTACATTGAGGTTGCGGCTCAACTATCAATATTTACAATATCAACTATGCATTATACTTACATCGACGAATTTTGAATATGCGAAACTAAGTTTTTTCAAATTGATTAATTGTAATTTATCTATTCATTGGAATACAACTTTTTGCCTATAAAATAAAAAAGCAGTCTCCTTCCGAAAATACAGGACTTACTTGTATTTTTTCATTTTTCAACAATAACACTTCCTTTCTACTTATCTTATATGGACATTTTTTCGAATTGATGTTTTTAATATACTTATGACTTGCTCGTTTTACACGGGAAACAGCCAGGAATGAAGAATATAGATAGTGCCCGGGAACGAGTTGTTTTCTGTATTTTGAGGATTTTCTCTTAAATAAAATGTATTCATTATGGAACGAAAAATCAAATAAGTTTTTTATATTTTATCACCGCCCATTAAATTTCTGTGTATAACTTGTTCTGATTTTTGGATTAAAAAGGTATTTTCGATTTTAAAAAATTTGTAAAAACGCATAAAATCAGAGGTTTTTGGTAAAATAAAACGTAAATACGCAAATGGAATACTCACGAGTCCTCTGACGTTTTCCCTTGCCGTACATTCTCTGATGTTTGTTCCGATACCTGCGCTGGTGTTCTATCGAATTGCTCGTGACGTTTCTCCAGTTAGCGATTGTACTACCCCTGGCAGCGGTGGCATTGACGATTTTCCTTTGGATGTCCTCATAGATGTGAGCTTTCTGTGCTTGCTGTGAGTTCGCCCTCGTTGCCTGGTAGTACGGCCAAGACTGTCTGGCTTCGGGTGCGCTGGTCGTCGTCGTTGTCGTCGTAGTTGTCGTCGTTGTCGATGGCGTCTCCAGGCCGCGGTTACGTTGGACGTTCGCGTAAGAAGAGGCAATGCTGTCAATTATCGCGGCCTTACTGGCCTGGCCCGTCAGTTGCTGCTGTTGCTGCTGTTGCTCCCGGCCGCTATTGGGTGTCCAGTACCTAATGGACGAATTTTTTATGTTTTCAGAAATTATAAAACTAACAATCAATCTCTGCGTAACGTAGATATACTTATAATGTATTATACAACGATATTATATATTTATATTTCTGTTTTGGTTTATCCGGCCAATTGGAGGGCATAATTTATTAACACAGTACATTAATGTATTCATAAATTGACAAAAGAGATTTCGCGATAATTTAAAATTTAAAAAATGATCTAACGTATGAGGCAAGTAAAGTTGTTGCTCTACATTGTACATGTATATAAAACACGATGTGATTCATATGTAAAGTGCGTGCGCATAACTTTAAAAAGCGAGACGTTATGCGCTCGACCTTTGGGTACTTAATACTGGTTAAGCTAAAAAGGGATAATTAAGGCTGAGAATTTAAGAGCAACACGCATAATTTGTATTTACTGCGCGTTGGCCGAAAAGTATTATTTTGCGCGCTGCAGCAGTGCTGGCACGAGTGCGGGGGTGTTTTACAAAAATATCGCGTAGTCACTTTTATTAGCACTACTTTTAAATCTACGAGCTCCGGGTAGTTGATCAATTAGAGCCTATTCTCACACTACTCGTGTCGAAATTTCCAGAGAAAGGCGTGTATATATTTAAATTGTAATGCGTTAATAAAACTCTGCTAAATTGACTAACGCATAATAAGTCGATACTTATGCATGCTGCGCATAACAATGAGAATGTATTAAAATTTATGCGCCATTTGCGGGATCGATATATGAATTGCTAGAGAATCCTCGCTCAGCGCCGTTAGCGATGCATTGTTCTTTTCATCAAGCTACTGGATAAGTTATTGTCGTTGTTGTTGTACATTTTGAAATGCGTAATAGGCCAGCAGGTCAATTAGTAGAGAGTTTGTCTTTCGGTGTCACGGTACGATGGTTATCATTAAATATTTACCAATCGGTATGTAGGAAGACCTCTATATCTCCAGTCCTGAATATCGGTATTCTGATCTATTCAAAATTATGAATGCTAATCTTATCATCTTATCTTATCAGGACTATTGTATAGAAGAAGTTTGCATTATTACGATTGAATACTCATTAACAGAGACATTCCCTGGGATAGCTTGCGATAATCTCGAAAATCATAACTCGACTTGTACTCAAAATCCACCCCGATCTAAAAAGACTCCCAACTTGCCCTGAGGACAGTATATAACATTTAATGCATGAAGCTAACTCATTTAGACAACTTTATAACGATGTTACCGAGTTTTAGGCAAAATTTGTAGTTGTTAATTGATTGTAATTAAATAAACGATACCCGAACTCTCGTAACATAGATAATGTCAATCAAAATAGACTAGTACACGTCTGATCGAATCGGCACATGCTCTACTTAATCAATATTAGATCCTTTGTTACCACTGTAGCATTGGTAAAACCTTACTTTATCCACGATAAGAAGTTGTTCTTCAAGGACAACTGAGAAGAAGCATTGAGAATTCGGAAATGGCTATAAGATCCCTAAAATACTCACGTAAACATTATATTAACTTAAAAAACGTTATAAACACCACTGCATAATGTAGTATGAAACTTCATGTATTACTCAGCAAAGCAACAACAGCAGAGCCAGCAGTTCGATTTTCCGAGGGTTAAGGCAAACCACCGCAACGCTGACCACTCGGTTCTTCTCCCCTCCCCCCTCCCCTCTCTCTCGCTCCATCTCTCTTCGGAAAACAATTTCGAGGCTTGATTTACGATTTTCACAATGTTACATAAATGGTTGCGTGGCCGGAATTCTAGAAAAAGCTGGAAGGATCAGCTGCCTAAACACGAGCTTTATTTATCTCAGGCTTTACCGGAATGTTCGATGCGCGATTCTGCGGCGTTTACTCGAACCGACCTATGTACGTATATAGATGTATAGATATATATACACGCATGAGTTACACACGATAGTGAACAACGGTCGGTAACTTTCTCTATTTCACGCGGAAATCGAGTCTCGGGTTTTCGCATGCACAGAATTGCTATGCACAAATATTTTTTTTTTACACGATAACATTCTGTACAAATATTTTCGGCGAGGAAAATTTCGATGTAGTGGCGCAGAAAAGTTTCCTATATGTAGATTTTCAGTTATTTTACTTCGTCGAAAATTTTACACGTTCGTAATATTAACTTGTTGTTGTAACAATGCATAACAATTGGGTTACATGATTACATAGAGAATTTTACGATGAAGTAAAATATTTATGTGTCTTCGCGTTGTAAATATTTGTGTACAATGTTGTCGCATAGAAAATATCCGTAAAGAATTATTTGGCGTGCGATGTTATTTTTGCGTACAATGCAGAGAGTTAGTCCGGTATCGGGTTTTCTGTGCTGGTCGTTAAATTTGACTCGAAAGCAAGCAGTTATTCTTTGCAATATTATACAGAGGATGTCTCCTGCATCAGTTTGTGTAATATTCGGCTAACAATAAACGAATATTCAAAATGTAAACAAGGAAATGCAAACGGGAATAGCTTTTCTAATTAGAAATTTGAGTATGAGTTGCGAGAACTAACGGGTACGCGAAGCGCATTGCATTAAAAGTCACGAAATAAAGTTCCGCAATAGAACAAAAGTTATTCACGACGGTGTGGCTGTAAGATAATAAATAATTTAATTATGTTTGATTAGGTGAAGCGACGGTTGTCCGAATATGTGACGATTTTGCTTGTGGCTAACCGCAATTCGGTTGAATTTCGTTATTCTCGAAACATCTCAATCCCGAATTATACATTCATTAGAAGAGTTATGAGCTATGAGCTATGAGCTGTTGATGACGTGCCACAAAGACATCAATTTATACTGTGTTTCGATTTTCGCACCTACCCGGTTGAATGTTAGTTGGTTTTTTGTTTTGCTTAATCGTAAAAAGATATATTTAGCACAGTCGATATAATTTATGTGTCGGTTAGTCATAAAAGGGAATATTAATTCCCGAAGAAAAATAATAGCAATGAATTAATTACTAATATATATAATAACGACTTTATTCCTGGAGAATTCGCGGTCCAACCGAGTTTGTGTCGAATCATTTATTTTAGAAAGATAATGAAATTCGAGCAGTCCAGAGGACATTAAATTACAAGCATAATGAGATAATAACGTTCTGAGTAATTAAATAGCATGTGCAATCACGCTATTTGTTCGTCTAAATATTTCAAATTCTATACAGTTTCTCCAGTGCGTACCTACTTATCAGACGTAATTAAGTTTAATTTAGAAATAGTTTTGTTTTGCTCCAACATCATGTCGAGACGCTATTAGCATTTCAAAGGTTCGAATTTAAATTTTGCAGGAAAACACAATGGCGAATCCACATTGAAAACGCAATTTAAGTGTTCATTTTTTAACTCTCTCTCTCTCTCTCTCTCTCTCTCTCTGTCTTCGACAAAAAGAAAAAGTGTAAATATAGCGATTCGATGAGCGGAGAGTTCGAGAAGAGCTATGGGCGTTCCCTCGCGCAAGTTCGTGGAAAATGCAAGCAATCACAGGATATACTTGTAAACCGCGACAATTTATGCATAGCTTTTCCAGTCGCCCGAGCCATAATGCATTCGCAGGTGTTTTGTTCGTGTGGCGCGTTGTGCGGTTGGTCGTGCGCTCGTTTTGCTGCTTCGAGCTACCTTCCCCTCCGTTCCACTGACGTCCGAAGAATATATATCGAAATTGGAATGAAACCGCGAAAAATAAAGCACGACAGCAACATTGAATTCGAAAGCTGCGCTGTATTTTTCAGGACTACCCCACGCGGCAAAGACGACGAAGACATTTTTATTACCGTAAAAACGACTTTATGGCAAATCTTTTGAGAAATGCTATTTTCGAAGAAATCCTTCGAATAATGTACATAGACATATATTTTCATTTTCATTCAAATTATTTTTCCTATCGGAGAAAACGCTATTTATTTCGACTACTAGATTACTTTATTATCGCATTATTCTATTGCAAAAATAGTTATATCGCTATTGAATTATAACAGAGATTTTATTCCAAGAAACTGCGAAAGATATTGATTTGATCAACGACTTACTTTTATACGAGCGACTTCCTACATTCGAGCAACTTTACATCCTTGACTGAAATTGCTCGAAATTACGAGCTTGGCGCAAGAAATGAAGCGGCCAGTAATTAAGACATTCGAATGCGCTGCGGAGGGCAGTATCCGAGCAAAAAGTCGACTTGAAATAGTTTTTCTGAGTGAGTACACAAGGGAACCGACGGCTTTTGCGGTTACTCTTACATGTGCACCGAACGTTTGGTATAGGGAAAAAAGAAAAGGGAACAGCAATTTCGTTTCAATTGCTCGGATGAATTGAGTTAAAAATTAATTGGTACGAGCGTTTAGTTACTCCACGCAACAAATGTTTTTGCCACGCATACTTTTTTCCGTACAGCATACGCACCTAGAAAGAGAATCCGTAAATTTTCAATTATAAACTTTGAAAGACTCGTTAGTGTGAGGAAAAAAAGGGCGATGGGGGGGGGGGGGGTTGTAGAAAATGGCTTTATCACAGTACGCAGTAGAAAACTGCGCTTATGTACCATTGGCAAAGTCATCCCATAGAAGCTTTGTGAACACGAGAAGAAATAAAGGAAGGCGAGATCGCATTCCATTGTTTGGAAACCAAGAAATCAGTTAGCAGTTACAATAAATGGCATTTGTACGTTTTCCAAAAGAACACAACAGCATAGTGGAGGGAATCGATTGAACGTATAAGCTGAGCAACCTATATGTATATATATATACATATCCGGATCCTAATAACAGTAAAAATTCACAGTCTCGATTGTCAGGGTTTGAGCTACGGAATCTTTGCGAGATCGCAAGCTAGAGTAAAAAAGAATAACGAAATTCGCTGTATCTGATGCATTTCAACGTAATTGATTCTCTTCGCTAGCGCGAGCATACTCGACTGGTATATGGTCCGCTACTCAATAGCCGAGTCATAAAGGCTGGACGTTACAGAGGCAGAGAATAGAAGGGACACACAACTCACTGGTATGTATATATAACCCGGCCATTTGGCGAGAGAGAGAGAGAGAGAGAGAGAGTGAGAGTCTGAGCACAGCGGTGGGTCATATCGCGAGTGAATGCTCGGCTCAGCCGGTCCGGATATCATCGCGATAAAGTCCAGAGCGAGAGAGAGAGAGAGAGAGAGATGAGCGAGCGAGAGGCACATACAGTATACACGTATACCGATAGAGATGGAGAAACAGAACATAGAGTATATAGAACGTCTTTCTTCTCGTAGATCTCCTCCTGACGCTGCAAGTGCCGGAAATGAGCCGTTCCTTAAGTGCAAGAAGAAAAAGAAGAATGCGAAAGAAGAGGTGGACAGCGATAGCAACTTATCGGGGTGAAGGTGGCTTTATGTACTGGACGCGACACGTGTGTATATGTCTGTACGTGTGTGTACGTGTATATATACTAGGCGATTGACCTGGATTCTCAATCTTGGCGGCTACTCGGCTCCTTGGAGACGACGAAACAGGCGTCAAGGAGTGCCATGCCGTGTACTTTCGGAAAAATTGTCTCCTCTGGATCTCAAGATTCTTAGAGAGTCGAGCAGATTCAATACAGCGGCCACTCTTTCTTGGCTGCCTTTTTTCCTTCCTCCCATTCTTCGCCAGATAAGTCCGGCTTATGGCTATTTGGCGGCAAATATTGTGAAGAGTAGCTTGGGCTTCTATTGTGTGTCGAGTTCGTTTTAGAGTCGTTAGTGGTTAAGTTGTTTTGTCTGTTCTTGGCGGTCAACAGTGATTTACGAGGATTTTTTTGAAACCTTTCGATTTATTAATTTATTATGATTAACCGTCTACTTTTAGTAGTCTATTAATTTTTTTCAGGAGGAAATAGTATCGATAAAATATTTTACCTGCGTAGCACGTGTCGAGTGTGACACTGATGGGATCGTCATAATCTCAAATTCGAATCGATGGCTGGATGAACATTTTAATTGATATCGTGATATAAGAGCTTACTAAAAAAAGACAATAACTAAAGTAGAACCATCCAAGTATTTGTCAGTTACACGAGCTAGAACTTCTTGCAAAATGAAAGAGCTTCAGCTGCGAATAGCGTCTTTTCTTGGTATTGTATGTACATACAAATGGCATAAAGTTTAAACAATTGAGAAAAGCGAAGACGATTTCGGATCCGAAACCTTAAAGACGCTATTATTTCTCGCGAGTCGCTTTATTTCTCTATTCGTTCCCAAAATTACTATCATCTTTCCAACATGACTCATAAATATTTCAAATAAAGCAGAGGATTCCTTTCTTATTCTTTGACGACAACCACCGCCTACGAAATTGCAAAAAGCGCTATCGCAGTCGTTCACCAGATGAGAGAGAAGGCAAAAAAAAACGAACACGGCAGCCGTAAAGACGAAATCTTCAAAAAAAAGAAGAAAAAAATAAAGAAATTTCATTCCCCATTTGCTGGTTCATCGCTTCATTTGTAAGGATTCCAGTGCGGTGTCGACAAACGGCAAACGAGCAGGAGATCTTCTGTCGCGCGGCAAGAATGAGGTCGAGAAAATGGAGCGTATAAGCCCTTTTTAAAAAAAAGGATCGCGTAGTCGCCCTCTGGAGAGAAGAGCCGTAAAAATGAAAAGAACGCTAGAGAAGGGGAGGGGGTTAAAATAAACGGAGTGAAGCAGAAGAAAATTGCAAGAGACTGGTGCGTGTTTATGGGAGAAAAAATACCAAAGGTGTTTGGCAAACTGCGGGTCGCATCATCAATGGGAATGAAGAGAGGCTCATGAGCAAAGAGACGCCATAAAGGGATCCTCGCACTGCGCATATATGGCTGTTTTTTTTTGTTCTCGTCTCCTTCGCGGGTATACGCTCGAACGAACCTTTCCAGGCCGTTTACGCGTTGAAACGTCAGCGCCTCTCGCGTAATTCCAAAGTGATGTATATACAGACCTATGGCCCCATTGTCAGCCGGGAGCTTTCGAATTTCGACAGAATAAACTGCGCGCTTGGGCTTCCGGTATACTACTACCACCGAATTCCGAATTAAATTGAACTTGAGTTGAATTTAAATTTCTATTACCTCTATTGTTATGGGCTTTTTGAGTGGATATAAAACTCTAGGAAAATTAACCAAATATTTCAAAAATATTTACGTCAGCTCTCTATGTTTCGTTATATTCGGAAAATTTGGATGTGAAAATCTCGCTTTCAAAAGTGTGTTTGAACTACATCGTATTCAAGCACACTGAAGGAACTTTTTCAGTATTAGGTTTGCTCAAATTTATTTCTCCTAAATTAAACTTTACTGCTTTAGCAAATGTAGTAACATTATCAATACATCAAAAATAGCAGTACGGTATAGCAAATTTGGTCCTAATTATGTTATACAGAACACTATAATGAATTTATTTGATTTCCGGCTTTTATTAGAGTTTATTTTTTCCCTAAACTTAAATTGCAGCTTATTTCATGCGAATTTATAAGGAGCACTCGTCGTAATTGATTTTAAAATGAAGTGTCTAAATTGCGTAAATAAATTTCTGATAACTAAACGTTTAATTACATAACTCACTAAGCAGGAAATGTCCACTGACTATGCAGTTAGCAGTCAACTTTACATTTATTTTGTTAAAACCAAAAGTGAATTTATTAACATTAACAAAGATTAATCGTTCAGTCATCACTTCGGAAGGCCATGTTACACGACTTAAAAGTATGAAAATCGTAATGGACAGCGGGCAGATAACATGTGTAGGGGGGGAATAGACCCCGGTGGTAATACGCTGCCACCGGAACATTTACGTGCCGGATAGGATGGTCCACTCTCAGTATGGAGGCAAAGATGCGTGACGAAATGCTCGTAAGCGCGTTTATCCCTACTGTGACTTTCACTTTTCCTTTTAGTCTCTCCGACTGACATTGGAACGAGTCCTGCGACGTCGCATTTCGTTAATGAATTTTTTCCATTACACAGAATTAATCTCCTTTTATAGCCAGTAGTAGTTCCGAGCCTTTTACATTCGCATAGCGAAGCGAGGGATTCCGACGAGAAAGCTTTATAACGGTTTTGTACCTGACGCTACAAAGGATATATCGTATTGGCGGACTTTTATAACACTTACTACTTTGTCGGAATGCGTAAGCCGGGAGTTTTATCATTGTCCGTAAAAAAGAAGCTTTTCAAAGAGTCTGACTCGCAAATAGATTTTTTAAGGATCAAGTCCTGAAATTTGATGTGCATAACTGTGTGTCAATACGCGATAAATAAGTAAAGATTTTAAACTTATGTTTTTTCTATTTTATTTACATAATGAGGACTTTCATTTTAATCCATAAAAAATGTACTGCTTTGATTTGCGAACTTTTAGTTATTTTAAAATGCATTTGTGCTTTAATTCGTTACAAAACATTATGATGTATAATATTTTAGTTATATCTGTAGGCGAGATATTTAAGACCCACTTACAACTTTGCAATAATAGCTGAATAAATTGTAGGCAAAAATCGTATTTGATATGGAACCCTACTTTGCAATAAACGTTATGTATGTATATATTCATGTTTTCCATACTTGTTCAATCTTTATACAGCATATCAGATTACATCGTCAATTTGAAAATTTATACAGAGTTTAAATTTTTTCATATTCACTGGGTTTATTGAATATTTACAAAATTTGCTTAAAAAAATATTGTAAATTTTTTAAAGTAAATTTTGCATACTCTAGCGTGTACAAAATCTGAAAATAATGAGCTTGCAAAAATAATACTTGAATGGAAAGTACGATTTTCTAATATTTTTTATACATGTACTATATGTAAAGCGTGTTGATTCTGCTAACCAATTAAAACTTTGTAAATACTTATAGATCATTCAGTACCGACTAAATAATGGATTTATAGTTTGATATATTGTATGTTCACTACTATATATTTTAACAAAGCAGCTTCTTGTCGTTTTAAATTTTATTACAAAAGTCTTTTACTTATTAACAGCAAGTTATTGTAAACGAGGAGAAAATTTGCACTTAGGTTATTAAACTTTATTTGTTACAAACTTGCTGATTCTGTCTTCATATATTTGATATGCGTTTAAAATAATACAAATTTCAAACTTCCCGTGTATGCAACTATTTACAAAAACTACGAATAAAAGCAGTAAAAGTAAGTTTATTAATTTTTCTTGATTTTTCGCAAGTTTATCAAAAGTTCGTACAAAGTTGCAGGACAAGTTTTTCTCTACTATACCAATTTCCAAGTTTAAAGTGTCATCGAGGAAGTTGTGAAAGTTTTGCAAGAGTTGACAATTTTTACGAGACCAATGCGAGATTAAGTACGATTACTTTTCCAGGTACATATAAGACACAGACAATTTAAAAAAAAGAGTTCATTGAGTCATAACAAAAGCTAAATCGACCGCAAAGCATTAGTCTCCTGTCTATTTTTTCCAATAAAGCAGTCGGTTACATTCTTATAATCTCTAGATTCTTCTGTTTTTTTAATAAGTTCTCTCTCCCCCCATACGGATCATCGAGGCCAAAGCCTTATCGAGTCTCGAGATCCTGTACGGTGAAGTGGAAGCGACACATCGGCATAAACAAAATAGAGAGTCGAAAAATGATTGAAGAGCCAAAGTATAAGGAATAAACAGTGAGAGATGAAGGGAGCTACGAGTAAAAGACAGGAAAAAGAAGGTAGGATTACCTGTATCTCTGGGTATCCATCTCTCTGCGCTCCTCAGCTATGGCCTCGTTCAAGTCTCGATTCGGATCGATTCCTCGGGGGGTTGGCGCTGGGTAACCAGCGGCGCCGTTCGACAGTAGATTCTCGCTGCTGACGAATTCCATTTCCACGTCGTCCTCGTGGTATGTCTCGGTCAGAGTATACTCTCGCAGCTGGAAAAAAACCGAACGCTGATTTTATTTCCATCCCTTTGCAACCCTTTTGATATCTTGAGCTTAGAAATGTAAACGCATAGAGTAACATCCTCAGGATTGTCAACAGTTTTTAAACATTCAACTACTTAAAATACGAAAATTTAGCCAAATAGTATTATTTCCTTGTAACATTAACTGATATTTATAAGTTGTCCAAGCCCTTTAAAATTTGAGTGGAAATTTCTGAAAAATGTCGGAACCGCATAAACTTTCTGATAACATGTTTGTTCTACTATGTTATTAAACAAATAACCATATACTAATGACTACTTGATAAAAAATGTTAATTATTGGAAAAGCAAACTGGTGTAATTTTAAACAAAATTGTTGGTTTTTAAAGCTCAATATGACTTTCCTACATCTTCCAGTAACTTATCATTTTGACACGAATGTTATTAAACTAACGAAGAAGGCATAGGATAACAAATTTTAGAGAAAAATATTGAATATGCTACAAAAAGTCAAATGAAAGTAGCAAATTCCAGATTGATAAAGTAGGCAAAAGCTATAAAATTTTTCAAAGGATAAGCTGTTATGATACTTTAATAACCTTCTCTGCCCGGAGGTAACGTGAAATGCGATAAGGGGTGTTTGACTAGTTTAATAATTCTTGATTGCATTCTTTTTTTATAAATCTTTTTTGTTAGTAGCCGCCCGTATTAATATATTGCTATAGTCAAAATATTACTATATAGGATTGAGTCCAAGCTATTGCAAATAGCATTGTCAAGAAAATGCTTAAACAAATATTAATATTTACACGAGCTCTTTAAAATTTTCCCGGTTCAATATATATTGATAATAATTAATTTATAAAAATATAGAATATAGGAAGTTTATCATTACACAATTTACATTATAATATAAAATCATAAATTGTATGATTTTACAGAGCACTTTATCAAAATATTTTATTTTCTCAAAAGTGAGAGCTAGAATAAAACTTTGTATACCAAATTATTGGTAGACATATATATTAACAGTATAAAACTGCCTGTTCAAGGTAATTTATTACATAGGCATTCAACACTTTTTAAATTCAATAAAATAATTAATTAAATAAAAAAATGATTATAGTACTTATTACACAGCTGAAGTATAGTACTCGTATACTTTGATCATATCTAAAATGCTCATTCGGGTATAGAATATTGGTATATAAGAGTCAATAATGTAAAGTTAATACTTATTAACCAAATAAAGATAATACACAATTAATTTCTAAATTTAGTGGATATAATAGCGGGTTTGGTAACTTAGAGTATGAGATATTAACAAGATTTGTAAAAATAACTTATGTCGATAAACCATAGAAATATGAAATATGTCTTCATGTACAGTACTTTTTATAATCATTTCATAAATTAGTTTATCGAATAACATCACGATATGCTCTAAATATACATATTCATCTCATATTATTATTGTTTGATCAATAATTATGAACTTGAGCCTTTGTAAACACCTAATATACCAATGTACATTAGTGAAATGAGTATTTCTGGTATGATTTGAGTGTTTGAGTACTGTATTGTAGCTTTGTAATAAGCATTTCAATAATTTTAGCTTTCACTACTTATTATACTAAATTTACTGTGCATTCAATTCTAAGTCCCTACATTTATATTGAAAGAACTGCATCACAGATTATAACTAGTAATTTTGAGATCAATCTATCCATCCGTTAACTTTGAATCCTACGGTGAGAGAATTTTTTCCTTTCTATTGCTACTAGCTATCGAAGGGACTTATAAAGTGCTAGACCTCTCAAATTGCATGGAAAAATATTTTGTGTTATTACAATAAATATAAATTATAAATAGATTACTATAAATATTTTTAATTTTCAATTTAGTAATTGGCATTCTAAAGTTGTTTTGCCCCCTTAGGGAATCGCAACATTAAAGTTTCGTTTTACATAATTCGGTAACAGCAAAACACATAGGTTTGCAGGCGATAATGTTTTAGACAACGCAATGCACACTAGCTGGTAAATAAAAAACGTAAAAGCTTTTTTGAAATACAAAAATCAAACTTTATATCACTTGCAGTTCTCCGAATCACTATGAAAAGCTTTTACACGCGATGTTATATTCATCAGGGTTTTTGCAAAAATTCACTTATCTTTAAAGTTTTTTTTCAACGTTATTGAATTCCCAATAGTCCAATCTAGGGGGGGGGGGGAGGGATCCGCACCACAGCATGCAATAAAACCAGTTTTAGTAAATTAAATTAAAATCCACGTATCAGGTTAAAAATAATTTTATGACGTTACCTCATAAGACAATCTCATGGATATTATACGTATTATAATGCAAGATAGTCTCGAAAGAATTTTATTTAGCAACCAGTTTCCACGAAACGTCAATATTTTATTCGCTTGTACCGATGCGTGTGTGTCTTGCATTTACTACTACGAAGCTTAGTATTTTTTTATATGCTTTTGTTTTATTTCTTGTTTTTCGCATGTATACATATGCACCAGCGGTTTAAAGCTATACATAATATGTATGCCACGAGCAGAGAAGTCGAAGAAAAGAAAAAAAGTCTATTCGTGCACGATGCAGGAAATGGACGATAGCGGATGAAAGGAGGCCAGATAAATAGTAGATGCAGTTTAATAAATAACTTTCTGGATACGTTAAGAGGGTCCGCCAGTGAGAACGCGTCCAGGCCATTCGGCACATTTTTTCGTTAAGTGAAAGAGTCGAGTTTGCGTTTGAAAATTCTATTACTCGCAGGCGCCTTTCTACTCTTCTAATCATTGGATACGCTCATTGGATATGCTCACGAAACAATATACGAATGTCGAATATATATAAAATAAATAATGATTTGATGCTAACAGAAAAAAATCATCACTGTACGTATACGATACAATACGGAAATAATGACGGTAAGTTTTAGCGTCTGTCGTATCGTAAAAAAGTCGGTTCAGGCACGTCGTTACACGAGGTATAATTTGTAGGTATTTTGCCGCTTGTCGTAACCTCGGGGACTAGCTACGACTGGCATTCTTACATATTGGTACATATACACGTGTGTGTTTCTGGCTAAGAAAAATTGAAACGAATACGTGATTCTGTCGACGCTGCTAATCCAATTCCCTGTGGGTTCTGCGCGAGACCTTTCGCTTTTTGCCATAGCACACCCTTAAGCGGATCCTTTGCCCCCTGAAATGGTTAGCTTTCATACCTTTCTCCCTCTCTTTGTATCTACCATTATGTATTTTCCCTCAGATGCTGCTATCTCACTTACTTTCTCTCTTTGCTGGCTTGTCTTTTGTCTCTTTTTGTCCTTTATTTTCTCTTTCTTGCCCAAAAGCGCGCGCGCGCGCACGAGAGAGAGAGAGAGAGAGAGAGAGAGAGAGAGAGATGTGCTTTTGTGTTGCACCTACACTATCTAAATTGTCCCAGCTTATCATTACCCACACACTTTGCTGTACTCCTTTTGTTTCACTCTTGCTCAGTTTTATGATTACGTTGGTACTTTCTTTGGTGCTGGTGTTTTGCGTCGTAAAAAATCATTATATTGCATTAAACTTTCCGTACATTACCTAATACGTTAACAACCACACTCGGTATATGCAGTTTTTCCGAGATTCGACTTCTTTCCTCCACTTAGTATTATACGACATCCTTTTTCCATTTATTTGTCTACGTCCCCTAAGTTACTCTCTATCTCATACACTCAGCTAACGTAGTCTCTATTTATCTCCGTCGCTCCTTTTTCATATACCCTCTCTCTTTCTCTGTCTTTTTCTCTCGGTGTATCATCTTGTTTTCTTTTTCAAGAATCCTTCGTAGCCTCTGTATTGATACAGAATAAACAACTATAAATGAACTACACAGTACACAGTATGATAGGATAAAAAAATGATATTTCGGTATTAAACAATCAATTCGCGACGTGGCTCCCATTTATTCAGACCACTATCTGGGCTTCTATTACTACAGCGTCTCTCTCTCTCTCTCTCTTTATCTCATTTTCCCTGTACAGTAAAGCCACGAAGGAAACAGGGACGAGCGAGTATATGTCAGCCGATTACGAAAAGGTCGTTCCTACTTCTTTTAACCGCGTGCACGATTAGTCACCGCTACTGTTCTGTTTCTTCTTCTTCCTACTACTGACGAATTAAAGGCAATGAGACTTTACGGTCGTTTGCTGGAATGCGCATTATTCTTCTTATTTACGAACGTCCATTTTACTATGCTTTTTGATCCTCTATGTATAATACGTTCAAATTGATGGAGGCATTTAGGTAAATCGTTTTTAAATTAATTTTAATTTGCTTTATTTTGTCTCTACTGATAAAATATTCAGAATTACTCGACACTTTCGTGGTCGTAGAGTACACAGACACAGAGATACAATCATCCGTATGGATGTGACTGCGTATATATTGGAATCGTTGTGGCGATGCGTTTTGACGGTTCTGTGGTTGTACACTGTACAGCAAAGTGTAATGCATGCTGGCTTTGCACATAAATATGCGGAGAAAAAGATAGAATACTTTTTTATGCAAATACTACTCTCTTACTTACTTACGTAGTAAATAATCAATATTTTCGAATAAAAATAAACTTATATTAGTTATTAATACTTTAAGTCCATTATTTTAAAAAATTATAAAATGGGATGTACTGTAACAATGGTAAATAGATTATTTCCTGCTTATCTATTAAAAAAATTCATGACCCAAATATATCTGAAGTAAAGTAGTAAACGTAGAAAAAAAATATATATATATATTTATACGATTTGGTAATCAGTTAAGACTCAGTTAAATCGTATAAAATGTAAAAGTAAAATTTCCATCTGTTAATAAATACTCTATAAAGTATTGGTTACAACTTTTAAGACTAAAAATTGTGCTAAATGAAGATGTATCTTTTATGAAAGAAACTGTATACAAAATGTACTTGACCTTTGCTCCATGTATACAACATCGTTTTAAGTTGATGAAGAAAAAACAAAAGATTTATGAAGGCTGCATAAAAAATTTTCCATATTTTCCTTTTCTTTCGTTTCTCTCGCAAGGAAGAAAAAATAAAAGAAAAACAAATAACTCGAGCTGGTCTTCTGCTTCATTTCTGCGTACTCACGCGTCTGTTAATCGCTCGAGCTTGAAACCGTGCCTATGAAATTGGACCGAGAGCTTATTAAAGTTCAATTGTTAGATCCTTCGTGTTGATGCAAGAGCATGCTCTCCAATTAACGTAATATTCGATCGATTTTTAGGACACGCGACTACGCGACTGTCTGTACTCCACTAATATTCTCTTGAGCGTCCGTTCTCTTCCGGTCTCTCCTTGTGTCCTCTCTCTTAAAAAAATTAAGTACTCGATCGTACGCTCGAGTACTCAAATTGGTTTACGAGATAATTGCATCGCAACCGATGCATGTCACCGCCACAGTCGCACGTATGTTATTATATGGGTTCGTACTAACTTTGCCGTATCTTAATTTGACTATATATAGATCCTTGAACGTTTATGTTTGGCCGATGCATTAACTGTGAATAATTGATCTTATTACCTACCCGCACATCCATACACCATAATATTCTCCCCATCGTTGCTTAAATACAGTTATAATAGCGAAAATATAATCGAGACTTCCCGTCATTAAAACAATAATAACGGTATAAGTCGCTGCACTTCAAAGCGTCGTCTTCTGTGTTTATAGTTTGCATAAGAACTTTTGAACGAGAGAAATTTTGATCCTCGCAAAGCGATAACGATATCTTTCGTCTGCGTATACTACTTGTGTCATCATGACGACGACTTTTCTCGCATTGCTCGCTTATATATACTAGTCGCGTTGCAAAACCGGATGAGTTGAATTTGTGCGCTACTCGCGATGTACAGCGACAGCAGATGAAGCACTAGCGCCTAACCCAGATCCCAAGGTTATCATCTATATAATGTCTGTGTGTATGCTTGGGTTGAGTCGGCAAAGACCAAAGTGGTTAGCAGAACTTGGCCGTATCGCACATAAGCTCGATGTTGAGGGGAGGCTTGTTATGCATTAGCTAGGAAGATTATCATTCTATGCAGCTGGTACTGTTGCCGTTACTGTCGGCGTCTCTTTGCGAATGCAATCGCGTTACATCATTACACATTTAGGAAAGAGCGAGATCTTGAGAAGCTAGGAGAACTTTAAGTGGAATACTACGAACTTGCTTTGGTACGCGCGCAGTTAAAGGTTGTGTTTTCGTGAAAACGTTGCACCGATGAGTTATAATTTACTCGGAGGTGTATATGATAGTTGTTAGGTAAGGGAGGGAAGATTTGTATTCTTGCGATGGGTTGACGTCTGCTTTAGGTTGCGTATAGTCCTTTGCTTGTACGTATGAGTTGTCTATATATAACTTCGTTTGAGTTTTCACGTAAAGGAAGCTTCGTTTGCGCTACGGTTTGATTTAAAGTTAAACGCTTGTTTTGTCAAAAAATTTGAATTACGGCGTTATTAAACTATGAGTTGACCCAACGTACAAGAGTAGTTTAGCGGTTCTATGCTGTCAGTTGAATATTTCCATTTGAGAGACATCCGACAGTATACTTTTGTAATATTGTAAACGTAGCGTAGACAAATGTAAACACAAGTTAATAAATGCAAATGAGAATAACAAACATCCACCAAAATGTAAATGTACATTGAATTCCTTTTCCAAAAAAGGATCGACGAAATTTGTCTTTTTATTAATTGCTTTAAATAATATTGTTTAGATTAATTATAATTTTATAATTTATTATAGTATATACCTTGACCGGACAACATTTTTTTAAATATTTTTAAACTTTTGTTTGGCACTGTACAATCTTCGTGCATCATTAAACATTTTTCGAGAAGATGACACTTCTACCAATTTTGGCATTTTACGCCTATTTTTAAAAAATTCTAAATTTTCTGCCAAGCATTTCTTACTAAAAACACAAAAGAGACTTTATTAATAATAGGAACATATTATTTAATTGCTTTTCTTGCGTAAGCAAATGTTCAATACCGATTCTTCCTTATAAAAATAATACATGTATTACGATATAAATTTATTTTTAATTCACAAGTAATGTTTAGAAAATGTATAAAAATGATTTATCGCAATAACTTTAAATATACATTGAATTCCAGTTTAATATTGATAATGATCTAATTTTGATTTTATAGTTTATCTTTATTCTTTTTTGGCATCGGAAATAAGTGTCTTACGACCAAGAAGAGGTCTTTTAAAGAATTTAGCTGATTGAATGAGCATCGAGTAAAGAAACTGCAACTCCGTGTCTTTCGATGGATTATCAACGTTGCTCATGAAAAATTCTATTGATTCTTTGTGTGTGGCTGGTTGCACGATACTCGGCTGGTCCACGTTTCTCGCGCAATTATCTGCAACGTTAGATAGGGTTTCCCCGGTCTCTTAGGATTTCCCACGAACGTAATTCATATTAGTGTCCCTTGTTGCTTTCAAATGGACCAAAAAACGTCATTTGAAATTTCGCCAACAAAAAGTTTCACACAACTTCTCACACAACTTCTCACACGAATCTATTATACGTTTAATTTGTAAAAGTGTGTATGATAAAGTACTGAGATAAAGTATTACTCAGTATAAAATTAGACTCTATAAAACGCGTTATTGTTCGGAATTTTTATCTCCCACCGCTACTGTAAACTTCTCCTATCGATTATGTATACCTTTTACGGTTCCTTTTATACAGGTTTTATCTATGCCGCCTCTCACTCATATTTCTCATGCAACAGAATAAATTATCCCTCGCAAAGAAAACGTAAAACCGAAAGCTTTTAAAGCGAAAGAAAGTAATTTTAAAATAAAAAAATTTCTTTAAACTTACCTATTCTCCAAAGAGCATTTTACGATCAACATCGAAGCGCCGCTTTTACATCGGGTAGTGAATATTTCAACGAACCTTAAATAAGCGCTTTACACTAAGTCAACAGTTGATGTGATTACAAAGATCGTAGTTTTATTAAGCTTTTGAAAGCCTACAGGATCATTCGCTTACATTCGGTTTGAATTTGTTCATTTTACTATTTTGGTTTTGGCAATAATGTTACAACTATGTTTAAGAATTCTTTACAAAAATCGATGTTTGGCTCTGCTATTAGGCTTTCAATATTCATAGTTAGCTGCAGAATTTCTGCGATATATGTTGCATTGCCGAATCGCGCGATTTAGGTTTCGTATTCCTTGGTTACATTCGCAGAAGTGGCTCATACATATTATTTAATATAGCAGTTTTATTACATTAATTAATGGTTGAAGTCTGAAAAGGGAATTGATATGTCTGCTTTTTAGAGCATGTTGCAGCTTCACAAAGATCGTTTTGAGTGAAATAGCGATAGCCGGAATTCTCAGATTCAAATAAGCACGTTATGATCTAAGTACATATTGCTCCGTATTCTTTCATCTTTTTTGAATGTAAATCTCATATTCGCATATAAATTAAATAAATATAAACTAATAATAATATTTAATGTAAATTTATCCAATTTTCCAAACATGAAGGCACTTGAAACGTGTATGAAAATCTATGCTCTTTAACTGTGTATCCGTTACTTAGAAAAGTTATTAAGTCGGCGAAATATAATTAATTTTTTTAGAGCTTACGTCAAAAGCATCAAACCCCAGAAAAATCTGAGCAGGTCTCGGATGAGCCCTTAGCATAGATGAGGCACAAAGGAAAATGCGTCCTGCACGAGTGCACTCTAGTTTCTCGGCGTTCGGATGTCTTGGGAATAGAGAAAGTGCGCATAAGACCGTTTCTTCGCAAAAGAAAGCTCTCTCTCTCTATCCTCCGATTGGTTGCTTTTGATAATAATGTTGAAAAGAAAAAGAGAAGTAGTCTCAATGGTGTAAGCCGATTCGGACGGATGTTCATTTATTCTTTGGACAAATCAATTCTCGATATGCTCAATATATATGGGTTATTCTCTGAAAGATTGACCAGTTAAACATTTTTTTTCTTCAAATTATTTTTAAACTGTTCTTTGGCACTTTGACATTTTTTTCACGAAGGTTCTTTACGTTACAGGATGTCAAAGATGTCATTTTCACCCATTTTGACATCGAGTCCATCATCAATTTTCATTTAAAGATTGTTGCTGATTTCATTATTTGCCATTGACTTATTTGAAATTGAAAAAGCGTGACACATTTTTCAATATCGATAATAATGATACCTTGAGAAGTAAATGATAGGAATATTAAAAAAATAATATGTTGTGTCTCTGGTTAGCGCAAACTTTAGTTACGGAATTTCCTGAATTATTTGATAATTTCGAGCAATTATAAAAAGTAAAACTATTATTCATTATTCCAATATACCGAGGAAATAGCAACATATTCTTCTAATAGTCACATAGAAAAAATTGATTATTTATTGGGTTTTTGTACATGACAAGCTCCCCTTTTAAAAAAATTTTTATTTAATGGAACATAAATCACAACGAGTCAATACACGTGCTACCAAAATATATGGTATTTTCCAAGAGCGATAGTCCTGTTTTTCTCGCCTGCTTGCAAATACTCTTAAAAAGACAAATTCGAATGTCAAAAATCCTTTTAAATTCGTGATGTGCGTTCAATCCGTGTAAACAGAAAATGTTGTTGTTCTTCGTGTACAGTGATTCGTAAAGCTCACAAGTTTGTTTTGGTCAGTAATTCTGATAAAGCGTTTTCGTTAGGTGTGAACATCGTTTTATATATGACAAAGTACGTTACAACAGTAGCCAACGCTTGGCATCACACACTCCTTCGCGGCAACTCCCCAACTTTTCATACGCCAAGTTCCAGACTTAAAATGATTTGAGCATAGCAAAAAATGTACTTTATAAAGAATTCCATACGTGCTGCGCCATGCGATTTAAATAATTCAATTTTCCGCCTTTGCCAACCCTTTCATTATTGCGCTCCCTTCTGTCAGACTACATCTCGTGCGGGTCGCGTAATCCGACGCCCTTTTCGCGCATTTTGAAAAAGATAATTTAATGAAGCAGCGAGAATTCGAGATGAAATTAATTCGATAAGAGTAGATCCTGGTGTGCCGCCGTAAAGTGGAAGAAACGAGCGTAGTTAAAAAAGTACATTTTAATTACTTTCATTAACTTCTTTTTACTTAAATTTGCGAGTCTTGATAAATTATGTTCACTTGCTTGTATATATTTACATATTCGCGTTGAAACACTTTCACGCTGAATTTTCATCTACGTCTGAGCCACTCGAATCTACAGGCTGTTTTGCCCAAAACCCACCTCTGGCCAAATTAATATTATTGGATGTGAAAAGTTAAATCGAGTTGCCTACGTATAAGATGTAGAATGTGTGAGAGAGAACGAGGGACACATAAAGTGCACACACGTGTGGGCGGAGAAGGGAGAGAGAGAATAAGAAGAGCAAGAAAGAGATACGACGTTATTACCGCAGCTTCAGCTCCCCCTCCCCTTCGCTTCCTGCCGACGAAACATAAGCCAACCAGTATCTCGCTACGTGACACTGTGGCTGACAAAATTACTAGCACACGTACGAACACACACGCCACTGATGCCAACGCGCATAAAGCCGTTTTAAATTTAAACAAATATACAAATTTCACTCGCGTCTAGAGTGGAATGGTCATTTGAATGTGTGTTTTCGCTCCTTCGAATAAAGTTATCCTAGCTTCTAGTTTGTAAGAATATGAAAGGGATACATATAGGTTGTCAGAAATATTGTATTATAAAATTATACTTTGTGAATTCTTGCAATAAGTAAGTCCAAAAGTTATTTATGTATTATCAATGTCATAACTATTTTAATATATTGGATTTTATTGGCATTTTTATGAACGAGTTCGCGTTGTCAATATATTTTTTAGTATTAAACTGATACGCAGACTTAGTCGACATAGACGTGTACATTATTTTTATTGTTCTTCTTATCAATAAAATAAAAGTTAAATTTACCAATTACTTGGTAAGAACTATGAAAACAAAAAAAATATTCGGAACTGTTTTTAGATTGAAAAGTCTTTTCTATTTCCAGACGTCTCACAAGTGCATAATATTTTCAAATCGAGATAAAAATTATACGTTACCAAGGCACGCTCGAATGCAGTATAAAAATAGCAAAACAACAATGTGGATGCCCTAAGAAACAGATTATAAAATTTGAGGAAAAAACAATATATCCTTAATTCAATAATATTTGTGTGATGAATGAGTCCAGACGAATAGTATATGACAGTAGCATCAGCGAAGTCGGTCGATCCGCGTCGAATGCAGTGGTCGCTCCCGCTGCAGCTGTCTAGCCAATGGCGCGTCACGACTGGACTGTCTATATACCAAAAGCCGCTGCAAATCCGTCCAATCTTTTACCGTGAGACGTGATATAAAAGCTCGCAAGCTACAGCGCGTCAGCCACTTAACACAGACCGCACGTACACGTAGCTACATGTGCAGGGGAGGAAGAAAAAAAACTCGACTATGCGAGACCATGAAGATGGACGGATGTTCGAGCGCGTATACAAGAAAGAGAAACGAAGCTTTCTCTCTCTCTCTCTCTCTCTCTCCCCATCTCCCATCTCTCCATCTCACTCTTTTCTTCTCTTTCCGGTAGTGCAAGAGTACGTGCGAAAATGACGAGTAATTTGCTGCTTGTTGCCAGGTTAGAGTTATTACTCTGAGTGACGATGCCTTTTGAGTTGTTTCGTCTCTCTCTCTCTCTCTCTCTGCATTGAGTTCGCTGAGACGAAAGTTTTTTCGCTAATGAAGTAGAGCTCTTTAGAGAGTATTACTCGCTCGATTGGATCGTCATTTCAACTCAGACTATCCTGGAATATCTGTCTGTACATTGAAAACTAGGTCACTCGCGTTTCGCCAATAATACAAAGTCACACGCTCGGTGAAAAAGAAGAAAAGCTGTATTCTAAACGTTTACAAGGCATGTGCGAACGAGCAGGTGAAAAGCAGTGTCGAGTTGCGATTGAATGGGTGTAATGATACGAGTCTAATTAGCGAACATCAAGCTATAGAAAAATATAAACTTGAGTGCCAAACGAAAATGATTTTTCAAAGGCTCCCTCTGGCCTGTACACACGAGGTGATCCGAGTGAAAGTTTCCGTAATTGGATACTACTAGCGTTCAATTGAGAACCACAGGAATCATTAAGCCACTCCTCTATTTCGCATATCTGCTGTACAGTTCTACTCCAATTATGTACCCGACATAAAACACGTATTAATGCATACATTTCGAGCTATACAGATGTTGCCTGTATGTTCGCGAGAGCTTCAGACTCCCGTTAATTGTTGTTATCTCCTTTGTTTTCTCTGCTACGCGTTCCTCGTGTATACAGAGCTCATATACTATAAGACTTTTCCTTACTCTCTACATATCTCCTGCCGAATTTCAAGCTATTACCTCTATGACAGCTAATGGATTAAGGGTAGGAAATACGAAAATTCGAAATAGAATATCAGACCAATCGTGAAGAAATTCGTTCGAGATAGAGTAAAAAGCTCGGATGATCTGAATACGTGCAGAGACGACGCGACGTACGCTTATATACCGCGGATTGATGAAAGGCGAATAAATCGGATAAGGAGACGTTCAAGAAATTCCATGTACAGCAAGTTGAAGTGACCTTATCGAGTTGCAGAATTGCATATAAGAATCTGATAGATGAGGGATGCATTTTTAAAGCGACGACCGTCGTCATCGTCCTGCTCTTTAGATTTTTATCTATATACTTCGCTCGAAATTAATGAGAGTTCACGGTATAAGTTTTCTCTCAATGTATATAAATACTCAAATGTAATAATGAAATACGACATGAAATTCCTAAATTTCATTGATTACTTTGACTTGGCCAGTAACCGATTTCGAAGGTCGAACAATCGAGGACCGTCGATTATAATTAAACATAATTAAACACATGTGTACGCATAATAACAAGTTGCAATTGAAAAGCGTATATCAGATCGATATTCTATTTAAATGATAAATATAAGTTGCGAGTAAGATTTTCATCGAATAAATTACACGTACGTATCCCACTGTGCAACCACGAATTAATACGAAAACGGATTGAATTGAATTTTTGCATATGAAAGCGAATCAATATAGCGAGTCGCACGTGTCGATATAGGTCATATTATATACGTGGATGTGAAACGTAACGATGAACTGTCATTTCCGAGACTGATACTTTTTAAACAACTTGGGGCATTGAATTGAGATTTGAAAAATGTAACGAATTTTAAAAATTCTTCTTTAAAGCATTTTCCGCTAAATAATTGCCTGATGTATTCTAGGCAGGAAATGAATATTCATTTTTGCTAAATTGCTGAGTTACACATACACAATTTTTTCCTCAAAATTTTTCTCAACGAACGAACAGCCTACATAAGCGCACGGTAACCTCGCAAAAACAATAGCTGAAAAAACATAGGATATTCAAAATGCCCTATTTTCTTCACCAACGCCGCGAGAATATTCCTCGGTTTTTCCATCACCTTCGTCACTCTGCCTTTAAAATCACGCGTTCGACGCGCAAAAAGTCTAGAATCCATAGTCGCTTCGGAAAATGTAAAAATGAAGAGCATTGTCAACAGAAACGGCTCGAGAAACACGCGAAGCTCGCAGAAACAATAGAAATGAGTTTTGACCCGTGGGACCGTCGGAGAAAAGTCTCTCTCTGTTCTGCATCGATGTTCTGAATATCTCTGGGAGATGTCTAGGTGTGGCATGGAAAACAGAGAGAAAGAGAAGGACAGATAGGATAGATGGGCAAACGGGCGAAGCTACCCGACGCCACAAAACCACCTCTATATCACTCGGTGGTTTTAGCCGTGCTTTGTGTACCTATACGTATAGCTGTATACATATATATATATATACACACGTGTATGCGTCGAGACTTCGGACAACGGGTATGCAGACTTTCGCCAAAATATATTATCCATCGGATGCGCGTATGTTTACAAAAGAAGCGAAAGAGTCGATTGAATGTTCAGGAGTGCTTTTGAACTTAAAAAAGAACTACAAGCAAATCGTCGCTTTGTTTTTATAGTTTTCCAACATTTTAGAGGATCGAACTAACTGTATATTGTGCCGGTTTTTTTTTCTACACAGTTTGTTTGCGACTTTTATATATGCATCGTTGAATGGAATACTTTTTCTAAACACGTGGATAAAAGCGATTTGAAAAGATTAACAGGATAAAAAAATGTTTAACCGAGTGGATGAGCGTGGTGAAAAAATCGAAGCGCTTGTGAGAGGGAGAGAGAGAGAGAGAGAGACGAAACCAATTCTTCAAATATTATCGGTTCACGTAGATTTTCACAAGCGAGTACGGACGCGAGCAAACAAACGAATTATCGGCAAAGCGATTTTTGCCTTGGAAGCAACGGTCCTGCATTGAGAAAATGTGTTCTCTCACTCTCCTTTGCAGTTCAATTTATTCGTGTTTTCATCGCGAATCCACTCACGCGGACCATAGGCGAGCGTGTGTGTATATATATACACACACACCTATATATATATATATATATATATATATATATATATATATATATACATACGAAGCAATGCAACTTGGTCCCTTTTGTTTACATTGACGGCCACGTGCTCGGAATATTCTCGTCACCACGCGAGAGTTGGAAAATCGAATTTTCCAATATTCGTCCACTTTCACCCCTCTTTCCCCCCTTTACCCTCGTCATTCCGATCGCACGCGCGTGCTAGATTTTTTTCGCTATATATCTACTCTCGTGCCTCCATTATTTAGCCTCACGATGACTCACATTGTGTACGGATGGTAGTTTGTTCTCGACTATTGCATTGTTGAACACCGCGAGGTGACAATTTTGCGAGTTTCCAGTAGATTTTGGTGTTCATACAAAATTATCCTTGAGCTTAATATTCACGAGTATTATTCTATTAATATATAGGATTGGATATTTCGCGAAATCCTTTTGGAATTTGCGCAACGGAGTCATCGACGGTATGATGTAACGCGAATGCATTTGTCGATAGTTCTAAACAAGTATATAGCGACACACGGAGTCACTATGCTTAATGAAAGTGTGATCGGAACTGTATTGACATTACCGTTTACTCTATTTATCATGTCGTTACGTATAACAGTATACACAAATCAAATACCCATTATGCCCTCGTGATTTAGAAACGAGTATATATTAACGAATCGTTCTCTATATCTGCTACAATCATGTATGTACGTAATTAGTCTGTATTTGTTTATATTAGTTCAACCCAATTTGCTTAATTCTAATCGAAATGGTTTTCGCTAAAGGGGCAAGGCCTAAAATGACAATTTTAAATATTTACTGTAATGTAATTATAATTTATGTTTATACCAATAATAGCAGATACTTTTACCTTTTATTTAAAGAGTATCAATTTTTAAATTTCTTCTGTAGCTAATTGCAGTAGGTCTGATAATTCACTGTCCGTAGGATTAAAAGTCAACCGATGAATAGATAGAGCTTAAAATTAGTAGATATGCTTTTTGTAGGTTACTTAAGGATTTAAAATCGAACACACAGAAAGTTATTACTATTCAAAAAGTCGTTTTTAACCAATTATTCCAAAATTTTACACATTTTACAATGTCCAATTTCTTTCGAGAGTTTGATTTAAAATTTCTGCATTAATGCCTAAAGGTAGAAATAAGAAAGTAGAACTACTAAATTTGAACTCAATCCCTCCATTGGTTTTTTACAGATCTTACGGAAAAAGACTTAAAGGTCAATTTTGAGAAAACTTACATTTTGGAGTCATTCCAGCATGTAAGGTTTGAAAATTGGTTTTCTTTTTTATTTTTCGAGTCTTTATTCTTGCAATTGATATCCTATAGTCAGTTTGAGTAATTCTCATCTAGTTGACAAATTATAGTAATATCCACCGACGAGTCTTTAACCGCTTCCACTCGGATTTAGAGCAGATATACGAATTAAACATTCTATCAATTATCCTTGTTTACATCAGCGTATGCATTCGCATATATTCTACAAAAAAGGCATTTCTTTTCACGATCAAAAGTAACGCTTTCTGAAAACGACTAACGTTTTTTCAATTTTATCGAGGAAAGAGTGATCTTACTTTAGATTTTGACTTTGATAAGTCTTTTCTTATACTATGGTTTATCAATAGACCGACTTTGTCATTTAGAGGAGTATGGAGAGACATACGGGGTAATTATTATCATTTAATAAAAGTGAATACATCTGGCGTAATCGGCAACAGCATACATTCGCAAGAAGCTTAACTTGACAACTGCATATCGAAAGCATATTAAATTAAAAATATTTTTCTTTAAAATCGTTATAACAATTTTCTAATACAAAGTATTATTGTATTTTTAGTGTAAAATGTTGCTCTAAGATACTAAAAATTTATGGAAAAAAGTTTGTTTCTGTTTGGTGTCTAACTAACGCAATTAGTCCAATGAGATCTAATAAAATGAGAAATTTTCTACGAAAATGGCTAATCAAAAAATGAAATTTACTGCTTTTTATAGGTACTCTACTCCTTTGAGATGACCCGAGTTATATGTTGAAAATAATATAATATGATTATACAACAAACAAAAAGATAACCTAATCCAGTATTATTAAGGTTATTGATTTTTTAATTTGTAGATCACACTTTTAAAATAATAATTTCCTTTTAATTATTTGACATACGACATTTTGACAAGATCTGTTAGTAATTCTATATAATCTTTCACACACATATCAATATATTATCAATAATGATCTCGTGTCGACGCTCTAAACTTATTTAAAATCAAACGTTTTCTGTCGCTGTATTCTGAAAAATAATAATAATAGTAAATAGTCGACTAAAAGAAAAAAAAATCCAACAGTACTCTCGTAGACACTTTCAGGCGCAACGACCTCTTCTTGCTACCGCGACGTGTTTGATGCCATCGTACGATTGCTCTCGGATTTTTTGCATCGTCGCCAGACCCTTTTCCCTTTTTGCTCGCTCAATCGTGCTGCCGCGACCAAGAATGTACCGTCGCTCGGTTCTTGCCTCTAGCCCTATTTTAGCACCGCAAGCACACAGTCCGTACAATGCGATAGTAAATGCTTCTAAATATCGCAGGATGCACGCGAGGATCGCGGCTCTTCGCAAGAAATCAACTGTTCGGAACAGCACAAAGCAGAGCCGTAGACTAAATCCTTGCAGCGATCTGCGTGTCACGTATTGTACAAGAGAAAACGAGCCTTTGTCGTTCCTAGTGAATCTTTGATGCGATACTGCGCTCACTTCTCTCTTTTCCTTTCCGAGAACGACGAGTTCTCTATCCCGTATACGTTGCGCTTTCATCCATCACGTTGTTCAATTTTTTCACTTTTTAGGAAAATATTGGATACTTTGATTTCGACGAGAAATGGCGATGCATACTTTGCGTATCTCCTCGCATTATGAAAATTGTCGATCTTTGCCGTACGGCAGAATGAATATTTTATTTTTTCTATACATTCAAACTGTATATTATACTCGAAACGATCTCATCGATCCGTCAGGTAATCGTATTAATTAATAAAATGTCATTTAATGGAATTGCAACGTGGCACTCGCCGCCGCTCTATATATATCTATATAATAATCGCTTACGTGGTCGAATCGTCGTTGAATAATAAACTTGATTGTTTGCGGTGATTCAAAACAAATAATGTTATAAAAAATAAAAATAAAAAGATAGAGTAATGTGAACGTAGAAAAGCGCTGCTATTGCATTGCGAGGGGAGGACAGGGGTAGGCAGGATTATAGAAAATACCGCACAGCGGCTTTTACGGCTGATTCCGAAGCGCGGATGAGTCTTAGCTAGAGGCGAAGGTAATCAAGGCCGATTCGCCGAAACTTTACTAATTAAGTAGCAAGAGTTGTCCTTCGTCTCTCGGCACAAGCACAGGCAATCCCGATTGAAACCACTCCTCTAAATACGGGATTAGGGGTGATTCCAGAAAGTAAAGACAAAACTACTGCTAGTCTCTTTTTTCATTTACTTTCGGCTTTTCTTTCCTATATCGGATCAATTATACACTCGCAGCTTCAGTATACATGAGCAGAAATTAATGTTTAAATGGCAACGAGTGCTAAGCACACGTCCAGAAATTAGAGATTAATTTTGTATAAAAAAATTAATTTGAAAGGAAGTTCCTTCGTAATGCGAGCTTCTGTGAAGACAACTCGAGGATGGAAAATGGACACACGGCTCGAGGAGCGAATCAAATAATTAGGAAATTGAAACGACCAGCGTGGTTGAATTTCGAATCTCGTTACTTCAGTCGTGTAGTCTCTGTCTCTCTTAGTTACTGTGTAAAATCGTTGAACGTACCGACGGTGGCTAGAGAAATCGAGTCGGTGGGCGGTCTCTGGAAGAAAAGGGCTTTTTGCCCTGAAGGCTCTCTTAAAGCGTTTTTTGCTATATACGACGTCGCCGGCAGCGTCACCTCATCGTTCCGGTAAATAAATATTGACGGGAGACCGGCTTCTTTCTCGAGACGCCTACAACGAAAGAGAGAAGCTCTCAGAGGGGAGAAAATTTATTTAGCCGTCGACGACGACGCGGATCGTGAGACTAAGTAATTTGACATGGAAACTGAATTGTGCGTACCTTTAGGCTATATATATATACATATATAATATATATATATTTCTCATGTAAGTGTCATAGGAGTAGTAGCGGATGATAGAGAGGAAGAGAGAAAGCTCAAGGATTATGCAATGACAGTGTGCAGGAGCTTTTAAACAAAAGCTGAATTTCATTATAATGGAAGTCGCGTTTCGTATAACTAGTGCTTTAATATTATAATCCATGACTCAATATTCAGGGCTTACGCGCGAGGAGGAAAATGTATATGTATGTACAAGTATATATATGAGTTGCTTCGTATATTGCGATATCAGCTAACGTCGCCCGCAGGCTGATCGAAATCCGCGATTCCGAGCTAGCACGTTCTTCTTATCAGTCTATTTTGAGATACGATGCTGCTGTTGCTGCTGCTGCCGCTGCTACTGCTGCTGCTGCTGCTACACGAGCAATTGCTATATCTGGAAAATAGTATAGTGCCTCTCTCGCGCACACGTTTTTGAAATAGGTAACACGTTGCGCCGCAGTTTCCATTGAAAATTTAAAGTGACTACGATAAAAAAACTTTCAGGACAGCTCAATTATCGTATCCAGCCGAAATCGTACTTTTAAAAGTAATTACATTACTTAGAGCACTTCCCCCTTTGCTAGCTTGTACGGGAAGCAAGACGGGAGAGAGCCAAAGAGAGAAATGGCTGGAGAAAAAGCACAAGAGGCAGGTGGGAGATAAGCGATGACCGCCGTAGCGGATTTCGGAAACTTTTCTCCGTCCGAAAGAATTTGGACGATATATTTACTAGCAGCTCCGTTGCGCTACGTATTTTATTTGCAAGAAAGTGTGCGTACATCCCCTAGTTGCCTTGCTTTTGCGGACTTTCCTTAAATTGACACCTCGGGAGCCGCAGCTTTCCATTAACTTCGTTTGGTCGAACGAAAGCTGTTGCTACTGTCGCCGCCGCCGCCGCCGCCGCTGCTGCTCTTGTTGTTGCTACTACTTCTCCCCTTTTCAACTTGATACGACCATTGGTAAACTTGCGACTCAGACAATGTCATCGAGTCCTACGCTTAACTTTCTTAATGAGCATTATTATGTTTATTTATTTAAACTCGCTTTATTTTTCTCTCATATTTGTTTTCAAACAAAGAAGCAATTTTTTACGGATATTTTATATTATGATATGGGGAACTCACATTTGCTTATCGATCCTCGCTATGTGAATTCACATGAAATTCGAAATTTTCCTTTTGCAAAGCTCTGTAATGCGATATTTTTGTGTAACTCGTTCACATCGATTCATTATTTTCATCGCGAACGCGCGACGATGACCTCAATTTCAAAGTGCATTAAACACTAACAAACTTTTTAACTTTTCAAAATCCGATTTCACATCTTTCACGAGTTCATCTCAAGTTTGTTTGCCGTTTTTTAATGCCTATGGAACATAAAAGCTAAATCACAAACTTCCGTACTATTGATTCACACGTTGCGAGTCTTTAAAAAGCTCTCGCGTTAAGAATTCGACCTATATCGCGCAAGTCTCAACTGAATGCTGAAAAAACATTCAAAGATTAAATGAACAGTAAAAAAAAGACAAACTAGATCAAGATTATCGATTTTTTACGCATCAAGTACATATAGAATGTACGACATTGTACTCGAAAATAATCCATACATTGCTTTTGGGTACTGATATTGTCAACTCTTCTATTGTTTGTATTCCATAAGTTATTATGTCACGTGTAAATCGGATGTCGATATTTTATAATTAAAAAAATTCGAAGCTAGTGGAAATTGACTACGAGACATAAACACCCTTGGCAAGCGAAAAAATAATCCGAATATCACAGACTTCGAAGAATGCGCAATATCAAAGCCCAGAAGTACGATTTCGATTGCTTCGGAGTAGAAAAATCGTGCATTACATATATATATTTAAAGTACACAAAGTCACAGTTACTTATTAGGTTACGTTGCTTTTTTTCTGTAAGCGATAAATCGTTGAATAATATTTTCATTATTTCACTTGGGCTGGATCCCTTCAATAATATGTGATGATGTGAAAAATATATTATATAAGAGAACAATGTAAGCTTAATACTTATATTCCTAAAATTTTAATAAAAAAAAGCTTAGTGAAGAGATAATTTGGTAAAATATTATCCACGTATTATAACACAAATTGATTTTTACGATTAATGCAAGAAACATAAATTTTAATTATTATTATAAATTCGCATGTCCGAACAAAAAGAGAAGGAATTTAATGTTTGCAGTAAGAGAGTTTCTGTCAATCAACGAATATAATTTCAACCGATCCGACGTAAAAAAGATAAAAATAAAGTGAAGCATCACCTCGTCGTTACAGCAATGCAGTATCTATATATAAATGCACAGAGGAGTAAAGAGAGGGGGGAGAATCCATAATAGAGCTAAGATGTAATTACCTTGGTGAAGGTGAGAGTGGCGATGGGCGGCAGACGGGGTAGATTCGGGTAGTAGAAGCTCCCGGCGGGATGGGCGGGATAGCGCGATGTGATCCTGTAGGCGATTCCTTGGGGCTGCGTCGGCCAATTTGCCGCTGTGAACGTGAAGCCGTTGTCCGTGCCACCGTCTAACGGATCCAGCTGCCGGAAGGGATTCGTCATTCGTTACATGCGCATTACTATTTTCAGTCTCCTCTACGTGTCTATATACGCGAGCCAATAACCGAGACTTTTTTCCATTACTTTTGCCACGTTCCGATGAGTTAGTTCGCAGTTTGCGCGGCAGTTTATATTGCACTTCGAAATTGATGTACTTTTCTTTGAGTTACGACATTTCTGCTACTGCCATACCAGAATATTGTACTGTACTTCTATATCGTGTAAACACGAGTGATCGAAAAGGATAATTATGTGTATCTATGATTGAGGTCGATTGGATTTTCGAGTATTTGACGCGGTCTATTAGTCTGGAGGAGTATATAGCTATACAAGTATATAGTATAGCTAAGACAACAAACGAATAGTTCGCATTGGAAAGCTCGCGAGACATCACCTTTTGCTCGAATGAGTTAAGATAAGATAAACTAGGTTACGTTGTTTTATACGAAAGTTGATGTACGTGAAGTATTTGCAAATGTAAAGTGTACACTTCCAGAGGAAGTATATTTCAATTTCGAGTTTTGAGTTAATCGCATTGAACTACGTGTACCTACTCGATTTACAGGGTAATTCTAAAATAGTGATAATCCATTCAGTTTAAATTGAACTATATAAGCACAGGATATGTTCCCTCTCAGGAGAGGTAATGGACTGTCAGATCTCGTATAATATACAACCAAGTACTTCGGCGATTTCTTATGCAGTAGAGGGTCGCCGCGAAACTTCGTCTTCTCGTACAAAAAGTATAGACTCGGGGAACTTTTTACAGCTCACTTCGGCTTGATTATCTGTTAAAAGTGTCAAAAAGTATATACCTCTACTGTGACGGTGTCCACCCAGTTGCCCTCGACACACAGTTGAAAGGAGTCAACCCCAACGAACCAGTCAGGACTAGGGTTGATCCTAGCGAAGACACTAACGAGCGTATGGTTACCATCGAGAAAAGCTCTAGCTGTACTTGTACCTTCGCCCTGAGGCACAGCTGGTCCAGTGAACGAATGTAACGTGTTGGGAAAGTCCGCGCCGGTGTCGAGGCCGTCCGTCCTCCCGGTCTCCACGTACTGTCGCGCTCCGGTCGACAGCCTCTGGCCCAATCTGTACAACACGTAGCTCGGATCGTGGGTTCGGCCTGCAAACATTAGAGTCTCGTTATAACGCGTTGCCGCTGTTGGTGCTGCTCCTGCAAGCTCGATGATGAGTTTAGGAGCTTAATTGAGCGCTTAATGGGCTGCTGCCCTCCGGCGCACAAATTGATATGTACCAGAGTTCCTGCTAGATGATTATATATCGTATGTACGGTTATTTCATCATTGAATAATTGCACGAGGGGGAATTTTTTTTCAAAGCTAAATTTCCAGTCACGCGTGCCTTTAACAACCCCTTCGTTTTTATTATACTTTACGAGAATAGCGAGAAAAGGATATTTCATACGAGCTTTAATGATCGCGCGATGAGGATTCAGATGGTATAGTGAAAGAGAGAGAGAGAGAGAGAAAAGCTTCCTCTCGAGAGCAGACGCTGCAAGAGATAGTCGATTAATGCGCCCTTGGAATTTACGACCAATTAATGCAGACCGGCCTGCAAACTCGTCCTATCCCCTGAGCTGCAAAATAATATATGGCTCAAAGTGTCCTTAAAAAGGTACCCGACGCCCTTTGACGTCGAGCCACTCGTAAATTTACCTCCGCCGTTTCGCGCCCCGACATTACGTGTTACCTACCCCTTACCCCGTTAGACTCCGATTTCAAAGAATCTGCAGTCGATCGAACAATCTTTACTGTTCGATGTGCGTTCTATGTATATTTCTGCGAGAATAATCAAAAGGATTGGAATTGTATACGTAACGCGCGGAAATAATAGTCGTACTGTTGCGCCCTAATGAGACCTCATTATTATATATGCGAGGAAACGAAACGCATTGTCTAATTTCCTTGAAAATTAAACGCGTTTTAGGTAGATTATGAAGAATTATGAATCGCAATACGTTTATATGTATGTATATATATATTATATATATAGTTGATTCAAATGCGTTTCTGAGGGTATCTCAATTTAAGTGCAAATTGCTACAAGGCAACATTTATTCAACGACAATTGCAATTTAGACAATCGAGATCTTTAATGGACGTGAATTAGAATAGAATGCGAGAGTGAGCGAGAACATCGTCACTAAATATTAGTAATCCTGTGGCTTTAGCTGCATAATTAGGATTGCTACGGGTACTGCTGCTTTCTATGCGTATTCGCCAATGGCTATCGCAACTATGGATAACGGTAGCTCGAAATCAACTCGGATCATCAATAAAATTAATGACATCTATTTCACATCTTGTGGACTTATTCCAGAGATGAGGTTACTACTGTTTCCCGTATTCTTCAAATTTTTTTATGCAAATACGATTCTGTACTCTGAAGTACTGATACTACAATAAATATAATAGATATTTCGCTATAAAGAACTAAATGAGCGTCTGTTCAATATTTTACGAGAATATGATACTCGAAAAAAGTGGAGAATTTAATGAGCTATTAACGGTGCAGCTGACTATATTACAAAACTTAATGGGCTGTGAAGTGCGTTTATTACCTATGAAACTCTTTACACTTTATTTATAAAAAGGTATACTTTTTTATACTTACAAATTATTATAGGCTACCTTACATTACAATCGTACATCCCTTGATGAAATAATATTTTGTTATAGTTTCCACGAGTTTCAACAAATACTTCGAAGAAAACTTTCATGGGAGTCGTATATGCTTTTAAATAGATTTTCTATTTCCAGTTTAAAAGATGCAAACCTTTCACGGTAAAGCTTCATTTGTTACTTAACCCTCTAAGATTACGATCCAATCTGAAATAAAACTTCATCACCTCTATAACACGCTGTCTAGAGGTCAAGAAGCTCGCATGAATTTTCCAGTGATGTCCTCAAGCACCTCTCGTTTTCTCGTTAAAAAAGGGAGTAAAAGTACCTTGACTGCAGACTCTGCTCGTTTGGACTCGTTAAACCGAAATTAAGAAATGGCCGCGGGAGGACCTTTTACATAGAAGCTCAATCTCGAGCTCTATAATTTATATGGACTTCACTGGATTATGAGGTCACATAATAGAAAAAAAATCGAGATTTCGGTGAGATCGTAATCGCCATGTGTGAGTGGGAGAGAGAGAGAGAGAGAGAGAGAGCGCGTAGTTTGATTCAAAAGTTATATAAATAATCTCCATGAAAGGAGATTCCAAATGTTTGAGCTCAATTGTTGGGGAAGAGGGATGACATTTTAAATTTTTAAATTTCTAGTCGACTGCAACTAGAGTTAAAATGTCATCAATCATCGCTGCGAAGCTCACGGAACGGCTTTTCTTTCATGACAATTAACTTGAACTGAGGAGAAAGAAAAAGAGATGCGAAACCAGAGATAGTGAGTAATAGAAAGAAGATTCGATGAAATATATAGTACCTTTTACATCCTGTTCACAACTGGACTTACATTGAATTTTTTCAAAGGATAAAAATTCAAATACTTATTTCATCTTGAAATTAATAACATTTTATTTCAACGAAGCCGCAGATCTTTAACAATAACTCCTTGTCTACGTCTATATATACATATACCCTCTTTTTATTTGTCACCGAGGGGCTAATTAATGGCAGTACCAGGAGTCTCTTCTCAGCGGTTGTGACGTGAAATGAAGCGATAACGAGTGAAGGGAACAAGGAGCCTTTACGTCAAAACTTTTCCGCTTCTTCGAGAAAACTGCGGCGAAGAGGAGGCAAACAATCGAGCCCCTATCTCCGGGGCGCACGTGCGTTTGAATTTCGCGAGTGCTCGGGAAATTGACAAATTCACGGAGCCAAGACGCTTCGCTCCGCACACGACGCTGGCTCTGGTAGAAGGAGTATATTTGAAAGGCTGAAGGAGAAAAGGAGAAGAAACATCCTTACAAGGCGATGGAGAGGAGGTCGTTGTTGTTGCAGGAAACTTTACAACGATGCGTCTTCTATATATACTCATCGATAAAGAAGATTGAAGCGAGCGTTTAAGCTCTGATCTCGATAATGACGTAATAAGTAGTAAAGCGTGGGTTTAGTCAGGCTTACAAGCGTTGGTACAGTATTATTTTTCGAACTCGACACCAGTAAAGTAAATATTTATGCCGAAGCTACTGCTATCCCCCTATGAAATAACAAATTGAATAAATAATTCGCCTTACCGCAGCGTCAAAGATTAGAAAGGAAAAGTACATAAAACTAGGACTCGCACAGAGGGGTCATCGTCGAGGCGATCGACGAGGGATAGGGAAGTGGAAGATCCCATAAAACTAGTTTCACTGTCTCTCTCTGTCTCTCGAAAAGCAAATGCTAGGGACCAGCGGATGAAGGGCGTCTCAGGCCGATATCTCTCGTGAAGGGAACTGCGTCGACACCCCTGACTCTCTCCCCTTAAGGTCTGATTTTCGTTCCACCATCAATTTTTGTTCCTTAATGGCCTGCATGTCCGCTGAATTTCTAATGTAGCTTGTGGTCTCGATAAGCTAAGAAGCTCACTACGAAGACGTTCATCTCTCTCCCGCTCTCTCTTTTCAGAGGAGATTCCCAAAGGAACATATCAGCATCAGAAGCTGACGATAGTTATGGAGTTGGGTATATATTCGGGTAAGGCAAAAACTTTCGACGGACCGTGTGAATTCTTCGAAAAGTTATACGAATGCCTTGGATTATTTACGATCGACGATTCGTTACACCGTTGACAGTTAATTTTTTTTTCTTTTTCAGACCTAACAATTATGCGCGCGCGCGGTTCTTCTTATGGTTTGATGCATGGCAAGAAAGAGTTTTATGCGTTTTATGGCCATAGTCGATAAAGCTGCGTTTGTAATCTATGTCCGATCTATACATTCCGATAAATAGCTCGAATTTATGATGTACAACTATTTCCGCAAAAGGAAAATATATGCACGCACTCGTACATCTATATATTTTCCTCGATATTTTCTACTTTTTCAATAAACAGAATGTCCATAAATATAATCGAATCTTTCGCATTGACGATTCTTTTGTGGTTGTGGTAAAACTTTCATGAAATTTACGATACATATTCCATGTACCAGAAAGTTTTCTACTCTCGAAATTATTAAATAAGCAATATTGCACGACGTTGACACGAAATTAAAGAATAGGAGGGTAGACAAATGTTCACGTCGAATTCTCCGGTATACGAAAGCTTTCAGAAATCCCCACTGGCCCCGAGAACTTTGCTCTCCCCCGTCTTAAGAGTGCAAGAGGTGGCCGACATAAAAAATGACACCTTCTCACTCTCTCTTTACACGAGAGCAGAAGAGAAACCGCGAGTCTCGACTTTCTTGTAAAACATAATCCGCCAGCGATTCCAACTTGGTACCGCTACAAACATTATATACATGTATAGACCTATAGTTGGTAAGAGCAGGAAGAACGGGATTCGTGGCTTGAAGAATGGAGAGTGACTATGTATATATTCGATATCTGTAGAAAGAATTTCGTGAGCCTGATTCTCTCTACATCCAAATACTTGACTACTGCTGCTGTTCAGCGCAAGTCTCTTTATCTTCGTCCCGGTCGACTGACATCTGGAACAACTTTTCGACTCTTCTTTCGCCGTCGGAGCGTCGCCTGTGTTTTACGAGCGCAAACACGGATACCGCGTTTCGATTCGATTCGCCAAATTCCCCAAGTAATCGCATAACAATAATGCAAATCATTTTTCCGAATATTACCTGGTCAACATTTTAAATAGGCCAGCATGAGTTTAGCGCAGGACTTAACGTCAAACGATTGGAAAAATGGTAACTTAATCGATTACAAATAACTGTCACTTATTGTATTTCAAGTATGTGGATAATAAATGATCTTTGTATAGTACAGTAATCAATATCGTACTTCTTATAAGTAATTAATTTTTTTAGTCGATTGCCTCGGGTTTTATGATACGTAGTCAATCAATTTTCACAAAGATTCACTGCATTTTTTTATTCAAATATTACTTCTTTTAATTATTTGACACACTTATTGAAGGTATATAAATAATATTTAAATAATATAGTATAGTATATAGTATATCACATAGAAGTATAGCTAATAATTAATGGAAAAATTATTTTATTAATAAAAAGTAAATACAATAACATTACTATTATAGCAAAGAGGTAACCCCAACGGTTTAGTTTTCTTTTGAGTTTAGTTTAGTTTATTATTTAAATAATTGGGCGCTAGATCTACGTCAGGTTCCCTTGCATGAGAATCCCAAAGGACATTCCACTAAGTACAGTTGCCTCGGAATTAACGATCGCATTATTCTTCAAGACGATCTTTATTTTTATATCCAGAAATAGTTAATACTTACTTTCAATGAAAAATATTAAATAAGATGTAATTAATTTAACCAAAAAGACAGAATTAAGTCCTAACGTTTGAAGAGCTTATCTTTTACGTAGTTGCTTTAAGCTTTCAACACACGGCATCGCGATACGTAAGCGAAAACGAGCGTAAAGTAAATCTAGATATTTTCACGTCTCGGAGACACGACTGGAGACAACATCAGGAGTATGAATACTGTTTCTGCGAACAAAGCTCCCGCCTGGATTTTCTTACATTGAATTTCGAGAGAGCAGAAGGAGGTTTGTTGCTTGTCGGGATCCTCAAATTTATACGTGCGAGTGAGTAAGAGAGAGAGAGAGAGAGAGAGAGAGAGAGAGAGAGAGAGGGAGGTAGAGTCGAGAGTTCAAAGAGCAAGATGCTGGCAATTATTGCAGCGCTAGGCAAGTTCCACCTTTGTCCGCGTATATGTCTAGACACGTCGAGTTTAAGCGAGACTGTATAAGCCAAGCGTCTTGGGAGAAAATCAAAGACTGCTTTAAGATGAGGGAGAAGGTGTCAGGCGTGGAAAAACTCTTGTCGGAGATTGGCTTAGGATTAAGGGATGGAGTTAAGGGAGAAAGAGAGAGATTGACGAGGAAAAGATAGGGGTGATACTTTATGGGTAAAGTGAATTCAAAGACATTCCTGGAATAGTCGTACAGTAACATTTGTGCGCATAAGCTTGTAAGATGATATTGGAAAGTAAGTTCGGTAACCGAATAACAGTAAAAAAGAAAATTACGTACGCGATAACATTTCGTGTCGATAATTCGATATACCCAGCGACACTTTGAAAAGCAATAGAACGCTTGAAAGTAAATCAATATCTAAACTCCAGTGAAAGTCGGATATTGCCTATGAATACTTCGAATCAACAGGACAAGTTGTGCGCTATATGTGTACATTTATATACGTGTATGCGAAGGTTGTTCGTAATAACTATCGAATACATTTCATTCCTTATTCGTCGAAGCGTTTAACTAAAGATTTTACGCGAGAGAAATATGACTGGTGGAGATGAAGTAGAAAATATAATTTAAAGAGAATGAGAAAAGCAATGATAAAAAGTAAGCACAAAAGAAGCCGCGAGTAAGAACGACAGCGGTAACAATTGTTAAAGATAGAGAGAAAGCGTACAAAGTTAAAGTGTACCCAAGAGGATTAAAGCCAAGCCGAGAGACAAAGGAAGTCGCCTGTAATTAATATCAAAAACAGTAGGCGCGTAATTAGTCGAGTTATTTCCCGAGTAGTCAGAGCGCAAAGCTGTGGCGGCGACACGAAAGCATATATATATATATATACATACATACACACAATCTCTTTCACTGCTACTATACATAGAAGCAAACTTTCCGCCAGGAGAGTCGAGAAAGAAATGGAAAGCAGCCGAATATACGTTCGTTGCATATTAATGCAACTTACCATGCATGCGCGTTGTGAGTTTTGGTAAACAGCTACTAGACCCATCGAAATTTTGCTGGGAAATAATAGTTGCTCTCAAGAGCAGTAGTAACTCTCTCGGGTGTAAATTAACTTTTCGTCCGCCGCAGCCAAGGAAACTCCAGCTAATCTAATTTGCAAAGACTCGAGACTCTGGAAGCTTATACGCGCGTATGTGTGTCTACGTGCGTCTGCATCTATACGCGTGTTCCGAGATTTTAAGCGATAAATGTGTTTTACCTTCTAAAATTTTCTATACCACAGAGATGATAATTTAATGGAAAAACAATGGATTCGGGTTTATATTTAGTTTATACGCAAGAATTCGAATAGTAAGTGTGAGCGCAAATGGATAAGTAGAAGGCGGCGAGTTTGATCAGACACTACTTCAAGAATAATGCACGTGACCTACTTTTTCAATGACCATTCCTGCATTAAATAATAGAATCAATAGTTTTTTTAAAGTATAATAACATTTATATTTTTAAGAAATGTTTTTCCTCGATTCTTTCGAATCGTTTTTATTACAGACTCGATATTATTACATTCGATGCATAAAGCAGACGACCTTTCTTACATCGGCATCAAGCAAACTTGAATAATCAATCCTCGCTGATAATTCAGTCGAGTCAAACAGCTCTTTAAATTTCAACAGATCTCCCACCTTCATATTTTCGCCAAGAAAAGAAGGCAAGGTAAGGAAGGTAAGGAAGGTAAGGGAGGTAAGGAGCTTACATTAACATTAGAAATCAAAGCGTAGATACATTCTTCCATGATACAATGGAGGTTTGTAGATCCAGAGGGTCAATCAGCTTGTGAACTCAATGTAAAAAGGTTCGTCGTGTATAGTCGAGAATAACGAAAAGAAGGCTAATTTCGTATTAGGCATTCTATCGCTTCCTGCCTGATATTCCATTCGTCGAAGAAACATGTCTCGCTCGCGATCAAACTAAATTCCGCGCTGAATTCCTCATTACCAATTCACGGTGCTTTATGCACCTTGGTCGTCGTTCACCAAGGAATTCATCGATCCCCCAGCGCTGCAGTTATAGTAGTAGCACATCGCGTTATATTACCAAAGGGGTGGAGGCTTAAAGCGATAATTTAATGGGTACCTGGATCTTTCAAAAGCAGATAGCAGCGTTGGAACACAGTCAGGGAGGCGAGGATGTGGAAAGGGACACGTGGCAGAGAATCGGAGATGAAAATAGTAATTTATTATACGATTGCTTGCCAAAATATTTTTTTTCGAAACTCTTTGATTTACGAGCAAGAACGAGTATAGAACACGGAGACTGATACTAGTATATGATTCAAATTTTCGAGTTAATAGCTCGACGCGTTGGCGTCTACGTTAGGGCGGCTTATTATAAACGAGGGCGACGATGAAACTCTCGCGCGCATTAATTATCATCATTATTCCCGCTACTGTTTAGTATATCGTTGCGTAGTGGGAATGAAATTTTTCATTGAAATTGAGATTTTCAATTCTACGATTGAAATATTCCAATATTCCGACGGTGTACACAGTATACCCTTGATTACATTTGCAGAGCGGAAAAATTAAAACGCAGAGAGGCCGGAAATTCGATTTAGTTAAAGATATCGAGTATGAGAGAAAAAATACAGCTCGCACAAAGTTATATCGTACGTTATTTCCTTTTTTCTTTTAAGCGATCGACCGTTGAAAATAATGCTGGAGAGAGAAATCTCTCGAGTTCAAATAGAAAGCCAAAACAGTGGAGTATAATCTTTGATCTTACGAGATAATACTACAGCACCACCGGTGTGGCTGTATAATGATCAGCACAGACCGATGAAGCAAACAACGGATAGCGGTATAGATAGTACAATACCTAGAGACGACTACGGAACAGTTCATCTTCTCTTGCATTAATGCAATCCTAAAGGCGTGTAACGGTGCGCATGCGCATTATCTCCATCATCGAGTACTTGCCGTTGAAGCTACTGATGAATTTCCAAGTAGCGCGCGCGTCAATCAGCTGTGGTTATGTATATATATCCGCAGCTGGAGTTTCAACGAAGGAAGAGATGGTGAGCGAGAGAGAGAGAGAGAGAGAGAGGGGGGGGGGAGGAAGACAGAGAAAGGGAGAGTCGAGTTTCGGCACGAGAGGACAGAGATAAAGACGAAAGACAATGAGGGAAACCGTTTGTGCGATATCTGCTCCAGCGAAGCAGACAAAGAGGCACTGTCGAGGAAGGGACTACCGCTGCTTAACTCTCAGTAGCTTCGAGGGCATTACGGAATAATTCGCACGAGTCGTCCGCTCAATAGAGGAATGAATGCTCGAGGAGACTACCGATTCGCATTGTATTCAACACCGAGCAGCAGTTACTTCAATCAAAAATTCACACATCGACTTTATATGTGCTCGACTTATCGTCAGACGTGCGTTAGATTTAAATGATAACCAATCTGGTTATTCAATATCATAATATTTCGATTCAATTTTCAGACGTTATCCGTATGAGGATATAATATTTCATCGCGTTAATACACTGTAGTTTCTCAGTAGGAGAAATAAGGCGATAAGATTTGAAAATAGAGATAAACTATAGTGGTGGAAAGGAGACATAGAGCGATTGAAGTTGCTACAACTTTCCTGCGCACAGCAAGTCGGTCCTAACTTACTGTATAACCACGAGAGGTGCGTATGTACAGCCGCTATACTTCCAACTTCCGACGAAGCATGTTTCTCGTAAGCGGATAACCCAATTCCGCGACGTTCGACATTACTCTCGTTCTTTCTCTCTCTCTCCCTCTCCCTCTCTCTTTTTCTTTCTCTGTACACGAGCGATTTATGCTGCGTTACTGTATATACAGCGAAAAAATCACGCGAGTGAAACTCTGACAAGTCTCGACATTTCGAGACGAAAAAGAGTTCATTGATCAATGAGGCTTTCTGTCGCGCCTAGTACGAATATATGTATACGTTATTTATTCGAATGATATTTCGTAGAAATACAGAAATGGAAAATATTAGAGGTGGAAAAAAGAAAGACTGTTGCTATAAGGTTAGCGAGAGTAAAAGTACTTGAGAGTTTGAAAACTGAAAATTTTCTATGAGAACCTGGAGTTTCCATTTAGTCGGCGAGGCGGTGACTTTTACTAAGATTGGAAGTTTCACTTCCGGTGAAACTTGAGTAAATTTAATCTCTCCCGAACTTTGCCTCCCCCCGCCGCTGTTGAATGAAGAGAAGAAAAAAAATGAAATGTAACCGACAACAAATCGAACGCCATTCGAAATTTCATTAGCTCGCTCGATCTAGTATGCACGAGTATTGAAATAACAACGGTTTCTCTCCCTCTCTCCCATTGCGATTAAAGTTTTAATTAAAACAATAACTGTCACTCCTTAAAGAAACCACGGCATTGACTATTACGACATTCCTTATACAAGCACTGCTTGGGAAATTGGTAAAAGTGGAGACCACAGGCTGTTTTCACATACTCTTGCCATAATTCCTAAGCAGTCGTGTAACGAGCAAGCTCTCGGTGCAAAGTACTCTCGACAATTAATATAACGCTAGGAGAGCAATATCTGTATAGAAGGAAGTTTTACCAACAAAATCCAGCAAAGGAGCTACTGCTGCAGCGTGCAAGCATCGCTGGTAATTGACCGATATCGAATTTATCGGTTACAATTAATTTGCCGTAAAGCCGCATAAATTATAGGAGAGGGAGTACGCGTGTGCATACGCACGAGCAAATCCCAGGGTATTAGCGACACGACGTAGTGCCCGCACGCCCACGAAGGGGATGAAATCGCGCGCAGTATGCGTGAAACTTGTCACGAATCTCCCAGAAATCTACGATTGTGGTTATTTATATAGTTAATTGGATTTTTTACTCCTGCTATCGAGGCGTATTTTTACCGGCTTAGAAAAGATTAAAAGCTACTCGCGGAAGCCGAAGTAAGGTATAGACATAGCTATGGAGCTACACGTGTATTTACGTGCTATTTACGTAGATATACGCTTGCACAGTACTCTCCGATAGTAAAGCTAATAAGAGGGTAACTGCGCAGTTGTAAAAGTGTCGAGAACGCGGCGTATAGGCGCGAAAGGAGTGGGATGAGGTCGACAGGATACGAACCGTTGCTTTCTCTCGTGAGTAAACAAACGTTCCCCTAACGAACTGCCCGCTAGCGAGCGTAGCGCTATGCAAACGCGCGTATTATGGCACAATGTCCCGTGACGTTTAAATGGCCCGCATTAGCCTCTCGACGAGCGCGACGTGCACCTACCGGAATGGACGTCGAATGTTCGCTTCTCTCTCTCTCTCTCTCTCTTTTGATCGTATGTGGCCTATGCTCTGCTACATAGATAGTCCGCAGGCCGCGCGTATACTACACTCTCACTTTCTCTCTATCTCACTCGCTCTTTCTCTCTTCTCTCTCTCTCTCTCTCTCTCTGTATACGTTGGAAGGATCGCCACTGATTTGAATTATTGCTTTGCTGCCGATGTTGCTTCGCCGGTTTCGAATACAGTATAAGCAAAACGAGCCTGTGGCCGTCGTATATCTCGTTCAAAGAGATTGATGGGCGCACTGCGACTCTGTTATACTTTTTCGGTGTTATATAGAACGCGATGAATTTTAATTTACATCGTGTAAAAGTGACAAAGTTTGTTTTTGTTTTGACGAAAGTATTGTCATTGACTTATCGGTGTATGTAGGAATTTTTAATTGCAATTTTAGTCGTGACGAATTTGTTTTAATATCGTCAGAAGGCATATTAATAACAAGTGCTTCGTCAAATTTTCGCCACTCAAGCGATAACCCACTAAATAACTGGAGTGCAAATTAATCAATTATCAAATGGAAATGAAATAATGCATATATTTTACATCAGATGCCATAACAATTTATGCTTGAATGATTATCAAACAAATTATCGAGAAAAAAACTCATTTAAATACAATTATTAAAAACATAACCAAATACAAGTGCTTTGAAAACGTTGACAGACTACCCGACAGGAATTCAGTGATCCGAACTAGTTTCTGACTCATCTCTAACCGATTGATTGTATTCTAACCAGTTATGATAATTTATTCAATTATTTGTGTGAAAGAATTATTGTTTTATACGTTTAGTTAATAAATTCCAAATATCCCTCGCGATATCGCGGTCTTGTGGAAGAAACCAGCGTATTTCGATCTAAGAATTTGCATACATGCAGGTGACGGCAGGTATGCGTGTAATAGACAGATTCACTTGCACGAAGGCATTTGTACTGAAACGCAGAGGTTAACGTCTTCCGTGGAACATATGTATGGCACATTCTTTGTGAAAAAATACCTCACTTGTCCAAAAATTGGAACAACGAGGAAGACTCTTTGATACGTCATTTTGTAGGTATGAGTATGTAATTTATATCACTGAAAATTAAAAAAAAAATAGACTTGAAAAAAAAATTATTTTGTGAATGATTTTTCGTTGGCTAATTTTTTTCTTATACATTCGATTTTCATAAGAAATTTTGTTCGCAATTTTCGAAACTTTGATCCCGTGAATTCTTTAAAAATCCAAAATTCCATGGCTCATCTTCAAAAAAATTAAATATTGTACTAGAAATTCTACGATTTTTGGTTCTTTCGAATTTGTCAAAAAATCTACTGGAGTTAATAAAAATACTACAAACCAATCGAAAGAATTTGCAACTAGACTGCCATTTTCTTTCAATTAGAAAATTCGAGAGTAACATCACCACCAGCTATATTAAGCATAGATATCGAGAACACTATTTTCAGGAAATCAAGTTTCTAAGAAAAAAAATCGATCCGAAAAATCAAATTTATTTGTTAAATTAATCTTTTTTAGTTTATGAATTATTAGTTGTCAACCAACTTGGTTTTTCGAAAAACGCTTTAGGACAATATAGATACACAATCATACGTAAAAAATGATGTATCAACAAGTCCTGTCGGTTGCTCCAATTTTTTAACAAGGGAAGTGGGTTTTTCAACGAAGAATACCCCATATATATAAACGCATAAGCCCACAGATCGGCCGGAGAGATAGCCAGGTCGCACGCAAGAATTCGCGGCTCTTAAACGGAAGGAAGGAGGTAAGAATAAATAATATAACAAGTCGAGGTGCCATAAGCTCTTTTCTCTCCTTATCGTAATTTTCAACGAGACTGTAAATTGTATCGCGTGTCCACGTACACACGTGTCGAGATTTTGAAAAATGTTGAACATAAGCGAAAGTAAGATATTGCACTTAGAGCCAGTTGCTCATATTATAATTTGGCTTCATTAAAGTGAAAAACGATATTATAGGATGAAATTTCATCCGTGGAATATTTAGGACAGTATCGTAATTCCGAAGCTCTGCTAATGCTCTCCCTTATGCGATATATTTCAGTTATGTGTATACCGGACGTATGTTGTATACGACGTTCGTTTGCTTCTTCATACATAAATTTGTAAAAAGATTGAAATCGTCCATAGCGAAATGTATAGCAAGAAAATTATATTATAAATTGTATTGAATGGATAGGAAACTTGACTCAAAAGTACAAGACTTTAAATGCGATATGCAGTACAGCAATTTCTAATATACAGTTTGGGACATTTTATCCTTATTGTATTTATTTGGAAAACACATAAAAGAAAATAAATTACCTTCGTTTGCTGTGACTTTCATAAGATCTTAATAGGTTGTCATTTCCCAGAATATACTTATATTACACGTTTACAGTTATTTATAATAGACTATTATTGTTCTCAACAACTAGTTAACATTTTGCCGTTATCGAATGTAATTTTGTGGCGTTTCACCAGATTCAAACTAGCACCTTTGAATTTCGTCGATTATTTACATTTTCTAGTCGGGAGAATATAAACATTGTAACGTAATTTTTACACCAATCGGGTAAAAATGCAATGTACTGTCACATTCCCTATCAAGTGCGATAATATATATGGAAGTATCGTAAACGTTTTGGTAATAAAGTTAATTTTGTCAATCTGTAACGAGATTATCGAACTATCTAGTAAATTATAAGGGATTTGTAGTAACGTTAAAAATAATAACCATTAGAAAATTCCTATTCACACTTGAAGAAAACTTTATCCATCACTTAATCTATCAGCTTGTACCAAGACTGTGCGTAATTTCGCACGGATACGTAAAAGAGAAAAAGAAAAGTTTTCGAGGATAAACGTGTGCTTCGTGTATATACGCGATAACTCACGCATCTGGGAGAGTTGCGCAAGGGAAGTATAGAAATAAAGTCTCTCCTTTTCGCGACTCTTGCAGAACGAATCCATTTACGCGGATCCGCGGCAGCCCGCATGGGATTCATCCCTCTTTCTTAGCGTTATATGTATACGGACTGCGTTGCGGCGACGCACGAGGACGATTTCCCGCGTGTCGGATATACACCTTCCTAGTAGTCGAAGGCATTCAGGGGACAACCCCCCCTCCCTCAGCCCCCCCCCCCTCTCACTCTCTCTCTCTCTCTCTCGCTCTCTTGTACGAGCGAATTCGTCTCGAACACGACGTGTCCTTCCTACATTTGGCCTTTTCGAATGTACTCACGTGCTCGCGCTCTTACTCTGTAAACTTTATTCTCTCTCTTTTTTACTTTTCTATCGGCGAAAGCACCTAGAAATTTGGCCGGAGCGAAGAATTAAATCCCCGCGAGTCAGAGAAACTCACGTAGCCCACTAATGCCTCTGTAAATTGAGGAATTTGATGCTACAGCGAGCAAACGCTTTTTTATTTCCCTCTCTTCGTCTCTCTGTCTCTCTCACTCCAGGTTGTATTCTTTTTTATTGTCCTTTCCTTCGAGCTGCCGCATGCGTATAAATGTTTACGGTCACTTTTTTTACCTCCGAGGCAAGGAAAAGAAAGAAAAATATATATGTGTACAGCCTTGTGATCCGGCGTGATCAAGGCGAGATTTATGTGAAGGTGAGCTAGGACAATAAACGAAAAATAAACGCAAGTGGATATATAGCGAGGACTCATTTTCGCAGAGTCGTACACTGGCCGAATGCTGATTTATTTTAAGAGAATCTACGAGAGAAAGAGATTTTCATCACTTTGATCGATTCGCTTTTAACATCACCTCGTATACATTACAACGTCTAACTCGCAGTAAGCGTTCTTCTTTAACCTGATTTTTCTTCAAAGCTACGTAATTTTGTTTATAAAATACGGTAGACTCGAACTCTTTTCCTAATCAAGGTTTTTAATAGTTCAACCACAATAATGTTTATTGTCATAGAAAATTTGCCCATCGGGCGGGTTCCAATTACCCTAGCGGAACGATAACAAACAAATCGACCTCTTTGCAAGTAGAAAAACCAAAATTATAACGAAAGAAGACACGGATCACGGATCGTCAATGCAATACAAAAGTAAAAGGATAGATAGATGCAAGTCGAGAGCTTCGCAGCGAAGTAGTTCGTTAGAAGGGTGCTTCGACTGGAAAGTCAAACACAGAAGAGAAAGAGAAAGACAGCTTCGTCGCTTCGTTACTTCGCACGCGCAAAGGTAATCCCCTCGACACAGCAAACTTATGTGAGAGTCGCACGCACGAGGCGAAGGAAGAAATAGGAAAAGAAAAAAAAGCTCGCAGGATTGAATGATGTGCTCCGGTGACGCTGGACTTTTATGGTCTAGGCTTTAGCTGCCGTGTTACGGCGAAATTGATGCTTAAGCAAAGAAAATTTATAACTGGATTTTAATCATTTTCTTCCTTTTTTTATTTTTTATCAGAAGTTCAGTGTCAGCTTGATACTTTTACTGCAAAGTACTTTTCCTACAGAGACGGAGGGCCATTATACTTCTGAAAGCAGATATCATTTTTGAGAAATCAAAAATTTCATTGGCACGACGAACTCGTAATTTATTCTGCAAACTAATGCGCGAAACTTAGCATTACAGGTACAGATTTAGCGTAATGAACGTGTATTAATGACAATGGATTAACTTGTCAAGTTCACAAAGGCATAAACGGCAATTAGATAGAGTATTTCGAGAGGGTTTACTCGTGATCGATGCGCTCGCGAGCGCGAACTTGAGTGATTAAAGGAATGGCTGTTTTTCATTTTAAAGCGCACTAGACTCCAAGGTAATTGATATTTTAACTTACCGAAGAATAAGTAAGTAAGCCTTTCTAACCGAGTAAATCCGGAGTTTGCGACGTTCGCAACGTTCTGGATTTTGCTGTGAAAACGGGTGTGCCACCTATTTCCGCATTATAATATTTATTCCGTATCAAAGTACGCTTTTCAGCATAATAATTCAGTTTATTTTTCGGCCATTTTTGAGTATTCGCCTTTGCATTTACACCTGTCACATTCTTACTTATTCATCAGCCTTTTTCAACTGTTTAAACTTTCATAAACCTCGTGCTTTTGAGAGTGTATTAGAGAAAAAGAGCTTTTATACCAGACCATACCGCAAACTCGTCTTATATAAACAGCTATACTTTTTTACTCTGGTTTATAAATTTTAAAAACCACCCCTCCGCTCTTTATTAGTTTACATTCTGATAACTCAAAGGAGCGAATTTTTTTCGGGAAATTAACATTTTTCAACGTATATGACATATTTGTTATAAAATATATCTCGGATAGAGTTTTTCTAATATCTCGATTCTCTAAAGAATTCATACAAGTTAATAAAGGCGAGTTTTATATCTACAGGCGGATGAAGTAAAAATATCTCATTCTCAACGCGAAGACGACTGCAAACAATGTGAAAATATCCGTGGCGTTTACGAGAAGCGATAAATAAACGCCGCGGCCGCGGGCTTGTATGAGACTCGAATGAAAATGTGAATAACGAACCGGACCCGTGAAAAAAGCTCGCTCATAATAAGGTAAATAAGCCGAGAGAGAAAGAGTGCTTATATATATATATATAGAAAAATAGAAAGCAAGAGTCACGGCTATATCCGTGAAAAATATGACTAACGGATTCAAATATATATAGAGTGGCGAGAGAGAGAGAGAGAGAGAGAGAGAGAGAGAGAGAGTCGAATACGGCCGTTAATTTCGTGGCTCTACAGCATGAGCACGGCATTTACGTGATATAACATAGTTAGCTGCATTGGAAATTACAGCTCGTACGCGAAATTACACGGCTCGCGCCAACTCCTCTGCTGCTACTGCTGTTGCATCCATTTGCGTTTCCGCGTCTGCGCATAAGTCGCCGATGAGCTTGTTTACTTGTATATATTATATATGTAGGTGTGGGAGTGTGTATGTGAGTGGCTGTATATATATTCAGCAAAATGACGACAACACGGACACGTACCTACACATTGAATAGGCCTTTCCGGGGACTGGCAAACGACGAGGTTAACGTTCGCCTGGCCTCGATGTTTTCGCTCGAGCAGGTGACTATGAATATATATGTATATATACGTACATAAAAAGAAAACAAGAGAGAGAGAGAGAGAGAAAGAGAGGGTGAGAGCGATGTAGTGTAGAAATGGAGTTAAATGTGCCGTACATAAGTGGGTAACGTTTTCCAACCCTCCGTCATTTCGGTTCCGCTTTATTCTTCTCTTATACATGTGCAGTCGACTTTTCTCTGTGCGTAAGGCGGTTCGTGAAAGCCCTTTGTGTAAGCGCAGACTCTTCTCTCGACACTGTACTACTGCTGCAGCCCTTAACTCCACCGCCTCGTCCGTCGCTATTGTCTCTTTACTTTTGCTCCTGGCAGTTGACGAGCTTTGCGGATCAGTGTCCTACGAGTCGATCATTTACTGATTCCCTAGGAGTCGCATTGTCGTTACAACAATGTGGGTATACATGCGTATGATATGCTGCTATATTAAAGCGGCGACATTATACTGATCAAATTTGCATAGGCATTTTTGCGTAAAATTAAAGAAAATAGTAGACGGTGAAACTGATTCGACATCATTATTTTCACGAGGCAAATTTTACTGTTTATAAAAGAGAACGTTAATGAGAAAAAACATCGTTACTTGAACTAACCTCTCAAAGAGTAATGAAAAACATTTGACAAACCATAACGATAATCACCGCAAATTCATAATTAATGGGTCTTTTTAATCAGTAGGATATCATGCATGTGGAATCACATTATGCACGCAAACACTTGCTCACTCGCGCACAATACTTTATTGGAAAGATAGCCAATGCGGGAAATTTAATTAAACGCTAATGTAAAATCAATGATTTGCAACCGAACGACTTTGTGCTCGAAGAAATTTATGCACCGATTTCCGCGGCAAATAAACGTAATCAAATCAAAATCTCCTTCTTTATCTACATATTTCCTTCGGCGATTCTTATATACCCTTCTCCCATATTATATACGTATATACTTCCCGCCACACACACTTCAGAGAAAAGGGAGAGAAAGACAGAGAGTGAAAGGCGTAAAATGAGATAAACTAGCGAAAAGGAGAACGAGGTAAATGTGGCGAGATGAATCTGGAAGTAGGCGATGAATCAACAAGGTGCAAACGATTTCGTACCCATCGGTAGCTCTACTCTACGTCCCAAGGCCAATATAACTATATAGCAAGTGATCGCGCACGAATGATATTCTGGCCGTACGCGCTATTTACGTCGAACTTTGCGCATTCAATTACCGGGGGATGTGTGCTTGCAGCCAGTCGGTTGTTCGGCATCGAATTATATATACGTTTGTGTAATGTGTCATTTCGCACTGCTTCGGTGTCTTTTCGACATGTTTTTTCTTTTTCGAATGAAAAAAATGAGATGATCGATAGTCCCAATTTTTTCACCGACAAATAAGCGAGTTTGCTATGCATATCTGATTTGCGCATAAAATTGCGGACTGAAGCATTTTCCATTTGCCGGATTATATGCGCATAAGAAGAATTTGCAGTGAAAGTTATCGTGAATTTCTGGTTATTATTTCACAATCCTTAAAAGGTAAAAATAGCCTTGTTCCACAGTCAAATTTGTCAGACTGAACAGATATTTTAGGATGTTTTATTGGTCACTATTTTCATAGAATTTTATCAGATTATTTTTTAATCGTGCTTTAGTGTATTTGCATTATTGTTACACTATTGAAATAGCATAGGTAATTATGCTTCTGAACTTGAAAATTAGCGTAAATGTACATTAAATATCAAGTATATTTTATGATTATTTATATATGAAAATTGTCGGTCAGAGTACGAAAAACTTAATAAAATTTATATTAACTTTAGTCATTACCATATCTAAATGAATAGAACTAACGTACGTATGTTCTAAAAATATAAATTTAAATCGTGTATATAAATGATTTTCCACATACATACTATTTACCTTCATATCAAGGTACAAATCAGAAGTTTGACTCTTGTTTATAAAATATAATTCATAATCAATTTAAAATTTAATTTCAAAATGCATGGAATTAATGTAATTTTCCGATCATGTTCAAATATTATACTTAAATTTCAATACGCGGACGAAAATGTAAATAAACTACCAGTCTAAAAACAAAGATAATTCTGAATTAAATTTAATTTACGCAAGTAATCTATCTTTAATGCACTGGCAATAAATTACATATAATACAAATTATAAAGATATATTCTAGATAACAGTATGTACTATTATCCAGAAAAAATATAAAAATTATGCATTTGACACCGAAAATATCCCATGAAAATGTATTTTTTAATCGAAATTCATTTTAAATTCAGATAATATTTTTATCTTAACAAACGCGTAAATAAAAAAATTAAATTCCGAATAAAAATCATAACAGAGACTGACAACGACGGAATATCGCAAGCGACATTACGCAGAGAGAAAAGAAGGAGAACGAGAGGAAGAGAGAACGATAGAGAGAGAGAGAGAGAGAGAGAGAAGAGGAGAGTGCCGTACGATACTGCGTGGAAAGTTACAAATTGAAGATTCTCATTTTGCGCGCCCGGACATTTACGAACTCGAGTCCGGCATTTATTCGTGACCTGCAGCTTTTTCAAATTGCACGTTTTCACAAACTTGTGCTCCTATTATGCTACAACCCGTGGAATACTGCTCTCATTTATTCAAGATAAAAGCGCGATCAAAATACGGAAAGAGTATACACGGAACATTATTGTTCTTGCTGTTTTTCAGTGTAAAATACTAGTCGTCGGACGTTATAACTACATTTTCGATACTGCACTGTTAAATGGAAGTAACTACTTTTGTTTGTAAACCTACTTTTCAGTTCAAGAATCGTGAGTTTATAAATATTGGAATAGTGAATTTGAGATATGATTTTGTACCTAGTGAATATTCATTCATTATAAAGCATAGTGAATATATGGGATTAAACTGTAAATACAGTGAAAATTCACTGATTAAAAAAAATATTTTAGTTTTTATTATTATACAAAAGCTCTCAATTTGGTAAAAAGTACGTTGAAACCTATTATTTTATAAATTAAACATGTGCTACTGTTATTGTTAACACAGGTAAAGTCTTTTCGTTAGAATAATGAATTTGAATTGCAATTTGACTCGGGAAATCACTGTTTTGAACAGTAACGACTGCAACTTTTTCTTTTATTTATGTCTAGTGCATAATTGTATCCTATTAAATCAAACTTCGCTAACATGCTACATAGTGGATGTATTATATATATTATACATATATATATGTGAGTCATTCTCTGACAGATTGACCGAATACTAAAATTTTTTTTAAACGTTTTTAAACTATAGCTTGGTAATTTATCCAACTTCATGAATTTATTTAGATTTTTTTCATAAAGTTTTCAAAGTTACAGTATGTCAAAGTTGGCATTTTTACCAATTTTGGCTTTTTAAGCCAATTTTCAAAAAATTATAACTTGAAAGTATTTGTCACTAAAAACACAAAAAGCACTTTTTTGTAAAATGAGTCAAATTTTACAAATAAAATACTTTCGAATGTATAGACACAGATCATAATAATCTTCTAAGTCATAAAAGTCTTAAAATTCAGTTTTGAGAAGGTTCGATCCTGAGTTTTAACATGAAAAAATTCATGATGATGCTTTCGATGAATACATAAGTGTCCATGAAGATTAGAAGTTGGGAATAAATTTCTATTTCTAGCTAGAAATAAAGTTATCTAGCAATTTCCTTAATGTTTATAATAAAAAATGTGTTCACATATTAATAATATACGTAATGAATTGAACTACACTAAGTACATTAATAAGACTCTTGTAAGTCAATCCAGGTTGACGATGAACCAAACTTATCAATCACTTCACTATCTCATAAAAATAAAACCAAAGTTCATCGTTGAAAGAAATTTAGGTGTTCCGGATCAATTTTGAAAGGGTTCGATCATGGATATCAAGATGAAAAAATTGATGAAGATGTCTTACACTGTACTATAAAAGTGTCTATTAATAATAGATACTTAATGCCAATGTGTTTTTAGAGACAAACGCTTCCCTTTCAAGTAAAAATTTTTGAAAATTGGCTTAAAATGCCAAAATTGATAAAATTGGCAACTTTGACATACTGTAACTCTGACATACTGTAACTTTGAAAACCTTGATGAAAATAATCGAAAAAAATCACGAAGGTAGATACAGTACCAAACAAAAGTTTAAAAATATTTTGAAAAGAAAAAATGTATGTCCGATGAATCTATCCGAGAATGGTCCATATATACAATTGTAGTTAGTAAAGTATTAATGTCAAATAGTCTGCGCTTTTTTGCATCTGTTACCGCGGCACATATTCCGATACTGTTATATAGATTCTTTGTCGAATAGTGGATAAAACATTATTCAAATAATCAGTCACTTTTCAATTAATTTATATTATCAAAATGACACTAAATATTCTATACTAAATAGAATATTTAGTGTCATTTAAAATTTCAATTTTACATAATACTCGTTGGTATAAAATCTAAAATATTACGTTTTTAGCGTATATTGGCGTATTGTACTACTACTTTTCCAGTGTACACGACAGTATTTATCGAATGTCTAAGCATAGGGCACGAAAAATAATCTATCGTACAGCAGTAAAAGAGACAGTTTATAGTTATTCAACTAGTATATATAGATATATTCTCATGCAAAACTGAGCTTCGAGTCTCTCGCGCGTCCGGTCAGGTTGGCGCCTTGTATTTATAGTATGACCCAATCTCTTTCCGTGTCTAAGTCGAGCTTTTACACAGACAGGCTCGCGAGAGCTTCAAAAAACAAGAAAAGATGATGCACGCTTCCGCTTGCTTTTCTGCGAGAACCGTAATTCTTTGGCAATTCGTTGACCCGTATGTATAGTTACCCGAATTAGAATGAGGTGAACGACCTGATGCACAATCGAGGAAGCTTTTCAAACAAATAACAAGCCGCGACTTCAGCATCGTTTGCAGAAAAAAATCAGTGTTAAAAAAACTCCTCGACACTATATAATTTTTATTTGTGTGCAACACAGCGCAATTCTGATAATTTATCGGGAAAATATATAAAATTATAAGCGTATAATTGACGCAACAATATACATATATAGATACACACATTTACTTGAAACGCGAGATTTTCGCAAGCACGAAATTTCCCAAGCTAAAGCGCGCAACAACTCATGCGGTCATTTCTCGATTCAACGAAATTGACAGGACATCAAAGTGCATAAAGCCCGTCGAAACGTGAAAACTCTCACGGAGCATTAAGCGTTTTGTTTTTATTTGTCGTCGTAGCGGTGTAAAGCTGGCACGTTATGCTTTAATAAAAATCATTCAAATCACGGATAGAGAGAGAGAGAGAGAGAGAGAGAGAGAGAGAGAGAGTTTCATGCGAGGTCTAAAATTAAATTTTCGACAATGCGTGCTCGATGTGCGTAGTTAAAGTCTTTCGATTCGTTGTCGAGTAAAATGGCGAGGGGATGAGAGAAGGGGTGGGGGCAATAACGTTTGCAGCATTCACGCGAATCCATCGAATGCCGGGCAGTACTATTTGTTAAGCATGTTTTCACGGGATATTTAATTATGCAAAGTGTTTTTGGGTTCTGTTTGGCTTGCAAGCGTGTGCAACGAGCTCGAACGAAATTTCAATGCGAAATGGCTGGATCGAGAAGCGACGGAAAGCGTTTTGTCATCGATTCCGCAGTTCCGTGAATTTATACCCTTTGGACTTTGTATTTGATGTGGGCAAGCACATCTTATGATTGAAATAATCGCTTTTCGTTTTGCATACGAATCACGACACTACGCTGTGCAAGCGACTCGTTCACCGATTTCAATTGCTATTCCAAAGAAAATAATGTAATCCTGTGACCTTTTGTTTTCGCGCTGTATACACTTGTGAAGATTTAAAGCTCGGGAGGAAGTGGAAGGGGTTGGATACCTCGAAGAGTTGTTTTTAATCAGTAGAGAATCCTCTGCCTACACAGCATTGCATTCTATAGCAGAAACACGTCATTCGTATGTCTATTGCGACGCGTATCGGTATCGTTCTTCTTTTACTCTTTTTCTTTGTTTTTCTCATACCAATTGCATGCAATTCACACCAGAGAACGATTTGATTCAAAAGCTGCGCGAACGCAAACTCGATACTGCTGAAAACTGTCCCAGTACGTCTGCCCATTCTATTTGTGTTTGAATAATTTACGATTCTGTTACTTTGTTTTGTGTGTGAAGTATGTGCGATAATACTGCACGAGGGAAATTACTTTGACAAATGGATCTTTCATTTATTTCACTATTCGCTTATTGTGAAAGTCAATAAGTAATTAAGAATATTCTCGTCACTTACCAAAACTTTGCAGATGTATATAGTAATTGGAAAAACAAGGGAGTTCAAAAACTTTAGCCTCGACTTACCTGAAACACAAAGATTGAAAATTTATTAATTAAATGGTAGATATTCATATACGAGAAGTAATATATAACTAAGATTTACTCCCTTGAACAGAAACATTTGCGATAATAAAATTTATTTTTTCAATTTTGAAATGTTTTAATACATCTCTATGTGTAAACTTATTTGTTTTAGTATATGCAATATAATATTTACAAGCCTTTTATATTGTCAATAATGTTACAAAAGTTATGAATAACTCCTGGTCCATGACTATTTGTAATGCAGGGTAACTGAAAGTATAATACAGCAATTAAAAATTCACTCTGCGCAAGATTCAAAGTGCATTTACTAACCAATGGAGCTAAAAATTAACATAAATACTCTTTGATATATTTCTATGAAGCATTAAAAATGAAATCCAACAAAATCCCTACATTCATGCTTTAAAGAATGCATCAAAGAGTATTTTCAAAATAACATATGCGGTCAATGAAGGGACTTTAAGTTGCGAAACAAAGCTCAAATTAATAGTATACATATCTATAGCTTCAGTATTAAATATGTAAAGAATGCAATTGATATAACTAATTCAAATTTTCAATTTTAGGAAGCCTCGCTTAAGGGGTTACTCCTGGGTTGAATTCCAAAAATGATACGCAGCTATTAATTGGTCTCAAAAAAGACTTCAACATTTTACTTTGAGATATTCTATGAATGCATGATTTTTTTCCCTAAAATAGTCGATTGCTACGGGTATTTCGGAAACGTAGTTATCCATTAATTTCAAACCGTGCTTCAAATGTTTCTTCTTACAGGAGCAGCTTGGATTATGTACATAGCCCTGAAAAACTATACGGATTACTTTAGGATACAAAGACCGTATATTCACTCTCAATACAGTGTAAAATGACAATAAAAATTTCAATAAATCGTTCCGTATCACCTTCGGAATTCAATTCTGTCTTACCCTCTTAATAGTACCTTCCCTCTTTGAATGAACTACGCGCTCGTTGAATCATGTGCTTTTTTAAACTTGTAACATGTAACTCATATTTTATTTATTATTTACAAAAAAAAATAATTCAACTAATACAAAATGAACTAATAATATTAATTAGCGATTTAACAAATAAACAATTAAAAAAATTTTATGAAAAAATAATTAAATGAAAAACTAATAAAAAAATGTACGAGAAAAGTTAGCTAAACTTATCGTATTTCCACGATTACAATGTCAAAGTAACGAAGTATTGTAGCGAAGTGCCACAGTACACGAACGTTTCCGTGGAATGACGAAACCACACTTGTTGCCATCGTCGAAGTTAAGTAATTTACGCTTCAGGTCTGCCTTACTTGGACTACTGCTATAAACACTCACCAGATTTCGTGCGGTATATCAGACGTCGCTTCACATCCAGCAAAATATCAAGCATATTCAAAATACAAAGTGATAATAATTGGTAGGAAATGAAAGTTATAAATATCCTATCATCAGTTAAATACCATAAAACATTAGCGCGCGTACTCTAAATTCAGAATTCATCGTGATTTTCGTATATCCCTGCAGTATATAATTATCTCTGTGCAGCTAATAATCACGTGGAAATCAAACTGCTGTCAGTTCTCTTAATTTGCACTACATCCCCCGAGGATACACGCTCGCTCACGCTACATAATAAATACAGCCAGACGCAGTAGCGATGGAATTACGCGCGGACTGACATGCAGCAGTAGCAGCTACAGCCCTTGAGCTCACTCTATCTATCTCTCTCTCTCGCTCTCTCGCAGCGGCGTACTCGGCAAATACATGCTTTTAGGAACACGTCAGCCTCAAGCAAACTATATATAGGGCTCGATTCACCCTTCCGTACACGAGGGCATCACAGAACCTACTTACTTGCGAGTCCTACGAAGCAAGCAGTCGTCGTATGTACATATAGCCTTGACTTTTGATGTATTATTCAGAATTCCGCGTGGACATTGGCGAAGACTGAACGGAACTTGAGAGTAACGATCGCTCACTTGGAAATGTGCGTCTAAGCTACAGATACACGTGTGCATGTATTTGACGCGCGCAGACACGTGACATGATTGAGTTCTTTTTCATATTATACTGTAAATTGGTTTTTCGTTATTTCTTTGAAACATAGTAACTTAATTATAAGGCACGTGTATGTCAGAGTATATTTAAATTGGTTAGTTACTTGTATCTTTTATATACTTATTATATACTTATGTATATTTATTCATTTATTCTGCGATGCACATTGAGTTGAGTTATACTAAAGCTAAGAAACAATGCCACATAATATTCTTGCGTTCTACTGGCTTTTTATGTGAATTTTCTGCACTCTTCAAAGTTTCTTAATTAATTTTTATATCAAAGTGTACTGGAAGCGAATTTCATATCCGCACATGAAACTTAATTTTATACTGGTGTATCATTTTGCACAAATTAATTGTAACTTAAACTTAATTCAAAAGTATCTTAATTTGCAGGCTGGTAAGTTTTTTACATTTTTATGTACACATTGAAATTGAAATTTAATCCATGAAAATGTTTGCTCAATTACATTAATTCAATGCACTTTGCCGTTGTATTTTAAACTGCTATAAATTATACTTTATGTATACGAGCCAAACTTTTGATTTAAACCTTAATATGCAGCTAATTGTATTTACCTAGAAATTCATAACAAACTTTATTGAATTTCATGTACTTTGACACTACATTTAAAATATCTATGCATGACTTTTACGTGCGGGCATTAAACATGTGCTTTCAACATTAATATTACTGCAAATATTATATTTTGTATATTGAACATTTAATGTAAATTTTATTGATTATTATACAGTCTAACATTCAATTTGATAGCAATATAATGTTCATATATAAGTAAATTAAATATCATTTAATATACACCTACAGCCACTTTTGAGTATAAGTATTGTATAAGTACGTCCAGGGTTAACTCAATTGGCTATATTTTATAAATAAATAAAACGAGGTAATTCGTTGTAAAAACTGAGCAAGTATGACAAAGATAATCATATTACAGACTAAGTGCTTTGAACGCTAAAATATACCTTTATACGCCCACGTACATGATTCTAGAAGATCTGCTTTCGGTCATGACACACAGTAGCCCTTTATAATTTGCGCTTGTAACTTAATTGCACGCACCCGTATTCTTGCAGGTGGTCCTTAATATTAACGAGGTCCCTGCTGTTTGTGACATGAGCTGATGGACAAGGTGACATTTTCTCCCTTCCGCCTTCTCCCTGTTAACTATAGGAAAGGAGAGATTGATCGTTGCACTACTGGTCTCCGTGAAATTTAATAAAACGGATTATAGCGCGTAAAAATGAAAATGTAGTCCATGGAAACTTGAGAGAGAGAGAGAGAGAGAGAGAGAGAGAGAGAGAGAGAGAGCAGATTAATGAAGCGGTGGAGAGATTTGAGAGTCGAGACTTTAAAAATTAAATCGTCTTTCAAACAGACATTCATTTATCTTTGTGGCTGTCACGTCCGCTCGGTGTCTCATACGGCACTGACTGTGTGTGGTACACTTTCCATCTGGTCATTGGATAGCTAACTATAGTTTTTACTTCCATCTGCGGATAAAACTTTATTAGATTGTAAAATTTTAATTCTCAAGATATAGTCTTGATAAAAGTTATTTTGTCCCTATGAATATAATACTGTAATATGACATTTTAGAAAGTGTATTATCTTGAATTTGAAATCTTTCTCGATTTCTTTATGTTTCTTCTGATTTTTAGAATTTTAAAAACATTTTTCTTTATGAATTTTTTATTGTCGATAAATCATTAGAATATAGGATCAACATGAAAAAGTATTTTGCAAATATAAATAGAAAACAGAATAAAACATTTTCTAAAAAAAGAATAAATATAATCGCAACTTCTGCTACCTTAAAGAGGAGGATTTGTAATGGTAATATTATATACTGCGCTGAAATACGTTTTAAGACGTAAGAAGTTCAAATCAGACATTTTTAGAAAATGTTCATGCTCGTAAATGTCTTCCGCTTTACCTCGGGAACTATATAACTGCAATTGTAATCTTCTAAAGCCCTGTCTTTTTATTTATTCTTGTTCTTTTTTTTCATATTTTACAAAAAAGAAGCAAACAACGATTTACGATTACTGTTATTGGATTCAGAACAAAATTTGAGTGTAGAATATTAGGGGCGAGTAATAAAAAGGTCGTCTTTTGTTGATCCTTAGCTTATACTTTGTCATTGAAGACATTCTCACTGTTCAAATATTAGTGTATGTCTTAGAGATAAAAATTACGTTCCTCGGTTTAACTATGTCCCTAATGGCACATAAATAATTCGTCATAAATTCAGTTCGTCGATTAACATAATCGAAAATTGAGCCCTTTTAAAACTTGTCTGTATGTTTAGTAGTATTTGCATAATTCAAGTTATCGATACTTGTAGCACAGAATGTCGAAATAACTTAACTTGCTTGTTGGCTGTGGCTCTTTGGTGAGAGGACCATAATTACCTTACCGCCATTTACTCACGAAAAGCTGTTCATCAAGTCTATATGTTGTTCTATGACTCACTATAAACAATACACTATTAGCGGTAAGATTCGAAGAGCTAGTAAACACGCCTGTACATCGTAAACAGCTGCATAGGAACTCGAGGCTTTGTAAAATAATAGGTAAATTATACGATGAAGGGAAACTATAACTCTACTATTGTTGAGATATAATTAGCTGTTTTTATAGATACTATAATTAGGATTAAAATTCGAATTGGGTGAATGAAATAGTAATGTGCTCGAGAACCGTTACTCAATTGCTGGTCGTTTGTGAGTAAATTATTCGACAGTATTTTTAAAAGGCTCTTTAATTCTCTTCAATTAATCATTTGTCAGTAAACTAACTATTATAACTCGTTTATTTTTGTTCTTTGTTTTATTAAAATCCGAATCGTCAGCACAAGTAAAGAAAATTACAGTAATTTTGAATAAAAATTTGACAAATAATTGTAATTAATATACGTATTGTTTGCAAATTTCATACACTCCATGTGGCTATTTAGTCAATTTAATCTATTCAGTCAAGGGTTTCTCGATCTACGGTACTACAAAGTTAGCAAAAATATATTTAATATTAATATAATTTCAAAGTATACTTGATATACATGTGATTTCTTCTTTTTAAGTAGATGCTCGAGCATACTTTATTTAAGCAAATATTCAAAATTATATACTAAATGTATTTATTTTAACATACTGCGATAAATCAATACATAAAATACGCTACTTTAACAACGAAATATGACAGTTTAATGTAACGAATACAATCGATTTATCGTCGTGGCATCCAAATAAATTCCATTATATCTATTTGGCACGATTATTCCCTTCTGTGTTATAAAAATAAGATCGCAAAGTCTCCCATCGGAAAAATGCTTGGCATTTGTGTAGGGTTGAAAAAAGATCCAGACTAAGCCATGCGAAAGAGGATACGCGGTAGAAAGAGGAAGCCGAGCATTTGACCGTCTCATTAACGCTCGATATAGATCACGTACTTTCAGTATAGACCAACGTACGCCGGTAGGTTCACGCACACACGACTTCGTAAAGAGTCGATACGACTGAACGCAACCCGTCCGTTATAATACGTATATACATCAGTAATCGAGCAAAAGGAGCCAAGAGGATAATAGTAAAGAGACCACACGCAATATACAACTAGTACAATCGAGTCTTTTGTTTGGCGAGTTAACGAGCTGAGCCAATGAATTTCGCCAATAGAGTATCGACAGCAATACGTCAATAACTTTAACATGCAGTGTAATCTAAAGCGAATGCATCTACTACCACAGCTCAGAGTGGCAAAAGTGACTGCAGCGTTGCATACTTTACAGATTACTATGCCATTGTGTGTCGGAGTTGTGTACCGTATATGCATATATAAGTCGTATGGTGGCGAATATTATTGTATATTTGATGAAAGAAATTACAGAACGAAAATGCAGTTGTAAGAGTCTGTGAAATAATTATTGCTCGATGCTGACTCAATACGAAATTGTAGATTTTACGCGAACCACTAATGGATAGCAATTATGAATATTATAGAAGCTCCCGAGTTCTCCAGAATGCAGAACGTATATACGTTGAGTTTTATTATGAATTATCATGGTAGAAATTAATATCGTTGCATAAAATAATTTTCTGCAGTGCAGAGTATCAACGCAATGTATATACATATATATGTATATATAACGGAGTATATTTACTTCTAGATTTATTTGAGAAACTGTTTTCAATTAAGACTCCTATTTTTCTCTTTTTTACAAGCAAAGACGCTCGGCGAGTTTGAAGTTTACCTCATATTTGTTGATCAAGAGCTACGAGCGCCACGTCCAACTTTCTTGAGCTTTTGTGATTTCATTAGCTTGGGAACGAATCGATATAGAAATAACATAAATCAAGATTTCAAAACTTTCGTGCAATCGTTCGATGGAGCAGTCGTACACAGTTACTTCGCCAGTACCCGTAATTAATATTACCTTATATATTTCAGAATATTCTGCAAATATACTACGATTCGTTATAATTTATCGTTTGCATCTGAATCCGTAACGAAAGAATCAATGCATAAACTCATTCCTATGTTTAAAAGTCACTGGAAGTAGATTCAAGTGGAAAGAGATTGCAAACTGCCGTAGAAATCAAAATTCTTAAAAGACTCGGGAATAAGCGTCTTCGAGAAAGCCATCTCAAGGCCGTTAAGAACTTCGAAACACGATTTTTTTACAAAAGAAGAAGAAGAAGAAGAAGAAGAAGAAGAAGAAGAAGAAGGCTTCGCTCATATCCGCGCATCGTTTTTTTTCTTCGCGCCCTTCTCGAGCGACATGTTTTATGTATTACGACGACGTTGCAGACGACGCGGCTTTTGTTTCTCTTGCGAGATACGATTATGAAGTTTTCTTATTACTGGTCGTCTTCGCCCCAAGCGCGTTATCGCGGAGGAAATTACCGAGTATGTATGCATGCGTCGACTTAACCGAAGCTTCTGCTACTTCTGCAGTCGTTCGGAAGAAGAAAGGTAAAAGAGACTATTTTTTCGAGTCTAGTGTATACCGACACTTCTTTACTTCGTCTGCTTGCAAGCTCTGGTTCGTTTGTTCTCTGCTTTTCCGTTTGCCTTTTTTTGGCTTCCGCTTTCTTCCGCTTTAAGGCTGCGAGTTAGTCTGGAGTCTCCGCGAAAAGTCAACTCTAAGTCCGAGAGTCAAGAAACTAGGATTAAATCGCTCGTTTGTTGCTATACACCAGCCCAGACGGCTCTGCATAGACATTGAATTCGAGTCGTGCACTCCCCCCCCCCCCTCAACCACCCTTCTCTTACTTTTTTCCCATTCTGCTTGGTTTACTTCTCTGTCTGTACATGAAATAACGCTGGGACATTAAGTTCTTGATTAATTTCCTAACTCGGCCGAGCCTTAATTGTGAGGAAATCCTTTTGTGGCTTTAAGATTTTTAAATATTCTCACTAAGAAACAAGGGGTGCATGATCAGGCAAAAGCTTGTACAAAAATTATCTGGAAGATTCACTTTCTCCGGAGGCCTGTCTAACCAGAACCCGACTTAAAGGATCGCGCGAGGGTCTTTTACACTTGCTTGCCTACACAAGCTTTCGACTTTCTCATCCCTTTGGCGAATTACGGTATCGCTGCAGAGTAGCTTTAGTTAGATCCGAGATTTTCGCATCTGGCTTCCTGCGAACAAAATTTTTCGTTCCTATTACTGCTAGTTCGCCGGAAGACTGCAACTCAGGGGTGAAATTCCCTCATTAGCTCGAATTCTTTTTTCTTGTTATACTCTTCCTCGTTGAAATTCAACGAAAGACTCTGCCGTTAATTGCGATACTTGCTGCGTCCGAAAGGTTGACCTTCCTTTTAGACGATTAGATGTTATATTTGAAAAAATCATTCAAACCTATGTAACATATATGTTTTTTCACAAAGAATGTCCTATACATATACATGACATATTCTTTGTGAAAATCCCATCCACTTGTCCAAAATTTGCAGTAACGTAGAAAAACTCATTGATACGTAATTTTATAGGTATGAATACGTATTTTTTTGTTGTCGCGAGGTCTTTGTAAAAAATAAATCGGATAACCATTAAAAATTAAAAAGCCAAGAAAAAAAATGTTTTTTTACTTCATAATAATTGTTTGTTGTCTAATTCTTTTATACTGTAGATTTTCGTCAAAAAATGTCCTCGATATTTAAACTTAAAATAGATATGGTAATTTAATCTTGAAAATTTTTTAAATAAACAAAATCGTAGTCGATTTCCAAACATTTTTTCAGCTTGACAGACTTTTTCGCAACGGTTGTAAATTTGTATAAAAAATATTTGATAATCCGGTGGAATTTTAGATTTTTGAAAAATTCGCGTGATAAAAAATTTGAAAAAATTTGATAATATTCTATGATGAATTATATGACATTTTGATTCTTAATAAATGTTGTACTCAGGTTCATAGTTTTCTTGAGATATATATATATATATATATAGATATATATAATTTACTGTAAAAAAATATATTTATATTTATATTATTTATCTGTGGTACGAGACATTAAAACCACGACAAAACAGAATTCTTTACGTTCTATCGCTATATTACGACTGTCTTATTATTACATATTCTTGTAATACTTTTCACTCTCTTCTCTTTCTTCTTTGCACCTCGAAAACTTCAACACGATAAACGCACATACTCGTACAGGCGTAAAATTCAATGATATTAATTTATTCTTAAAAAATACAGCTTTGTATACATAGAGCTTTTACACCTCCATGACTGTCATAGATGTGTAAATATATGTATAAATGTATATGTATATGTATACTCATGTAATAGTGTATATACACAAACTTTGCTTCTCAAGCTCGCGTTGAGACGATAAAAAGGGTCATTTGAATATGACATTTTTCCGGATTCAAGCGCGAAAATCGTATGGTGCGCCGCAAGAAGAAAAAATCGTCTTCCGCTCGGAGATGCCGCTATTAGGAACACGTATCCGTCTAGTGCTCTTGCATTTGCGCGCGTCAGTGTAGAAATTCATGAATATACATGCTGTGCGTGCGAGTGCGTGATAAAAGAGCATAAAAGTGAGGGAACTCGAAGAGCTTGGACGCAAATAGCTTTGCGATTCGATCCATGTTATACAGCATGATATATTAGACTCTTACTTTTCAGTTGCTTGAAGAAGAGAAGTAATTCGTTTTCAATGAACTGCTATATATACAAGTGATTCTCCACCATAACGTCACTTTAAATATTTTTCTACTCAAATTTTCGGAACATTTTAACTAGGAATAGTGTGAAAAGGGTATATATATATATATATATATATATATATATATATATATATATATATTATGCGATCGCAAATTAATAATGATATCTGATCAAAATGCTGTTAATATGCAAATAATGAAGCAAATAATCATTATTTGCGTATGAACAACCATTTTAGGTATTGCAAGCTTGAACGTTCGTATCTATAATTGTATTTTCCATATAAGAATAAGTTACAATTCTTTTAATTCTTGTATTTATTTCATTATCAAACTAATCATGTACTTATAAATTATCTCCGTATATATTATTCGTTCCTTTTGGTTAATTTCACTATCATTTCTATTATTCAGAACCATTCTAGATATTTTTATATTGGATTTTTGGAGTAGAACGTAGCACGATTATGAATGACATTTTGTAGTGAGCTAATTTTGAAAGTATATTATTCATTATATTTTACCGAATAAACTATACCTTTAGCTGTCCTAAATGCCTCCTTAAACAGTTATGAAGGTTTTATTTTATCCAAATCGAAAAAACAAATTTCGAAATTGTTGTTCGAAAATTCTAAAAAAATTCATAGAAACTCGTGGAAATATTCTTAAAATATTTTCAAAATATGAACGAAAATATTTTCGATTCGACAACTTATAGCAGAGTATAACCCACGTATATGTATAAAAATTGCAATTGTCGTATTTAATCGTATGTATGACAATCGACTTAAATTGACGCCACGTGATCGAAGCAACGAAAATAACGCGTTTGAAAATTCGACAGAGTAACGTTGTGAGCTTATATACAGGGAGAGTCGGTAAGCCATGTCTGCGGGAGCGGCAGTTCGATTTTCTGCAGAAAACCTCCAATGATTCGTGGTGGCTTAACTCGGTGGAAAGGCCTCCTGCTTGACATCTCGTCGACTTCGTCATCGTAACATTGCTTTATCACAAGAAAAATAAACGTGTGTTTGGGAACTTGTTCAGAGCAAAATCAACCAAAGTTCAGAGCAAAGACGAGCTTTCCTTGGGTCTCGTACACGTGTGCTGGAACGGGGGTACACAGACTTAGTCTCTATAAACCTTCATTTTCTCTTCTCATCAAACTCACTTTTATTTTCTTCTTACTCATGTCCTCTGCTTTTGATGAAGAATATGAGAGTGGGATCGTGGGAATTATGGACAAGTAGAAGCTCGAGCTTTTGCACATTTGCACATCGCGTATTATGCATTTGCGGAAAATTCGTTATAAAGTTTTCAAAACTTTTGGATGTGCTAGTCCCTATTCTTTTTTTCGATTTTTCTCCATTTTTATTCATCGCAAGGTAGAGTGCAACATTCGTAAGTTCAAACGAGTTTGATAAATTAAAACATAGACGGAGTAAAATGAAACGCCGTTTGTCTGTTTACAGTCGATTACCAACTTCCGTGAATCCTTCCGAAAAAATCGTAAGCTCCGATGCGTGACTTTATTGAGACAATTAAACACTCACTGAGCCGAATATTGTTTCCAAATAAGCTTATGACCATTTAATTTCTCTAGCCATTAGACACATTTTGCTTACCCTAAAGCTAAGAAGCAACTAGGCAAAGTCAAAAATCAGTAAAGCACGTGCGATTTTAAAGGCTAATTCGAGCGCGAGATTGCAAGAAGAGTCTCGAACCGGCTATTCTCTGGTCTAAAATATTTAAACCAGATCCAGAGGGCGGAAAGGAGAAAACTCGAGAGAGCTGTTCCGTTTATACGATTGTTCCTTTCTTCTCACAAAGCTATGAGCAGTGTACAGTAGCAGCAGTATCGTAAATTTCATTATTCCCCTCCTTTTGCGTTTCTGTCGACATTGTAGAGGGAGAGAGAGAGAGAGAGAGAGTATATACGAGAATCTTCCTGTTTATAATTTACTGCGAAATGCGTAGCGACACAGCAACGGAGATTTCAATTCTTCCGCGAGCTTATCGTTTTATGAATTTACGCAAGCTTTCCGTTACTGCGTCGCCTGTCGCCACGGCGCTTTCCTCTTTTCCTTCGCTCTTGACGGCTCTTTCTCTCTTCAATAACTTTGTGTCAGCGAGAGCGTTTTTGTTCGAGACAATACAGCACAGAGTAGCCCCCTTTCCCGTAAAAAGGATATTTCGACAAAAAGCTTATAATAAAGTTTTGCAGCTGTTTGAAGTTATGAGTAATAGCACTTAGGAATTAATTGTTGAATCGTTTCGTTTTCGAATACCAAATGCATATTCGCATTAATACCGGGTCAAGTGCGAGGGGAAAAAGTGTTTTTTTTTTGTTTAATTTTTATTCACGCACGTCTCGCATTAATAAACGCATGCGAATGAGTTACATCAAAATTTATTAATGTAATCGCGTGAAAAGTACGTTTAAGTGTACAGCGCTGCAGTAGAAAGGGAAAACCACAGGTGAATTTTTCTCAATATTCCTACGACAACAACGTAAAACTTTATAGGCTTCGAGGAATCGTAGTATAAATTCATTCGCACGTTTACGGTACTTTTACTATGCATCGTTTAAAAAATATTCACGATGCATAATTCACGTCAAGCTCTTGCGTGATACATTAAAATAACTTTTCATGCCGCGCGGCCAGAAGGCCAGAAAGTACATAGGGACTCCAAGGATATGATACGATGAATCGACTCTTCCGTTTTCAAATTTTCTTTTTTTCATAAATTCTTCTTTATCAAAGAGAAGCTGCACTATACAACATTTTCAGTATCAGGAAAAAGAATTCGATAACATCCACAGTAAGAATGGTGTAAAAAGCATTTATGTATATATATATTTTTTATTTTTATACTATTATAACATTTTATTTAAATGTAATCTTTCTCTTTTGACAGCATTAGGCCAGAACTGGCAACCTGCATATTGATTGACAGTAAAAAACCAATACTGGCCTGTTGTTCCAGTACCTTCCATTTTTACTGGATACTAATGTCGCATTTCGATGGAATTATATTTTGTAGCTGGATTCGCGTACATATAAAATATTTTCACATTTATTTTCATATTCATTGTCATATCGTGGTGCACTCTGCAATTCGCAAAAATAAAGGAAAAATATCCGTTAAATAACATTTGTCGTGTTAAACAGATACGGTATATAAAAAAGATTACTCACGTTAAAACAATGATTTCCTTTTGCAATAAATAAAACACAGTTGCAAGCATTTCTATAAACTTTAAACACAACGAAAAATAAAGTTATAATGACGCATCTTCGTATTTCATATTCATGAAATATCCTTTAATCACTATTTTCCATTAGAGCTCGAAAGGCTAAAAAAGTCTGGACAAAATTAGAAAATCCCTCGCACATCAAATGTATTTTAATTTCACTCGAAGCTTCCCAAAAGAATAATCGCCGTAGAGCGAAGGAAAGGGGTGCGGGCGAGAGGCCATAATTTTTAACTACGGCGACAAAAATGAATGAAAAGCACATAATTGACGAGATTAGAGAAAGAGAAACGAGCACTTTGTTTCAGGAGGGAGTATAATGACCGGGAAAAACACGACTGCCTGCTACTGCATATTCTGATCGATGTGGAAGGAAAAAATAAAGTACATATATACAATATATGTATACATTGTACAAATTGTACATATATGCTGGTGTAGTAAATTCGTACTGAATAAAAGAAAAGCATGTGCAAAGAAAGTGATAGAAAGGATTGCCGAGAATGAGAATGCTGGGACGATGGAAAATGCGAGAAAGGATATATACATAAGAGCCGTCATCCTCGCGAGATGGATATGGAGAGGATCGAAAAAAGAATATATATACATGCTCGCCGAGCTGTCCCTTGCGAAAACGTCAGATCGAAGATTCGGCCCACTTTTCTTTCCCTTATGCATTTTTGTTTTCGCCGTTCTTGACACACCGAAAAAATTGGCAACTATCCAGGCATGAGCTTTCTCGAAATTTTACCTATATTTATGCGCTGTAGTTTAACCGGGAAAAAGTTTTATGCGAAGAAAAGTAATTTTCAGTCGGGGCGCGATTGTGTGTCTTTTTTTCTTCTGTGCCAACGGAGCAGCTGAAAAGAAATTCGAGTTTTACAATTGCAATATTCGAGATTCGATTCTCTCCCATAATATTACATTTAGAGGCGGACAAATTTTCTTCTCCTGCCTTGGCCTACATCGTAGCCTCGAGCGAGCTTATATAGCTACTGCATAAATCAATAACGATTTTATCGAATCAATCGAATACTTAACTTAGTTCTCGTTTTATAACTAGCATTTAATGTTATGCTCAGCTGTAACAAACTTCAATATTAACCACATAAAGAAGCAATTAATATAACTTATTAAAATGTTTAATTGTATTGTATAACCTCGCGTAAAGCCGTCTTCTTCGCGTAAACCCCTTAAGCTATCGCCTAAAAATCTAACGATAAATTTTCTTTTTTCGATTTTCTTTTGCAAATTCTCTATCCCAACTTACTACTCGCTCAGTCGCCATCGTTTCTTTGTATAGATTATTACCATGTTACGATAAAATATTTGTTTACTTTTTGTGATGTTTACATCATGTTTAATTTCAATATTTGTAATTGCATTATTTATTTTCAGGTTCTTACGTTGTAGCAATTGTAATCGTATATTAATAATAATTTGAGTCTTTCTATAATCGCTTCACTGTATTTTATTTAAACTTATAAGTGTACATACATACATATGTATTCGAGACGACTTTGTCATTTGATGAGGTACAAACTAGTAACGGGCATTAGAACGCTCAAATCAAATTCAAATAAACATAGATATACGTGGGCTTTACGTGCACGCACATGCTTGCAAGCGCTGGGATAAATAAGCGTAAGCTCACACCTAAAAGTAAATATACATAAATATACAGTATGAAAATATCAATAAAATTAATATTAGTTTTCATTGAAAAGATATTGTTTATTGGGCCAAATGAAGCTCACGGTATGATGAAAATTTTCTACCGAAGGCAGAGCTTACGTATAAAGTTATCCTATATCCTTAATTACTTATTTATACGTTGAGATTGATAGAGCTCAGTGTCGTGATTCATTGCAGTGTCGGCTGTCCTGGAAACGATGTATCATAGACGCAGCAAAGAGTCAATATGCAAAATAATGTAAATGCGTAAAAGGAATGGAAGGAATTCCGTGCTGACAATTATGTAATACAGGAAGATATATACATATACGCGTACGTATATATGTGCATGCACTTTCGTTCAAGAGTTTGCGCGAGAGAGTTAATGAATACCTTAATGAAATTCTTGCCGGGAGTTTTGCCTGAGTGCAAAGACAACTCGACGAGTACCGAGGACAGACAGGCAGTGCAAATGTAGCTGGCTACCTTTTCCCCTAGAGCTAAGTATGTACACTTAGAGACGATGGCGATGAAGAAGCAAAATAAAAAAAAATATTAGAGTCCGCGGAAACTTTAGCTTGGCGGCTCGCTCGCTCTCTTTGCAAAGGCGAAAAGTCAAAGTTTTCGGAACCGCATGCACGGCCAAACGAAAGCGGAGGGGGGTGGGGTAAGGGTAAGAGTAAACTTCAGATGGATATACCGCTCGGATATCGAGGATTCCGCAATGTTATCCGCTATCTCTTTACTTCGTCTTGAGCTATAAGCTTCTCTTTTCTCTTCGTATTGCCAGCGCTGCTGCGTGAAGCTTGCTTTCGAAAAGAAGTGTATATATACGGCGTATGTACAAGCTCCTCCACTCGGAATACTGTTTCTTTTTCCTTACCTTTCAACTGCACCCCAGATAATTTCTCTGATGGCTTTGCCTACCGCACTGCCACGTTAAACAGTTTATTGAGCTATTAGGCGATTAAAAGCTGTACGCGCGTTAGCAAATATCATCGATAAGGTTATTTACTGTCTGTGAGGTTTATATATACAATATATATATGCATTATGTACAGAGAAAGGGAGAGAGAAAGAGAGAAAACAGCATACTGTTATATATGCATACATATAAATTAAACGCATTTACCAAAGGTCCTTTGGCTTTTCCTAATCTATTAATACACAAGTCAATGCGAATATTTCATACTGCAGCGAAAGATAGTTAACGATGATGCAGATAAAGATAACTTCTGTACGTCGGTCACGTTTCGACTTTGGAGAACGAGCGAAATTTTCGAGAGATAACGGCCCGCAGTGGTGTAGTAACGTAATATAGTTCAAAATTCAAATTTTTACCGGTTATTCTCGTCTTTCAAATATTTCCAAGTACTGGTACATTTTCCACGGTGTCAAAAACATTTATCCAAGCTTTCCCGATACTATTTCAAAGTGATAATGCGAGATGATCGAATAAATATATGTATATATACTATATGATATACGCCCAGCGTCGAGGAGAAATTCGTTATTGCTCTGGGATTTTCATTTCGATGCAGCATTGCGGTGGTATACATACTACGACTTTACGAGGACGCAGTTTTAACGACACACACTGCCCGGAAATGCACATCCAGACCAAAGCGAGACAGAGAGAGAGAGAGAGGGTGTACGTATGCGTGTACACACGCACGTAGAGAGAGAAAGATAGAAAGCGAGTGTCTCACTACATTCGAAAGCGTCTACTCCTCTTCCACATGACTGTAAAGCCTCGGGCGAGGCAATAGAAAACTTTGGCACATTTTATAACGTCCCATGTTTATGCATGTTATTGCGCGGATTTTTCCCCCTTTTATTTACCAATCCCAAACCCTACCCAAAAAACTTTTCTGAAACTATATATTCATGAGAAAAATTAAAAAGACGCGCACGATTATCATTTGTTTGTTCAGCCCTAGCGCAAAACTCTTTGCGTGTATTTGTCGTTGAGAAGGACAAGTATATGATACGTCAGAGACGAGTCTCGTTCTGAAATAACATTCTCAGATGATATTTCGCCCCCAAAACTCGATTTACCCATGCTGAGCATTATTGTAAACAGGAATATCTCTCAGAGCTGTCTAGTAATTAAAGGATTAAAGGTCCTATTAAAGCACCTCATACCTATGCATATATCTATTTACTTAAGTTAATTAAACTCACAAATTATGATCAATTTATCGCTAATTTAGTGGAAGGCACAACTTTTTGATGAATTCAACTTTACTTGAACTGTACAAGTCACGTTTCGAAATTTCGAAACGACGCACTCGCGAACTCGTGTACTTGTATATATATATATATATATATATATATATACATATACATACATCTTATGCGCCATACTATTTCATTCGCGCACAGACTTTTCTCTCGCATTTTTCACTTGAGAACTGCCTTTTTCTTCCTGCTCGTTGATGCAAGCTCGAGAAGACGAGAGACTTCTTCTGACTTTGCGTACAGCGATCAGAACAATTTTCATGCATCAAACCGGGAAAATATGAAATATCAAATATTTTACTTCGCGTGGTACTGCGCGTGCCTACGTATTTGTTCGTACCGATTGCGTAGATGTGTATATTTTCGAATTCAAAATCTATCGAATGTTATCGAAAATAAGTAAGCTCGCAATAATTTGAAATGTTACTGATAATAGTTGAAAGTTTAGCGCACAGTAATAACGTGCTATCTTATCCTCGAACTACTTTTACAAATTTTCAGATTAAAAATCAAAGTCACTCTAATGCACTATTATTATTATGATTTTGTTGATCCTTGAACCCACATCAATCTCCAGCAGATTTCATCCGGCATCTCGCGTCAGTGCACTTTTTCGTTTTCCCTTCGATTACTCGCACGCACATCACATCGCATCTCTCCCTCAGCTGACTTTGTTACCAGCGGACTAGGAGCAGAAGCAGCGCAACATGCGAACCCTTCCTTTTTTCCCTCTGAAGCATCTTCCCTTTGTATCCTCAACGTTTCCTGCGCTGCTTTTTCCCGGGTCTGCTCTGCGGCGGTCGGATCGGAGAGTAGCTCTGTATCTTCGTCTGTCTGTCTCTCATTCTCCCCTGCTCCCTTTACTCCAACTCTTTTTTCCCTCTCTCTCTCTCTCATCCTATGCAGTGCCAAATCCCATTCGCCGCATGTCGGTACGACTTCGTATGGGAATTCACGATATACACATTCAGGCATTACAACGACGCCGCCGAATCACATTCGTGAGCGTGCAGATGTCATTGTCTGTCTTTCGCTTCTTCCCTCTGTTTTTTGGGGCTTTTTATGCACAGAAATACTAGCAATACGTACAAACTACTGCAGACATTTGCCGATAATGGGTTTAGGCACGTGTAATGAATTATTCATTTCTTCGATTCGTATATGTGGTATCGAACATTTCATAGTTACTACTGATGACGTTATTTCTATTATTTGTATATAACTCAAAAATACATAAATAAATTTATTTTTTGCTAGTTAAGTTTGAATTGTACGATAATGCATTAAAGTTCATACTTTTGGAACGACGGTAAAGGGCAAAATGTAATCAAAGCCTTGCCATCGACTTCGAGGAGCGGTTTCAACTAATAAGACAGCAAACAAAAATGTCTCTGCCGAGTCGAAGTGAAAATAGTTCATCCATTTAAAAACGTATTCTGGGTAAATGTGCACTCGCAATTAAGCGTCAAGCGTTGCGGTGATCAATGATAACCGATAAAAATTCCTTCGAGTTTTTATGAAGTGATAAAAATAATATTTTATCACATTTCCTACATTTTCAAGAAATAAACATTTTCATATATGTACATATACATAGGCATTCGCGTGATATCCTAATTAATTTACTTTGGTAACTCTGCATCTTCCTACTTTAAACACTCTTGAACTCGTCCGTCAAAGTGCAGTCATACTTTTTATGATTTCACTAGAATATAATATACATAGTGTAATGTATATATATACAACATATAAGCCGGCACCTAGTATATGCGCTCTTTCTCCGGCTTAATTTAAACTTTCTTTTCAGCTTGCGCACACGGATGCGCTAGTTCTTTTTTCCATTATTAAGAAGTGATTTCATCTTCTTGATGCACCAACTTGCCGCTCTTTCTCTCTCTACTCACTTTATTCTACCTCTTTTTTTGCATGACCGCGTGGCGTAGGATTCTAGTCTTGTTCGAGTGCACTTTTAACTACCTCACTATTGCCTTTTTTTGTCCGACTTCTTCTCTCCTGATGTTGTACAATGGTAACTGCGTAATTTCGAAATTAGCATACAGCACGCTCACTTCACTTTCTTTATCTCTCTCTCTCTCTCTCTCTCTCTCTCTCTCTCTCTAATGTTATGGCTTTGTTTGCACGAGTTTAGCATCAGTCAGGAAAAAGCTTTAGTATAAGGGTCATTTATACAAATGCAGTTTACTTTGAGCTTCCACAGATGTTGTTATACGAATGATTTTTTCATCAAAGCATCTGGTCAGTGTGAAATCAGAAGAGGCAGCTCCAGTATTTGGTCCACTTAAATTTGAATATCAATATAAATTTTGCTCATTTGCCAGCCTCGAAATAAAAGTGAAAACAGTATTTAGTTCATTCGTCAAAAGAGAAATATTGTTTTATTTTATATTTGCTGTAGGAACTTTTGCTAATTAAATAAGATTTTATCGAATTAAAATTGTGAGTTATTTTTTTATTTGTACCAAAAGTAAAATTCAAAAAACAAACCTAACATCTAGTTGAATCTAACATATTTATACATGGATTTTCGAGAAAGCATATTTTTCTTGCATTTCTTCAGTTACAACGTTCTCTCTCTGTCTCTCTCACTATCTGGGTCTCGTTTCCTCTTCCGTAGGACGGCGAGATTGGGCCAGCCTACAAGTTCCGGAGGTTGAAGTAGATATTCCAGCACATAGTCGCGAGGGGCGTGGAAGCCGCTTAATTCTATTTGCGGGATGATCATGCGAATTAACGGCTGGAAGATTCCCTTACACGAGTGTGCACGCGAGAGTGTAGTGCTGGGCGTGTGCCGCTCCCGGATGCGAGAGACTCGCGTTGCGTTTTGATTGCGAGAGCTCGCGACTCGGAATAGATATAGACTGAAGCGAGCCAATTTGCGTACAGCCATTGGATGCTGCGAGTCTCTTCTCTCCCTTCTAGCTACTTACGCTTATTACCATGATTTATCTAGGCTGTGCTTATGCACGTATACACAAAACGCAAGATTATTTCAATTTAATCAGAACAAACTTTAAATAATTTTATATTTTTAGTGAAGAAATCATGGGGTGAAGAAATCAGGTGTCCATACCGAAGAGCAAATCGAAAAAATTAGTCATTTTTTATACAGTAAATAATTATAGTTTTTCAAAATCTATATTTATTATCTATATTTATTATCTTTTATTAACTATATTTATAAATAAACATACTTTATGAGTTCAAACTAAGTATAAATACTGTGATGTAATACTCTGCAAGAAGAATTTTAAATAAAAACGTTTTATACAAATACATTTTCCAGATTTCTTTTTCGAATACTGAGGGATCTATTTTGATAGGAAATGTGGTCAAACGTTTAATAGCGGCAAATCAAAGTAAATGAAATTACTGCAGGTCTATTAGGCATTGAACTTAACCAGTTTTTTTAACGATATCCTTTATGGTTAAACTGATACCTAATCCGTTTTATCAATAGACTGAAGAAAATAATTGCTTAACAACTTAGGAATTGCAAAATAATGTAATGATTTATCTGTTTTGCAACAAATTAATTAATAAAATAACCGTAAAACCAAAATTTACGTACTTGATTTTTCAGGTTACACGTTAGTTCCATACTGTACAAGTATAATACACAAACCGCTGATGCAGTTTAATTAGAGTAATACTACACATCCTCAGCAAGTACATAATATGCGTGCAATATACGACTAATACTGATAACGTATTACGTATTGCTGATCAATATTCAACGGATCTATTAAAATAATTGATTTTTTCAAAGTAAATCAGTGTGAATCAAATATTTAAGGATTTTTCCATTCGAACACCTGAAAAATACTCGATTTTAAAATAAAAGATCCTTGTCAAACGAGCCGTCCAGAAAGATCCGGGAATATCATTCAAAGTGCCGTTACGAGAAATAACGTCCTGCATCGTTCCTTTGCCATACAGATTCCATCTGCCGCCTTTACGCGTGCGCGCGTAATTAAACTTTGCATCACCATGTTGAGCGAAAACAGAAGGCATGAAAAAAGCAAACTGCAGTAGTAGTATCGCAGTGCGGAATAAAAAGGTGCAGAGAGAGAGAGAGAGAGAGAGAGAGAGAGAGAAACTATAGAGAAGCTCGAGTACAGCAATTCAGGAGGCTCTGGCGCACATTTCGCTCAGCCGCGACCATCCATTCCCCTTGTAAGCCCTTATTCGCACAGTATACAGGTTATATACAGTGGCAACGAATAGACGAGGAAGAGACTGCGAGTGTCCAACAGCAGTGCATCCTACGTGCAAATTGAAACTGGCCATTTGTAAATCGACTCTCGTACGTCGAGTGTTTATCGAGTCGCGAACGGAAGTGAGACGAGAGAGTGCGGAGAGGGGTGTGAAAGGTTACAAGGGAGCAGGGAATGGTAACGTAGAGGGCGGCGACCCCCGCGGCTTAATCCGATACACGTAGAAGCCCATCTACACGACCTACGTGTAGCTAGTGGACTACTGCAATCGTATAGTGGCTAGTCCTTCGTACGTATATGCGTACTGCTATCGTAAATTAACACAGCACCGCTAACCCCTGCGTTACTGTCGAGCTGCAGGTATAGCCCTTCTTCTTCTTCTTCTTCTTCTTCTTCTTCCGCCCTATGAAAAACCTCGAAATGCGATGTAGTAGTCGATGGAAGGCATTTTTCGCGAGGGTCTAGGTAAATAGCCTCACCGAAGATGTATGCTTTGCAAGAGATTTATGAATCTACGATAATTTTCGTGAATTCAATTCGCCTAGCGCACCCGCCGAGAAACGGACGTTTATCACTGCGGTTTCTTTCGAAATAAAACCTCTTGATAATCGTCGCTTTGCAACTTTCTTATCTAAACTTTACCTCGCTATTATACCTCATTCAAATACGCCCAAGCGCATGTCAAACGGCACAGGTCAAATGGCATAGTTTGAATGGCAAAACTGAATCGATAGTAAAAATTAATGAAATGTAAATACGAAAGCATCGTACGTATTACAATAATCCCATCTTCGGACGATTAGAACAAGAGTCACGCGCTCAGTGGAAAAAATGAACTGTACGCGTTCGTGTAAGTCTCGAGCATCCAGGAAGTAAGCGGTATAGCGTGCACGAATTCCCTCGTTGACCAAGGATAAAAAGTCGAAGCTCCAACACTCACAGCACTTTCGTAACCCAGAAAGATAAGTCGAAAAATTTACACCTTATGCACGCCTCGAGCACTGCTCGTTTATAATGCTTCTAATGCCGTGAGAATTACACCACGTCGTAATAACAAGCACCTCTGTGTATTCTTTTCCCTGGTTAGCCGACCCCTTTTTCACTCTACCCTTGTGAGTTATGTGACAGTATTTTTCACACGAATTTTTTGGTTTTCGCGCGCAAAATGAAAGCGCGCATCGATCGCCTTTGTAGTGTCTATTTGTGTGAGTGTACGTACTCGCATACACACACACACACACACATACACTCATACACTCATATAATATATATATGAGAGACGAGCAACAGAGTTACATCGAAAGCTCAAATAAAATTTATAAAAGTTAATATATGTTTCCGATAGTCGCGGTGGTCTTTTATTGGAGAACTATTTTTAATATTGCCTTAACTTCATGGTGCAGATACGAGCTTGCGCGCTTTCGCTATCGACAGCAGTCGAGTACCGCAGATGAGCCTCTGAACTTTACACTAGGAGCCGCTGCCGTAGTTCTATAAGTTTATACGACCGCTCGAAATTCATAATTCTTAAAAGTCCGCGGAACACTTTGGAGAATTTTACAGATATAACGTGCGCTCGATCTTATCTCGCTACGCGCTGAGCTCATGCAGCTCGCACTTGCACTTTTCACTGCTCATGTTTTCGTAAAAGTATAATTGGATGATTTAAAAATACATTTTTTGTAAGTTTTTTCTCAGATTTAAACTAAAATCGTACAGATCTAGCGAGTCTTCAAAATCGGATATTGTAAAAAGAATCCAAAGGCACAGACGTTGCGTAGTCTCCTTCTACTTTTCTACGAAAGCACGAGGCTAGCAAATGTCTGATCATAACAGCTGCCGCTTCGTGTACTCAATTCATTCTCCATTTGATTAAAAAATCGACGTTTATCATACATCTTTTCCACTCTATTTGACCACGGAGGCTATTGTCTCAATTACTGTCTCAAGTGTAAACCGACCGGGACTCAAAAAATAATCATATATATTTAGGATTAATTTTTCACTGTTTTAACAAGCTAACACTATTCGTAATAATCGACTCATAATAATCAGACTGGCTCATTTAATGCGAGCAATGCTTGCGGTTGAATTATTAAACTGTTTGAAAATTCCAGGAAAACCGTGGCTACGACAAAAAAAGCCAAGCATTTTTAAGATGAAAGACTCCGGAAGTCTTTAAATACGGTAAATGACATAGCCATGGTCGCCGCAATTTTAAGAATAGATCGAAACGCTATCCACCTTCTAATTCTCTACTGCTTAAAATTCTTCGCGCGACGTAGCAAATTTTATCGCGCCATGCAAAATTAAAGACAGAGACGAAAATCTATTCCCAAGCGACAGTTCTGATCATCGCTTTTTGTTATGTCTCTATCGTGCGAACGTCTTATCAGTCCACGGAACGCGATGCTCTGTATAATTTGAAATTCTCTTCGGGAGTACGCGTGCGCGGCATATTCGTCGACTAAACACAATGAATTTTCATGGCTTAGCCGTCCGTTATATTATTCTCGACTGTATACGGACTGTATACGGATGAAAATTGGATTACCACGAAAATGAACGCGAATTATAAAATGTTTACAGTATATCTAGTAGTACTTTAATTGTTCGCATCCGGTCAGACGATGCGAGAGATATAATTGCACGTACTAGAAATAAATTGGTACTGATGGTCAAAGCAGTGTTTAATTGGCGCAAGTACAGAATGAATTTTACGAATTGGTCTCGCATATTGGAATAATTTAGGATTATGCGCATATATACAGATATGATAGTCGTTGTCGAATTATTAGAAGGATCGTTAATACAATCATCGACGTTGGGACACGTGCATCGTGATTATATAGAATTTGACAAGCTGTAGTCTGGAGATGACGGCTTAACAAAATATATACTTTTATTGTGCATTAGCGACAGGTACACAGCATATACTGTATTTCGAAATAGTTACAGAATGAACTGCAGTGGTATAGATTTAGTTCAAGGAGCTGTGGTATTCAAAGCTTATGCAGTATTAATTTAATTAAGCCCATTGCGAAATATGTCGATATGCATAGCTACGTATTGTCGCATTGCTCATTGATTTATTCGATATAATCAGAGTTCCATTTCAATCGATACCTGCTCGTTTACTCTACACAATAGAAAGGTATAATACATTTCTATTAAACATATATAACAATAAATATAAAATACTGATAATTAGAACTCCACTACTGCCGATTCATATTGTTTCAGCAAGCTTGATCTACACATAATATACAAAATAATAAGTCCGTCGAAAAGCAATAAATCGGTCGTAAGAATCCAGCGAGCGCGAAAAATGCAAGGACGTTCTGCACTTGGCCATTCAGCGATTCCGGCGTCAGCGAGCGCGCGCGCGCGTAGTTTGCGACGTTCTGGATTTATAGCGTCGGGACGCTCTCGTCTCTCTCGTTTTGTATCGTTATTCGAAAGTCCAGCAGCTACACCCCGGGAACCGTACAAATGGCCGCGGATACTGATTAAAAAGTTTTTCCTACTATTCTCCCCCTTTTCTCTTTCTCTCCTATGTGTCTATGTGTATGCGTAGCTGGTCTGTACGTGTGTCTGCCTCCTTTACCTTCGATTCACGACGCGTTGCAAAAAGTGCTGCAGAGCAAAATGAACAGAGCGAAAATACGAAACACAGGCGAGGCAGAGAATGTCCTCCGGGGCGATGCTGCCGCTGCCGCTGCTGCTGCTGCTGCTGTTGCTGCTGCTGCTGCTTCTTTTTTCTTCGCATTGTGTAGTCGCTCTCCTTTATTTTCAGAGCTGCGCTTCGCTTTTTTGTTTACACTTTTGTTTTCTATTTATGCGCGAGAAGGAGAGAGAGAGAGAGAGAGAGAGAGAGAGAGAGAAAGAGATACCGAAAACTCGATGCGATTCGGCTTGCGGCGAGAAAGGACTGTACGTGCATACGACGTGAAATGAGGGTTTCGTATGATATGCCTCGCAGCTGCAGGAAAACTGAAAATTGTGTGCGAGAGAGAGAGAGAGAGAGAGAGAAAGAGGCCCAGCTGGACCAATCTGTAGTGCATTCGTTAAACATTCAACCGCAGATGTTTTCCCTGATGCTCTCATTTTTTCGACGGGCCAACTGTTTGTTGGCTGAACGGTGCTTCTACAATACTTTGAATGTGGTTAATTTTTTTAAAGGTTTTCGGTTAAGCTATGAGCAAGCAAATTTGTTATCTATTGAGACCGTGTAACCACTACAGAAAAGCGAATAAACTCGGATAAAATTATTAAATATCCTTCGGTCTCGTGAACTCGGTAGCCTAGGGTATTTCTCGTTTGAGTTAAACTCCCGAGACGTTCTAGGAAAATTCACGGCGACTATGTAGCCAGTGAAACTACCCCGTCGAAGGGCCAGTTTTCTCCCCCGAGGGTAGCACTTTCCGTACGGTCGCTATCGAAATTTGAGCCAGTCGACTGTGGTACCTCGAACCAACAAGACCTCATCCTGATCGAGTTGTCTACTCGGAGAAGTCGCTCTCGAGCATCTAGACGCATTGAAATTTTCTTTTACCGCAGTCGGCCTTTTATAATGAACACTGTCGCCGATCGAACGCCCTAAGAGCAATCTCTTTTCTTCTCTGGGCTAGACTGGTATTGAATTCAGTATTAAAAATAGCATGAAAATTCATGCTTGTTGTAAGTGCACTTGAACTTTGATGTAAATGTTACTTATTCTAATAGTGCATTTAAATTGAAATACTCTCCTATAAAATTAAATTAAATTGTATTCAATTTTCAAATTACGATATCTACAATAATCAATGGAATATCAATGTACAAATCGCATATATTTCATTCTTGTACATAAAATATCATACGTAAATTTCAATATCGATGTACTTTAAATTTAATTATCCTTGTACTCAGTTTCCTCATAAATACAATTTATTTTAATATTTTAATAGGCAAATAAAAAATTTCCTTCATTATTATTTATAATTACTTTAAAATTTGACGTCAAGTCCATGAAATTCATATTTTAATTAGAAAAATGAAGGTAGATCTGAATTGAGAATAAGATTTAAAGAAATTTGCACTTAATGTACTTGCATATTAAATGAAATTCGTATAAGGTATGGATAAAATCAAATAAAATTCGTGAACCAACTTGTTTAATTAACAATCGTACAGATTTCTTAAGAAAATTTTTTTATCTCCAGCAAACATCTTGTTATACAATTGTTTAATTGTCAAAGTCACACTATCTACAGTTATCTGTATTTATGCATCTAACAAAAGATTTTCCCACCGCAAATTGATGAAAATCCTCTTACTTTTGATGCGATCCCGGGGAAATCGACGCACCGAAGGACTTATGCTTTATTGTCAGAATTTCCCTTCGCAGAGCTAGAAACAATGTCAAAACAAACGATCGCAGGTGCTTTCTGTATATACACAGTATCTCTCTTCCCCTTCGCATATATCGTATCAACGCTGCATCACTCGTTGGTCGGGGGACAGAGTGGTGGAGGGGGGGGGGAGCCAAAGCGCAACAGAGAGTAATTCCTCGTTAATCCACAACGATACTAACAAATGTAAGCGCCTCATCGCATACCCCGTGTGTATTTCCCCCCCATGACGCCGTATACCATTGACTTCTCGACAAGCTTCATTTGGCAACCCGACGCTTCCGATGTTAATTAGCAACGGCGGAGTAGCAGTAGCGGCAGTCGAGGGATCGGTATTTCAGAGTTTCTATCTCTCTATAACGATGTCCAGGGAAAACACGCGTGCATGCGCAGACACAGAGAGAAAGCACGTTTTGAATGATTCGGTTTTTGGGACACACTAGCTTTTTTCCATTAGTGCTGCCGACAAGCGATGGACGTACCTCTCTTAGTTTTTCTTTCATTATTTCGGATTCGTTCGCGGAGCTAACATATATACATGTCTATAAATATAGAGTACAGGTGGTGAATCGCGACAAAAGGAATAGACGATAAATCGATTGGAATCGAAGATAAAAAAACTGTAAACGATAGCGAGGATGATTCGATCAGTGAATTATTACTATATAGACACGTGTGATTCATTACGGTTGATAAGGAGAAATGATCACTACACCTGGCTGTATGTGATGAAGTAGCTCTATTATTGCGAGGAAATTAGAAAATAACTTACGGATTCTCATATGCGACGAATAATAGCTAGAAGGGAAATAAAATTTGCAGAGGTAGGATACTGCGTGGGCGTACAGTGAATAGCCACCGGGATTATCGATTCGATTTTAAATTACAAACACAGCACGTATACGTATGTATATATAAATGTATGTGTGCATGTACGTACTCTTTCGCTTGATACCTATATCCGTTAGAGTGCATACGTTTTCGTCTATTCAGGAACATTTTTTTTGGTTGTTAAACAGTACTTCAATGTTTGTTTTGAATAGGCGGAGAATTCTCATTTCTATAGAGTGTAGCTCGTGCGAATAACAAAGTGCACAGTTTTTGGCGATGGATGTATATTGAAAGTACGCCTATGCATTGCGAGATTTTTATAAAATTGAAAAACTGATGGATTTCAACATGATGGATATATGCGTATATGTGTGTGTGTGTGTGTGTGTGTGCATTTGCGTATGATGAAACCGAAACATATTCCACAAGAGTTCGGAATATGTTACATATATTACACTGAAATAAAATAAGGTAACCCAAATGAACCGATAAGCTGCAATTCAGTATTCTTCTAAGCTACGACTATACACTCACGCTCCAATGTTTACAATAGATTACAATAGAATCATATTGTGGATTTTAAGCAGAAGTACGATAATATTCTAAAAATTGATTATCTCTCCGGCCTTAAAGTGAACCATTATTTTGACTTTCCTCTACATTCTAATCTAAAATTTAATTATAATTTATTATATATATTTTTACTGCATATCTAATAAATTATAATTTAAATTAAATATCATAAGATTTGTTTAAATTGAGTAAGTTATTATTAATGGTATGAAATAACGATCATTGTGAATAACAGCTATTTGACTGACGCAATGAGTAATTAGTTATTTAACTCAAAAAGATAGGCTAAGAGCGTCGTTGAGTACAAAGTAGGAACGCGTTGATTTTTTAAACCATATTTTAAATTCAATTTTTAAGAGTAGTTCAATTGACTGAGGTAATAAAATCTGAACAACAAATACTTAACGGTTTTTACGTTACAAACTTACTATATGCATGTGAATGATATATTTATTTATATCCCTGAAATAACCGGATGGCGATAGACTAAACATGCCGCGATAGTAAAATCATTGCTTTAAGCACTAGCGCAAACGTCACATGTCTGTTCACAGCCACTTGTTAGCATTCCAGCTCTTGCTTTCTCTCTTGCGTATATATATACACACAAGGAGAAAGTTTCCTTTGATCAGACAGCGGAGCAAAGAAGTCAACGGAGCTTTTTGAATGTCGACCAGACAGTGCCGTGGATTAAAAAACGCTTCTATGGTAGCATACTGAGGTATTTCCGAACCGTCGATCTAACTGCATCGGAACACTGGGTGCAATGAATCGTATATGCTTATAAGATGTACACCAGATATCGACCTAGTCAACATAACGATCTTTAGAGCTATGTGAACTGATTCGACAAGTTAAACATTCAAGCAAAGGAGACATCTCTTGATATATATATATATATGTTATTTTCTATCATATTGTTTGAGTGACCTATCCTATTTCCGGGACATTGAATTTTAATTCGATTCAGAAACTTTTCGTCGACAGGATGTTTGAACAACTCACCGCCTCTTTAATTTTCAATGATTACAGATAGTAAACTTTGTGAATTTTACGTTGTAAATATACATCGACAGTGTGCATATGCATAAAATAAAACTCACCGAAAGCAGCAGTCCGTTTTGCCGAGAAATTTAATTAATTTTTACGTACCTGGAACAGAAAGAAAACAAAATTTGAAATATAACTCGTCGTATATATACATTTCATAAAAGCTTTACTATTCACTGTTTCCAGAAAGAAACATTTGAAAAATACTAAAAACTAGCTGTCCCATTCTTCAAAGTCCCCCCTCCCACCCACATGCACCCCCTCCCATCCCTATAAGCCCCATAATAACTCATGCAAGTGGGCCGCGACTGCCCCATTCATAAAGATTAAACAAATGCGCATTTATCCGGCGCAGCTTTTCCGCTAACGCTTCTCCTTGTCTTTTCTTGTAAAAAAATTTCTCTCCTTTCTCTCTCAGCTGTGTTTTCGCAGCCTCTCAGCTGTCTCGCGCATGCACACGAGTCCCTTGTCGAGACCGACTTTGTCTCTGCACATGTAATATGTATATTTATAATGTATATGTATGTATACAATATACATACGTTATACATATGCAGACACACAAGCGCGCATCCACGTTCACATATTCAATAGCAACAGGCCAACTGCAAAGTGCCAGAGTCGATATATCGGACCACATGAGGTAATTGATTGCACAACGCACGCAAATTGCTTGATCGATTGATAGAGAGAGAGAGAGAGAGAGAGAGAGAGACGGAGATGCCATGGAGATGCATAATTTACCCTATGCGCACGCGTTCCTCTGCGGCGACAGTTGTTACGTTGATTTGTTTTCGCACTGTAACAATTAATTATACCAGGCATGAATGTAGACGAGTTTACGAAGCTATAGGTTTTTTACAGAGACGATAATGAATTTATCGTCTTGTTTACATGTCCACTGCAGTACTTCCAATACGGGAAACGACAGTCTAAGCAATCGAACTCTTAATGTACATTGTAGAATGTGCATTTAAGGGAGCCAGCCTGGGTTCAATTCCGAAAACGTTGCGCGACGATTTTCGGCCGTAGACAAAATATTATTTTATCTAGCTAACTGTAACATTTTGTATTTCAACTACACGGGACTGTACATGATCTTTGCAGCCTAAAACAATCCATACAGCAGTTTCGCGGTTTACTTTTAAGAATCACTTTTTGAAGTGTTTCATTTTCGCATTTTCTGTCCACAGCCTTAAATACAGGCTTAAAATATTTTGTTCGAAGAGCACCTTGGATTCTCTGGAAAGCTTTCTTAAATTATTGATTCTTCTAATTTTTTTCAAAGTTATAAAAGATACATAACTAATTTAATAATCGTAAATAACATGTAAATGCATCTAATAATTAAATGAAGAATTTTGTTAATGATTCATTTTCTATCTTTAATAATTTATAAACAGGACTATTTTTGATAATACAATTGAAGTAATTATACTCGACAATATGTTAAGAGGAAAAAGAAAAACTTATATTCCAATAATTTTTCGAATGCCTCTTTCTGAGACAGAAATTAGTCTTTATACAAAGATCGATATTTATTAGTTTACCTTCACAACGATCTGAATATTATGCAGGCTCTACGAAGTGTATAATAATTATAAATTTTGATAGCGGATTGTACTTGGAGTTTCCTGTAGAAAACGCTTGAAAAAATAACTAATGCATCGATTTATTTCATGCTTTAAAACAGTTTTTCAGAAATCCAATTTCTGTCTGCATAGTAAAATACTAATCCATAGTTCCTTTCTAATAATTTGTTTACGTTAAATGCTCGTCAAATTGGTAAATACTATCTAGAAAGATAGTAAACAATGTGTGACTTGGATATGATAAATGAATGATTATATTTTACAGATTGAACAAAGCATGCGCGTGCAGCGATAGATAGCTCTTGCAAACAGCGTCGAACTTACAGCCTGAAGATTCTCGTCTCTGCAAAGCAGCCAAACTCCAGACATTCAATTGGATAATTGATGGAGCGGCTGCGAGCAATAAGCTGTTAGTAGAATGCTTCGCGTGTTTGCGCAGATGAGGCAAAGTCAGACAGAAAGAGAGTACGAGAGAGAGAGAGAGAGAAGGGCGAGAAGAAGCTTCAAGAGAGCTACTTGAGCGTCCGCGTAGTCTAAGACAGAGACTTGTGGGCCTGTAGAAAATGGGGGAAAGTATAGAAGAAGAAGAAAGCTTGTAGAGGGATAATGACTAAAAGAATGGTGTGGTAGGACTAAAGAGAGAGAGAGAGAGAGAGAGAGAGAGAGAGAATCAGGGTAGGTAAGAGGGTGAGTGAAATGGAAGAGAGACGCTGCCGCTGCAGCTTTTGTTTGCCGATCGAAGATTCCTAGTACGGTTGCACATAGCAATCTGGAGGAGGAATAACGTTGACCAAGTAAAGCTTTCAAATTCCCGCGGTTTCTACGTCTAGTTCAATCGGTTTTCCCTTAGTCGAATTGTTGTTTGTATTCCACTCTCTGCCACTCTCTCTACCGGAATACTGCACTTTACCATTCTAAGCGAGACTATATGTAAATTTCACTTATTACATAGATGATGAAACGAAATTATTATTATTATCGTTTTTCTTCAGTCGATATTTTGTTATTTTGTTATTATATACTGACCTGATAAACATCCCAGTCCTTTTGAATGTATCCCTTGTTTTGTCTACGTCCGAAGTTTACGGATGAGCAGTGTACGGCAAGAGAATGAAAACTTGGTTATTAATGATGCAGAGTTTAAAGACAGAGCTCTGAGCAAGTAAGACGTAGTTAAATTAACTGTCACGGCTACTTTGACGATAAATTATACTTTTGAAAAAACAATGAAAAATTTAAGATGAATGGTTTTTAATGTTTCAACAGCTTCAACAGATTATATATCGATGTAAATTTATGACAGCTTTTACCAATAGAGTTACGTTAAATCTTGTTGGTCCGAAGTAAATGCTTTGCCGAGTTGTTGAATACTGCAGAAGGGCTCAAAGGAGCTATGCAATCCGCTTACTGTCTTATCGTTTGATTAAATTATTGGATCAAATTACGTGCTTGTATTATTAAAATTTTATTGATTCGCTTCTTTCAGTGCAATCATAAAGGCAATAAAGTTTGCTTTATTTATTGACCTTTCTTGTCTCTTTAGTTCCTCAATATTATTCTCCGAAGTAAAGCACCAGAGCCTTGCTAAGACTCTCTGCAATTAAGTGCACAAGAGAGACGCAGTTGTAAACACTGTTTGATTCGATCGAACAAAATATTTACGGAGAACGAAACATCTGGGGTATGTCGCTCATATTGATAATGGATTGGAGAACTTATACTACTCTAAAACAAACATCAATGACCCACATTATCCATCATTAACTGAAATAGATCGGGGATAACATTTGCTCGAGCAATCAATCAGTACTACAATTAGCACGAACAAACAGCCGAACACCGAAATCTCAAAATAATATCCTAATCAATGCAACGATATAATTAAAATGACCATCGTAAATCATGTCGGACGTAAGACAAAAAAAATTGTACAGTAAGACTACCGGATGTAAGTACTTGCCATCACTCTCATCGGTTATATGCGTGAGCCAGTAACATAGTTTTCACGTGTCCGATGGAGCAAGTTGTACGCTACGTAGAAACGAGATACTAGAGGACAAAAGGGAGGTTGAGCATTGATAAGTCGAGAAAAAAGAGGCCTCGTCTTATCGGGCAGAAAAAGTTTCCATCGGCTTGTCGTCGAACTCGTCCTCTGCCCTACCCCCTTCTTCCCCACCCCTCTCTGTCTCTCTTTCAGCTCCTTTGAGAAGTGCAAGAAGAACTAGCAGGAAAGTAGAAGCCGCAGGAGCTTTTTCAAAGTGAAACGCTCCGTCCCAAATCGAAAGCCATTTCTTATCGGACTAGCAGTGAAGACACCGAAAAGAGGGTGATTTAGTCCCTCGCTCGTTCCGCTCCACTGGAACTTTATTTTGCTCGCTCTCTCTCTCTCTCTCTCTCTTGCGCGCGCGCGAGGACTTGGACTTTTGAGTAACAGTGCGCGAATTTTCCATACTGCTGTCGCGGCGATTCTACTGCTACTCCAGTTTTTACCACAATGCTTTACGGAGATGTCGTCTTGATTAAACACGTTTAGAGCATCGTATCATTGGAGATGTAGTGATTTTTGCATTTAACATTAAAATTTTCAGTAGATTTAATAGAATTCAGTATTATTAGATGTTTTCGATTAGAATTAAAACATTTTCTACGAATAATTGAATTGCGCATTAAAGTAAAAAATCTATTTTTAAAAGCTTCTGAAAATCTAATAATTAGAAGGAGAATTATTTTAAGAAAATAAGCCATTCAATTTATAGTGCTACTTTAAAGAAAGATGTATTAATGGTTCATATATAATTTGCTATCAATTGAGTCATTTCATTACAATAAATCCTTTCTACGTAATAATGAAAAGTGCAATAAACAAAATATACAGCCTTTAGGAAAAGAACAGATGCAATTCACCGCCAAGTCTGCATAGGCTCAACGTACTGGAGAAAATGTATAGGCACATCTAGCGCTCACACTACAATAGATAAACGACATCTTGATGTAGGAACTGTTATGGAGCACACAACCCTCCCTCTTTCCCGAACCCGAACCCTGCACTATTAACTTCTATACGGGGAGAAAACGCGCTGGAGCAGAGACAGCCCCTCACACTCTTAAACTAGTTGAATGAAGCTAAAGCGGTATTTCTAGCAGTAACGGTATGTGGAGTAGCTAAGGTTCTACTCCAGCTCTGCGGTATACATACATAACGTGTGCAAAGGTCACTCGAAAATAACGCGCTCACGCCGAGCGGTTGTTGCTCATGAAACTTTTCCATTTTGTAAACAGCCGCGGAATTAGACCACTTGAAAGTTTCGCCACCGCGATGCGGTATTATGCGGCGGTACATGGGATAGAATTATTGCTCCTAGTTGGGATACGAAAACAGCCGTTTTTTCTCACTCGCGTTCTTGTACTCCGCTGCTTCATTTCTTATTTGAACCGCCCCTCCACACGCTGCACTGCAGTGCAGCCCGCATTATTATATTACCGGGACAGTTGACTTTTTAGAAAGATTATCCCACTGGACACGTGTATGAGTGTGTGCCTTTTTGGTCTTTTTAAAATTTAAAGGGCAAAAAACTTGTTCAAAACTGGGTCATAACGCGGATCCCAGCGGTTTACTCATACTGCACCTTTATCAACGCAGTTACGGTAAGGGAACAAGATACCTTTAGATATGACTTACTAAGATAAAAATTCAAAATAGTAGCTTTATCAAATTATGCATAAGTCGATCTAATTTAAGAAGCATAGGATCTTTCGAAGCTCCTTCAATAACTATTACCGTAAAAAATATAGAAAATCCACTGAACGTAAGATTAAAACAGAATCGATAAGAGGATGGACTTGAAAATTGGTAGTAATACTCTTCGGTTCCCTCTTCTCGATATGAATACTGATATTTAACATACACACTAATTCACATTCATAACCATTTTCTCTCCTAATTGTTTAAACACCTATATGTTTACACTTTATTCCTTAATGAATATTGGATATATATCAGGAAAATCTGTAGTATTTATGGACGAGTAATGACTGTTCTAACTTACTTTTGTTGTCAATTATCAAAACGCCGAGAGAAGTCCTTTTTAAAATTGTTAACGTATTTTCGCCCCCTTGTAAATGCTTTACATGATAAAGTCGAGTTTACAATGAAATGAACATCGAAGTCAGTGGTATTTTTAATGACGAGTACCAACTAAGTGGAAATCGATCCCTGCATTGTAAATAAAAAAACTCGTCGTCATTTGTAGACTCGGCATTTTGCCAGATCGCCGAGCAACAGCAGGTGTACTAACTGCTCCTCACTAAAAAGCACCCCGAGCCAAACTCGTCTGTCGTTCAATATGGCGGTACCTCCCCGTAGTCGTATTTCAATTGAGCTTCGCAAGCGTCCGTGCGTTTCGAAGCACGCAAGTTCGACTTTTCCCGTTAACGGCTGCAGCGACTCGCTCTTTTCCAACACCGACGGAAATTTAGCAGATGGCTATGACGACAATTTTTACGCGAAATCGCATAGTGCGTGTGTGTATATATGTATATATAGTTCGAGCTTGTAAATAGCAATATTCCGAGTTTTCCCGCAAGGAATATTGTGCGCGACTTTTATGGCATTCGCCGTGGCTGACGTTCGATTTGTCAACTCGGCTTTTTAAAGTCTCTGTTGCGAATTTACTTTGGAAAGGTCGCGCTTTAACTTTGAACGAAGCGTATGTATATACTGCGCTGTACAGCCTATAAGGGCAAGCTCTCTCTAACTTCCTTTCAGAGAATGATATAAAAAAGTTTGAAAGTACGACGAAATTAACGCGGGTATCAATCAAAGCACTTTAAAAGTATTCCGATAAATCCTCGCGAGGTATCACATTACCAGCTAATACCTCAGTTGTGAATTCGAAATTCGCCCTACTGCCATTTTCTCTCGATGTATTCGGCTGATGCTGCTTGCTCTCTTGGCGCTCGTCTATCTGTCTATCATTCGGCTGGGATTTTACTCCCTGGCCCGGACGCGTAAATATCTATCGGCCGCTCCAGCGAAGCGTGACGCTCGAACTCTCTCTCTCTCTCTCTCACACACACACACATACGTACTCTTTCCCTGTCTCTCGGAATTCATCCTTGATAATGGGATCAGTAGCGTGCGGCGATTGTCCCGCAACTTGACGAACGACGACTCATCGATCTTGTCTCTTTTTCCTTTTATGCCTCACCCCCCCCCCCTCTCTCAATCTCTCTCTCTCCCTCTCTCTCTCTCCGTCTCTTGACTCTTTTTGCGATACAAACACGCGTGAATTAGACTCCGAAAACTCATAGAAAGTTTGCGATCGCGAAACAATCAGTTACCGCGAGGGAGAATGTACGGTCGGTCGAGCTGTTCTAATAAAACGGATTACGAGTACGGGGGTGAGGTAGAGTGGTCGATAGCTATACAATCAGGCCCTCGGGTGTTTCGCGTGTCGATTAAACTTTTGCGCTTGCCGATTTCATTGATTCGCTTTACGCTTCTGTTGCTCTTATCTAGTTTTTCGTTTTTTTACTTCAATATAGCTTGCTTATGAATATTCCTCGCCCGCCGTTTCGCGTTATTTTATTCAATCTTTCTATAAGGATTCATCGGCACTACTGTGATGCAGCTACGTTAAATATTTCTAGGTAACCCGTCTGCTGCGAAATTGTGTTAATGATAAATTAGGGACAACGAGAGGAGAATCGAGACTTTTTTTACAAAACATTCAAAGAATCGGAAGTTGCATCGAATAAGACGCGCGAATAGTTTCCAAACGACAGTGGATCGTGTTTTCCGCTCTGTGCCTAAACTTACGCAGTCACTTGAAGCCCTGCAAACTCTATCGTACAACTCGACGACCTAACTAGCTCTCGGCTCGTCACACATCGAGTAAGTTATTCATTCACAGAGCGCACGCTCTCGAAATCGGGATCATGAAGACGAGTCGATCGGTGGCTACTCGACGGGCTTTCTCGTCTCGTTAACGACGTTAACCCGCTGACTGCAAACTTTACGGCAGTTGCTACGTGTAGCGCACAGGGATAGGGATAGAGATGGAAGCACGAATGCACACAGTTAGAGACGCGTGGAGGCGTACTGCTATATGTACATGTATATCATCCGGTTTATGTTCCTATATATCAGTTATTTATTAATCAACCTAATTAAATTTCTAAGTGCCTCGGTAGCTCTCCAATATTATACAGTGTATAGAACATCTGGGTGCGAAACACGGGTCGCTTACGTTAACTTCATCTTCTCTGCTCCAATGGATGTGGGCGCTTTTACGAGATTTACTTTCAAGCGATGTGCTCCCTCAATCGTGATCAATTCCTATTATTTCTAATTAGAGCATTAATAGACAAAGTAGAATTTTGTGTCGCTGCAGGCACCTATGCATATGTCTATTTAAGGTCGATTCTGATCGATTTACTTGCATTTAATAAATCGATTAATTATTACTACGAATCTAATCGTTATTCAAAACGTTGATAAATATAAGTCTGAAGAGTTCAAATTCAAAAGTCCTTAACGTTACTTTACTCGTGCGTCGAACTTTGAAAATCTCCAATTCTCAAATAATTCGAAGAAACCAGCGGGGTAACACTAATGTTTTATTTATCGTTACAATTGACTCGTACAATTTAACAAAAATTTATAATATTAATATTAATATAATAAAAGAAAAAAATGTACGATTTACATTCGTATATAAATTCAGGTTAACTGTAAAATTGTTTACTCATGTATATGTAAATCAATGAATAATAAAATATTTAAAAAACTGTGTTTTCATATTAATTGAAGAAAAGAAAAAAGATATTTCCATTAGAAAAATTAATGATTAGATGAAATCAAATTTTTAATATCATTACCCGCCTATATCCGGCCACAAATAAATCAGAGTCACATAATAGTTTCGAAAAAAAGTCGTATCGTCGAATAATGTGCCATCAGTTCATCAATATTAATAAATGTTTATATAATTTATGGTTGAGTTTAGTTTGTGAAGTAATGTTAACAATAACACAGTGGCGTTCAATCTATCGAAACTTTATTTCTTCTCCTGGATTGTAAGAAGGGCCACTCCTAGTCATGTTACTTGATCGACTAGGGAAAACTACAGAACTATCTTAGCGCGATGAAAATCACAATTTATTTACACGCGTTCGAGGTGTTATTCTTTTCTCTCGGAAGAAAGAGAGAGCTCGAATCCACAGATACAGTACTCGTTAGTAGAGATCGTCTCGAAATACGTACTCAGATAAGTAAGATAATATTCTGATCAAATTTTTCTTTACGAAGGAGGAAACATGTGTCACATACAGGACAAGAGGATACTAATTTCCTTTCATATTTACGTTTAATATCTTGCATTAAATTATCAACTATTTACACATTTACGTTACTGTTTAAATAATGCTATTGATTTGCAAGAGAAATTTCGTTTCACTAGAAATGACACCCTTAATTAATATTTAGCTTGTTCGTTACTTGTATATTTTCCCAATACGATTTGTGTCGAACATCGATTGCAAACAAGCAGCATATCGTCTATTTGTATGGACATGCAATATTATTAATATTATAAAAAAGATGTCGCGTAATTTCATAAAGGCGATTGCATTATCAACGGTTTACTGCAGCATTGATCAGGCTATCCGTATACTTTCCCAGTGCGAACATATGTGTCTTTATATATGTATATAAAGCCAGGTAAAGCAGACAAATGTTTGCATGCTGCTTTGCCAAATCACGAGTGAGGTCACAAACACACGGGCACACATCCACACGCGCATTAGTTGCTACAGCGACAAAGTTTGTTAATCAAGCTTTGAGCCACGCGAGCTTCAGCGAAATTAAGGCAGCAGTGTTGCGAATTGTTTACCATCCAACTCACCGAGAAATAGCTATCGTTTTGCTCGCATTTAATCGAACGTATAAAATAAAAGCTTTAGCTGTCGTATTTCGGTCGTATTGTCGGTTGAATATATAGACATATAATATCCGTATAGGCCTGAGATCAATGTCCGCATATCTTCATCGGCTGTCCTGCGGGAAATCATCTTCCCTCTCGGCGTTGGCTTCCTGGCACCGCGTCTTTGCGCATATACACGTGTGCCACGCGAACGATTGATACACGGACCGAAATTATATGCGCCGACACGAAGCGATAGCTCTGTTCCCTATATATCTACGGTGTGTCTATAGTGTCGAGTGATCTATAGAGAAGAGCGAGAGAGAGAGAGATGCGGATTTGCAGGTTAGTCGATTCTACGGGCGATTGGCATGTGGTTCTGTAGCGACGCTCGATTCTGACCTAATATGCATCGGAGCTAGTGTATTACATATGTAGTCCAAGCCGCAAGTAGGAGCTAAGTACACGATATTGTACGAACAATCGGCTAATTTAACTCGACCGAGCTGCTACAGTAAACGGACGATAGGCGGAATCGGAGCTGTAATGCACGACTAGCGAAGCCAATGGATCGCTTTGGATTTAACAGAAGAAAGAGCATCGTATAAACTTTGTTTACGAAAAATATCGTCAATTTATTTCAAACAGCACAATTAGAAATTACAATTCGGAATAAAAATTCTATCAATCGTTCTATCAATTATTCTCTATGACTCTGACACACTTGGGCAAAATGAAATTCTTTCGATCCAATATCAAGCTTAGGTTGATTAAAATAAATATTTTAATTAAACGCGTCAAAGTTAAGTAAAGCCAAGTAAATGTATTAAATTTTTCGTTTATTCGTATAATAAGCATAGTATCTACTCTCCCGTACTCCCATTTTGAGGGAAAAAGCCAGATCGCCGAGATGATATATATGTATAAAATAGCTCGCGCAACGAAGCGCAGCGAGATGAAAGATGAAAAGAGCTCATTTTCTCAAACAAGAGCAGAAAGCTAGAGAAAGAGAGAGAGAGAGAGAGAGAGAGAGAGAGAGAGAGAGGAGGGCAGCAGAATCGATGTGGGATTACGAGAGCTGCGAGGGTATATACGATAACACAGCTGAGGTGTGATGTATAGAGATGGCGGTAGATACAACGGCTAGCGAGGGAGGATCTGACATGTATATGTATAGTAGCAGCAGTAGAAACAGAGAGAGGAAACGTTCATTAATAGGAGGATGTTCGAATACTAGCAGTAGCAGCACCCACCTCTCTCCCCTCTATGGGTCACACGCAGGAATGCAAAATGCAAATTAGATAACGTTACCCTCTTGCTCGAGCGCGAGAATAGTAATCCAGGATAGCGGAGCTCTCGGATTTGTGTAGCTTATGAATCATGATGCTTTACGCGACTGGAGGAGTTTGTCTTATCTCGTGATTAGCTAAAGTTGTAATTGACTTTACCTCTCCCCCCTCTCAATCTCTAGACACACATATACATTTCTCAAGCTGGTTTATTTATTTCGTTTTACATTAAACAGATCGTTTCATTCATTTTATATGGTCTATTCGCTCATCAATAAATCCGAAGCGACTATCGTTTCTTAAGAGAATTATTGTAGAACAGCGAAGTTGATGAAAAGATATTGGTTACCTTTAAGATAGATGTGATTTTTATACAAAATATTATTGGATTAATTATTATTTGACTAATAACGAATAATTGATGTTTAATTAAGCGAAAAAAGCATAAACAATAATCTAGCACTAAAGAGTGAATGAATGAAAATCTATTATAGTATTATATACTCAAAAGCGAATCGCGTTTGTCGTTGAAAACATTCAAGTACTTAGCAACCGTCACTTTTAGCCTATATCGTTGCAGCGACAATTCGATATGTACAGCTGTCTCTCTTTACATACTTCAACGAGAAGAAAAAAGAGGAAATGAAGTGTGTACGTGTACTTGGAGCGAGTCAAACGTTGCTGTGGAAACTCGAGAGGAAAAACGCTAGGACATTTTCGCGTAAACGACTCGCGATCCGGGCTAGTGCTACCTTCCTCTGTATCATTTTGCTACAGAGCTTTGAGTCGTATAAGGCTAGGTATAAGAGGCAGCTTTGAGCACCGCTCAAAGAAAATATTAGGATCGTAGCATAATTTTTTTTCTACTTGTAGCTGCTTGCTATGACGATGGCAGAGATTTTAGTTTAGGCTAGTGCTGAACGATTCGATGCCTTTAACCGTACTTTAGACATTCACTCTCTTTTTCTCTCTCACCCGCGTAACCCCTGAATATTATCTTTCTTCTTCTTTCCTACGATGGAAATTGAAGTCATAATATAAATTCAAAATTTCGTCAATCCGCCGTTATTGAGTTTTCATTAGTCGCGCGTCACTTGGTTGACAATGATGAAATGTTCAGTGGAAAGACAATACGTTTTGAAATCGTATTAAAATTGTAGACGCGTCATTCGATAATCAATCGAGTTCAATCGATTCATATTTAATTGCATCAAATCATCAATAATAGTCGAACAGCTGCGTAAATCAGATTACAATCACCAGTGTTAGGATTACAATATTTATATTTTACACTTGAAAAAATGAGTTCACAATGACCTTCGACAAAAATTAAACTTAGCTAAACAACCGACTACACTAGTCAGGTTTGACGGACAAGTAAAAGAATTGCATCCTTGCAGCGGAAACGCGTACGAGCGTTTTGTACGTCTCGCACGTATATTCCCGGGACGCGCGTGGCGGGAAATCCAAAAAAGTTTGAATGCAGCTGGCGAGTGGACTCTCTACTCCTGCTGCCGCTGCCATTCGCTCTGTCGCGATAGTACACCTACAGACCCGAAAAGAAGTCAGACACCTACTTTATATATATATCAGTCTGATATTCGCGAATTTTCTTTCATTGAATTTTGAAAGTACGCGGAGTCTACTTTCTTTTGCTCTCTGACCTTTCGTCACAAGTTCGGTCTCGTACTTTCAAAATTCAACTGATGTTACCGAGAGCATCGAAAACGATAGACATTTAGACGAGTCTGGAATTTAAATATTTTCATCGTTTGGTTTTTGAGTAGGCTAAATGTATTATTAGGATGCATGATGTATGAAAGAAACTACGAATGTGTACAATTTGAAAACCGGATGCATTGTAAAACACATTTTTATAAAAATAAGATTATTTGTCCGGAATAATATAGGTCAATAGTTGTTTAAACTATATTCTATATGGAAACTCGAATTGTATTGAAAATAAATTAAAGTCAATTAATTCATATTACTGCTTTTCTATCGAAGTATCATCGACTTCTATAAAATATATTTCTGTAGGATTATTTTAACTCTTCCAATAAATTCACAAGTAAAAGCTTGAATTATAGAAACTATACATCTACCTATCAATTGTAGGTAAATCTTCTCTATTTCAATTATCTCCTAAATGATTTACTTTTACAAATAAATTTCTTCGTTAAAGATTAAATGTGTTTAATATAGCAATATTTTGGTTTGATAATACATTTTTAATTACTGTAAATAAATGTGAGATAGAGTTCAAACAGTCTGAATAAGAAATAGATTTTACATCTCTTTGGTACGAGCATACATTTGAACTTTAATATATTGACAGCAACTCACATTTTTCATAAAAATACTAATATTTCTGCTATTTTTTATTTATGTGCTAGAAAAATATGTAATGATGATTGATCACAGATTGAAATGGTTCCTTGATTAGGTAGGTTTCATCGCGGTTCAAATAATTTTTACGATAGTTAAGTAATATACACACATATTTTATAAATACTTTGTTTGAAATAGTATGCGTGAAAACGAATTTTACGGCTCTAGAAAAACAACACACAATGTTGATTGATGATGATACAAAGTTGCTTATGTCCATTTTAAATGACTTCCAAACAACTTTATAAGATACTCGAAAAATCAACTATCTTACAAAGTCTACGTTCAAGAGAAAAGAAAAAGCTTGCGTTGAAATTTCACAACGTTCCTGTCGGAAACCAAAGCTCTCCGACATCAATTACCCGTGCCGTCAATCAAAAGCTGTACACGCATATACAGCGTCAGCAAAGAAAAAATGAACTTCCATACATCATCGGGTCGCACAGGAGCTAACAATTAATTCTCGGACCAGAAGCAACAGCAGTAGCCGCGCAGCTGCGGAAAAACAGATATTCAACAACGCTACCGGTACACACCGAGAAATCTCTCGCTATGGAATTTTCGCGAGTTCAGGCTCGTGCATAGGTTTGTGATTTATCGATAGTGTGAATTTCTCGATCGCCACGAAATATTGACCGTGTCAATATTAATCGAGAGAAAGGTACGGAAAGTTTTGGGGGTGAGGGTTGGTCTCAATGACGCGCAGTCAAAGTGAGCTGAAAGCTCGCTCTACGGGTCTAATTCCCAAGCACTTGGAAACCGTGGGATTTTGGATTACGTGTAAAAGGGGGTTTCGTACGACCAAACATCGATCGTTACTACAGATAGTAATAGTAGGCGGCTCTCGCGTGGATTAACTTGTCCAGGATCGGGAGTATGAGTGCGAGCCTCGATGTTTGTTGGATTGAGAGAGAGTGAGAGAGAGTTTTCGAATGTTATCGGAAACTATTTTCAATAATGTATCATGCATTGTCTGACCGGATGGCGATTTTACTACTTGAAGTCGCTTGATTTTTCGAAAACCAATATCACTGACAGAATAGAGAATCAGTTAATTCTTGACTCGCAACGTTTATTTCTTTACGCGGAGGGAGAGGGATCGATTTTTAAATTAATTTCCAATTCTTTTTTATCCACGATTGATAATTTAAAACCTATTACGAGATATTATTTAAATGTAACAGTTTTGAATTAATAATTTAAACTGACCGAATGACTTATTAAAAATACCAATTTGATTATACATATATATATTTATTTTTATAGATAACAGTCGATTGTATCTTCGAATCCATAATGTATGAATTGTAATGGAACGAAAACAGTGAGATAAAATTTGAATGTTTTGCGCAAAGAAATGATAAATTATTGAAACATCGCACAACTTGCGCAAAGCAGAATTAATAAAATTCCGAAATTCGCACCCGGTCGGTATACACAGCGTAGTTGGTACCTTCTAATCAAAGTCGTAAATTTCGGAGCTGCAGAAAAATACGAAGAATGGAAGAGCGAGAAATTCAATCTCGGCGAAATCGATCGATAGCAGAGTAGCGTGTGCAAGTACATATCGACGGATATTCGCACTATCAGTTCTGCTCTCGCCAAGAGTTTCGATATCGCTGTTTGACTAAGTTTCAGTTTCCCGCTAACGTCCAATGCGTCGGAAGAAATCCTTCTGTTTTGTGACTATTAACAATAACAAGAGTTACTTAACAACTATTTATAGTAACTCGGAGATTCGAATCAAAGGTCCAAGTCAACTGTCTATGTCCCCCTCTACTCCCTAAGAAGGATTTCGTTTCTCTCCAATTGCATTGACCTGAGAAACAGAATGTAATCGAAGTGCAAATGTACAGCTGGCCGGAAACGAGATCCGAGGCGATGGTCTGAAGGTGCTTTCTTCAAGGAAATGCAGAAGCTCGAGGCAGTCGATGCAATGTCGGCTGGCTTTTCCGGAAGAGATTTTCAATCTTGGCAGGCACTGGGAAATTGGAGCAGCTTGCGTGCTTCGGCTTGTCGATCTTTGCTCCTAGTAGAGAGAGAGAGAGAGAGAGAGAGAAAATCTCTTGAGAGCTTATCTATTATCCCACACATGCCGCTGCAAGCTCTTCCCCCCCCCCTCTCTCTCTCACGCGTGTGTCTAATAAAGAAAGTAAAGTAAAGCGCTGATTCAATTATTCTCTTGATTATTTTGATTCTGTTGCTTGCGTTGTAACTGTAATAAAGATATTTTTCTTTGACAAGAAACTTGCATTGTTATTTTAATCAACGTTAAAATTTACGAGTTACGAGGATAAATGGAGTAGTCGAAAGCGATTTGTAAATGTCGAGGACGTTCATTGCTCATAGTTGCAAGGAGTGATAACTAAATAAAAGGATTAAATTATTCGCGTTATTACGCATTCAAAGAGATTCAAGGATTTAATGCAGAGAGTTAAAAGGGTTCGGAGCGTCTAGCCGCCTTCTCTTCCCTTGGGTCAACACGTTATATACCGACCTTCGCTCTTAATAGTATTACATCAGCGTAATGTGAATTATAGCTTGTTTTCTCACCTTTTATAACTTTGCTTCTCTCTCTCTCTCTCTCTCTCTCTGTCTCTGTCTTTGCAGGCTGTTTAAATGTGTCTTCTTCCTTTGCACTATTCGAAATTTAACTGTATCTTTTCAAAAACGCTAAGGAAATGGAGGAGCGCAGGTTCGCAAGCGCGAAAAAGCACACTGTTCATGTGTTATGCAAGTGAAGCTTCTAAGCATATCCATTGGAAGATCCTATATAAAACACAAAGGCTGCGTTGCACTCGCGACAAGTATTAAACATTCAACCATCGCTATAGCTCTACAGCTGTATTACAATGACACACGAGCCGGGGAGTTGATCTCGAAAAACGGCGCCAAAAAGCGAGGGGCTATATATTAGCAACGTTTCTGCTTCCGTAGTCCTCTACTTCCCTATATATGTATGTATATGCCTTCGTATACGCACACAGGCATAGAGATACGTACACACGTATATATACGATACACTACGAGGCAGAAGCGGAAAGCCTTTTCGCGTCCCGCGGTGTCATGAAATATTACTTGCCAAACAACGCGAGACGTTTATGGCGAGACGGGGTAGAGGTGCTACGCCCCACGGTGGTCGTAAAGGCAGCCTTAGTTACAGCGCGTGAGAGGGAGTAGCTGCTCGTCGTAAAAAATGCACGGACCTACCATTGTCCGGGCAGTACTCGATTCGCTATACCTGCCGGCTATGCGACTTCCTCTTTCCCTCCCTCCCTCCCTCTCGCTCTCTTTCTTTCTGCCTCCCTTGTGTGCATGTATATTGCAGCCGAGCGGCGAGCGCTCGTCCCCCTTGGAAAATTGGGATTTCGGAAACGAACCCTTGCCACACGCAGCCAATTTTATCTTGCGCGCTCAGAATTTTTCCGAAAGAGCTTCGTAGATGTTCATTACGTAGTGCAGCTGGAAACACTTTAGAAAAAGAACTTATCTCTGTGCAGCAGAAGAACGATCGAATGGGTAAGAGCTCCGACATTTGCATGAATTATTATTTCATTGCGTTTAGCATAACAATTTTATAGAATTAATTGGTAGATATAATATTCATAATGTATGCAAATACTAGGAATATCGGAAATAAATTATTTCTTTTCATGATGCATCTATTATAAACAATATAACTTTGTTAAGTTGTTAATTTGAAACTGTTATATCCGAAAAATAGCACATAAACTATTCAAACCAAATGCTAAAAAGTCTTTCAAATTTTTAAACAAGGTTAATATCTAAGATTGAATAGTTTTTTCTAATAAAAATTAATCGAAAGTTCTGCCCCTTAAATATGAAATTGTCTAAATATAGGACATAGTACGAATATGTACTCCTAGGATAGTTATCGTCGAAATGGCAACAAATTTTCATTTTTAAGATACGAAGTCGACATGACGTAACATTCAACCTCAATCATGATTCGTATACCCTTCACAAAAGCTTTCTAGATAATACATGGCATCGGAGCTTTGAAAATATCGTTCGAACAAAAAGGCTCTCTTCCCTCTCTCACCTCATTGATCATTTTCATTACAACAGAAGCAGCAGCAACACCAGCAGCAGCAGTACGAGCAGTACTAGGAACAGGAACTCTGCCGTTGCCATAGCACACGCTGAAAGCTGGGGTATTCTATATTTAAAGCTCGAGCTGATGCTGTCAGGTTCACCTGCGCGCCTGACCGGCTTCTCTTTTCTCTCCCTATGTACATATACATATACTCACGCTCACACACTCGATGGAAAGTGAGAGAGGGGGGGGGGGGCTCACATGGCCACATGGGATAAAAATAAGAAAGACCGGCTGGGACATATTCGCCGTTTGCGGCGCGCACACATACGCCATACGCACACAGATAACGGAGAATCTCGGTGTGCCGTTTGTGTAATGGGAAAATATGTGCGCGAGTCCGTTGTGTGCTAACACAAGAACCCGTTGGCGCGTCACAGGCGAGGAGAGAACCCGTGCGGAGATATTTATTTTAGGGCGGACGGGGGAGCGACGAAGCACATGAGCAGAAAAAAATGTTGCAAGAGGGACGTAAGAGTGAGTAAATAATTTATGGATTTTATTTTGTCGGCATTGGAGATTCGCGTGCAAAAATGCTCACAGGGACGGAGTACGAGAGTGTATTTGGCGATTCTTGGGACGAGTCGATTTCTACGAGGAAAAAGCTGATGCATCGAACGAGTTTCGTCAGTATCGGAATTTGTTTGTACATATCTAAATCTGGTTGCTTTTTCGCTGAATCAATATTTTAACTCATATCACAATTGCATTCTGATTTCTATTAGTTTTAAATTGCAATAAAATGTAGTAGACTAGATTTAATGTAAATCTTTCGCAGTGTACCGCATACCAGTAGAGATAGTAGTGTGAGAAACTATTTTGTACTATTTTGTCAGTAATTGAAATCTCGATGCATCAGATAAAAATTCTGTTCAGGTCGATTTGAAATCCATTGTATATTATTATTTAATTTCATATTTTTAAACGAATCCAAGTACGAAAATCTTCTAGATTTTGGCAAGCTTTATTTTACGTAAAATGTCGGTCATTAAAATCCAGAAATTAAATGCAATAATTATAAAAACAAATTTTCAAATTAACATTTTTTCAGAATAAGTAATACGGCGTTTATTAGTAATGAAAATAATTTCATTGTAAGAATGTTCTAACATCAGAGAAACATTTCGATCAACAAGGACAATTCGAAAATGTAATTTTATTTTCACGAGTCACAAAAAATTAACAAAGAAAATATAGAGGAATGTCGGAAGAGAGAAAGAGACAGAGAGAGAGAGAGAGAGAAGAAAAGCAGAGGTATATCTAAAACGTCGGGCATACGCGCTCGCATACTTAAGTGAGCTCGGGGTTATCGGAAACGAATCTCGCAGGCATTCCCGAGCGATCGGAAGCGAAACGTGCCTCCAAAGGCTACCGTGGCAAAGCCCGAGAAAATTCCTCGAGAAAGGTTAATAAAGCAGCTTCTATTTCTACTCTAAAGCTACCTCACCGATGACTTTTCTTACTTTGCTTTGCTCTGCTATCTCTTGCCCTTTTAAAACGTTCTTTGAGATACTTGTGTCTCTCTTTTCCTTCTCCTATTTTTTACTATTGAAATTGTGAACTTTCATTTTATGAGAGTATATTGTTATGATACCTCTGAACTTGACGTAGTATACGCAACTGAACAATATTTATGATATTAATCTGACGTTATTCAGTTTGTTTTACTTGCAGAAGGTGGAAATTTCCATAGATACAGGTAATTAGTAAAGTTGTATACGGAAGTCGAGTATTTGTATCCTGTAATCACTATCACCAGAAACGCAGCTATTCTTTTCAATTCGTTACCTAATACATTTATGTAGTAATATTTGACCACTGACAGGTAATAATATTAATTTTGAATCGCAATTGACGAGAATCTTAAAAATACCTCGTCATTTCATCTAGACGGATTGTTGAGATTCGCTATTCGCGTTCATCTCTCTCCTCAAAATCGCTGTGAAATTGTCTTAGCGAAAGGATAACATAATTCAAATTACACGCAATGTTTATGAAAGAAACTTTTCTCTCGTAACACAAGTAGACGATAGAGGGTACGTATCGCGCAAAGTAGATAAATATTTAGTCTAATAACTTGAACTGTTATTTAAAAATGGTTATCAGTGATTTTTTTAACTCTTACAACCTTTCGAAGTTCTCTAAGAGAACGTGAAAAGAAGAACCGAGGACCTCTAAATTATTAGTCCTATACTCTACTACTGGTCAATTATTACAGTCTTACAAGTAATTTCGTGTATGATATATAATTTAATTTTAATTTCATTTTATGATACTCGATTACATAAAGAAAAGTTAAATCTTACATTTAGTTAGTCTAGTCATTTTCTCTTTGTAATAATAAAATTTTCGCTTTTTCTCAAAATGACCTAGAAACGAGTTTGAACGTGTGTGGATTTTTAAATTGCGACAGCATTTTACAAAACGTCCATGTGGTTGTGCTTCTATGCACAGTCTACGTGCAAAATATCTGATTCGAAATTCCAGCATGGACTTGGAAAAACGAACTCGATTTAACCTCTAAACAGCCAGTCTCAACTTTGATTTTGGTGTTCGTGTTACACGATGCAAAATTCAAATCGTTCGAAAAAGATATTTTCTAGAGTATACAGATGCCAGTTTATCTGGAAAACTCTGATTTCAAATATAATCTGGCTAATCCTACTGTTTATTTCTTCCTTTTGTATGACTGCGGATTCGAAGAAAAATCCATTTTCGTTTTTACCAAATCTGGCTTTTTCTTTAAAAAATACGATATCAATAATTAATTTGACACATACACACTTGAAAAAATATTTATATTTTTGCATTTGAATGTTTAAATAAATACATTTATCAAAAGAAATATTTTTTTGGACTTGCAAACGTATCTCGCAGACGTATCTCGGAAAATTTAAAGATATGATTTAAAAATGTAATCGTTTAGTTTTTGAATGAAGAGTTTAAAAAAGAAATAAATCGTTTTTATTTTATGTACATTTTCCTTACAACTAATCTTCAGACTTGAGTGAATATTACTCATTTCTCACCCTATAATTATAAAACGTGCTATGTTCAAATTATTCTGATTACTTATAAGAATGAAAATATTCCGAAAAAATATGTTAAAAAAAACAATCTTTTCCTACATAATATTCTTCTCTGATATATTATAAAAAATTCATGTACGCAACAATTACATTACCAAAATAAAAAAAATTTCATAATTCTCGCATCGTTGACTGCGAAGAAAAAATCTTATTAAAGTAATCACAGTCTGTGTCTACGTATCTTTTTTCATATGTAACGCTCATGTTTTCCTCACCCAAGCAAAAGGAGGTCCGGAAAGCCGCTTCATCCTAAAACTTCATATACGCATGCAGTCTCGCTCGTGCGGAAACGTCGGTGACTTTTTCACCAAGTCCGAAAAAGTAACTCCGTTGCTCTTTTTCCCGGCTATCTTTTTCCGGGAGGATCAACGAACTCGCAGTGAAAGAAGGAGACAGAAAAAAGAAGCAGCAAAGAGCTTTGCTTTTGTAGGGAGACTGCGGCGGAGGGGGGAGGGGGTAGAAGAGTCGGAGAAAGAGAGGATACGAGGGAGAACGCGGGCGGAAAAAGAGGCTGGACCGGCTGATTGCAATGGACAGATAGTGATAGGCCAATAAAGAACGTCACACCTTTACGGACGATCTCATCCGGGGCATGGACCATCGTGCCAGTCTGTCGAATAATGAATCTCGTTGATGGATCACCTTCGTTTAGAATTTTTCTACAAACCATAGGAAGGAGTCTCGTTGATGGTGTAATATAACAATTCGATACGACTAATCTCTGTTACCGCAACCCGTTGAACAACAGCAATAGAGCCGGGCAAAAAAAAATTAAGTGAGAGAGAATGCAAACAGTACTTCGGCGCACCTTGGTGTCCCATTAACCGAGCTGACATCGACTAGTCAAAACTTTGCTTCGTTACGAGCGGACAGACTCGTGTACAGTAGCAAGCGCAGTCATGCGGTCGCGCAGCTGCAGCAAACTTTGCAGTACGTGGAACAAACTATATAGCTGCAGCTTCCAAGATCTTGACTCCTCGAGAGCAACGCTGCTGCGAAGAAGGCCACTGCTGCCGTCCTTCTCTCTAGCTTTACCAGGAGAACTTCGGACACGAGACGCGGATTCTAATGTATATAGGTATACGATACTTCAGAGAAGGGAGCGAGACGAGAGTCAGAAATGCGGGATCACGTGGCTAGGAAGAAAATTAACAGGAGGGGAATGTAGGTGATGTTAATATTGATGGCTTTACTCATGGATTATGGTGGATTATCACTACTAGCAGGAAATGTTTTTTCTTTCTTTTGAAGCGTGCTGCAGGTGTGCTTTTTCATGCTTTTTGTGCGTTCAGGTTTCATTCGTTTTTATTTTTTTCCAACGTATGCGTTTGTTTATATCATTTAAATTTAATGATTCTGTGAGAAAACCTTGAATATTTTTGAATATCATGCAAAGTAGAACATTTAAGGAAATGAATACAACACTTAACTAGATTCGTAACCGCAATATATTATAGTATAAGCTAATAATTTCGCTCAGTATCGTTGCGTGTCTACGTGGTAGCAAAAAAGTAATATTTGTTACAATGAAACTGATGTACCATTTCCGAGACCAATAAAATCTACAAATTTTTACTTGAGTTATACACACAACTATTATTATCAGTAAAAAGTATCTCCATGTAAAATCTGAAATTAGAAACATTGAAATAATTATGAAGCTGCGGTTTCACGTTAATTTTGTCCCGAAAGTCGTCTCGATCGAGTTGTCAGTCAACTTTGCATGCTATTTAAAACATTTACGCTCTCTCCGTTCCGAAGAATTTTATAAGAAATAGATGCAATTGTAGATACATAATAAAATTGGTGACTTCATTAAACGTACAAAAAATATCAACCTAATAATCAAACCCATCAAAAGGTAGTTACGTTTCACATAGGTTGTGAAAAATCCTGAAAATAAATTGTATCAAATCTTATTGGAAAAGAAGATTATTTGTATAAATTACTTTTAATGAGCATAATTGGAATTATTATCTGATCTCGATTACTTATAAGAATAATTTGAGCTTAAGTTGTTGCTAAATACAATTTATCGCAATATATCTTTGTATAATATTGCGATTTTTCTTCCAATATCTAATTAACACAACTAAAATATAATAACGCATAATACTGGGGACAGGTAGACTGATTTCGACACAGACACTGAAGTAGCGTTATTCTCTTTCTAACGATATTATTATTCTATATTCTTAAGATTTGAAAGATGTCATTTAAACTGGGCGTCTTAGTATTTCCGAGGAGGGATTTAATTAACTTCGATACGTTAGACTTGACATTGACTCGACTACTTAATTATTTCTCAACGTTAGAAATTGTATTTCGAAGAGCTTGTTCACAAAGGCGATAATCATACAGGCGAAAAAGCAGAAAATAAGAGCAAACGGCAAGCGATAAAGACTGAATGAAAAAAAAAGAAAGCAAAAACTCGTATGTATCTAAACGAAAAAATAGGAGGCAAACGAAAATGGGAGGTCCTGAGGAAAAAAGCGAAAATGTTCGAGGACAATTCGAGAGAAAAAACTATGGTATATAACGTATAGAGTAGAAAAAAAGAAAGTCGAAGATAAATGAAACAAAAAAGGCCGAGGACAGCAGCACAGTAGGAGAACAGACTCGTCTAGGAAAAAAGGCGATGGAGAGAAAGTGATGAGCAAGAAAAAGAGTAGACATTGATGTAGAGTCGCGATGGGGATAGGCGAAAATTTTCGCGAAAGGAAAGCTAGAGAGTAAAAGCGGGGGGAGGGTAGGTACATCCGGCGTGACGGGTGACCCTAATTTCCTTTGGAGTTGCAGGTCGTTTCGTTGGCTGTGCGAGGGCGTCAAGTCGTGAAACGCGAGCAAAAACAGCTCGCAGACGAGGGAAATTAATTTCTCTTCCCTCCATATCCTCGCAAGCGCTCTCGCTTAGCCTCTTTACAACACACCGGCTCTTTAACCGACTTTGTGACTTTTCACTCTTCATCTCTATCGTTGTTATATTTTTCCTCTACTTTTGCTTTGCCGTTATAGGCTCTCGCATTGTGTCTGTTCGGCCAAATTTTTCATAGCTGTCAGAGAGAAGGAGAGGGAGAGAGAGAGAGAGAGAGAGAGAGAGAGACCGCTGTTATCGCATTGTTTCGCCAACGCGAGGTTTACTGTTTCGAGACTTATTTCTGTTTCTGGCTGTGTTGCCTGCTTTTTCAGCCGACTGTCAGAGCTTTCAGTTTCTTGCTGGCTGGATTCAAAACATTATTGTACATATATAGTTACACGTATACACATTGAGATTATTATTGTTGCAGAGACAGATTTTTCGGGAAAGTTGTGACGATTTGTCAACGGTACATTTGCGTACTTTTTTTATTTTCTTTTTATCCTTGGTTAGTTAATTCTCGGATGAAACGCGCATTTTCAAGTCTTTGAATAAAGGAATGTGCTGTAGCATAAAAATGAGCTGTACTATCGTACATAACGTAGAGGGTGGAAATATAATTTATTCCTCTTATTACGGAAAAAATGAACACTTTTGTTATTTTCGTTAACAAGTAGCAAAGATATCATTATTACTTGTTCTCGACAAATATCCTTTCTGTAATCTTGTCTACAATTACACTTGAAATATTAATTCTGAAATACATTGAGATTCATTTACCTTTGGAAATAGAGCTTTAAATATAGAATTCATTAGCAGAAATTAATACGTACCTGAAATAAAATGAAAAAGAGTTAAAAAAAGTGGTACATCCCTTATTAATGAATAATAAAAATTAATTTATTTTTAGTATCAATGTACAATCTACTATAGTTCGTGTCTTATCTTTACGCAGAAAATTTACGGCGAAACTTCCATCAAAATCATTGCTTCACCGAATAATAGTAAATATTTTACAGCCACATCCGAGTATATAAAACGTAAGCTCTCCATTTCAGCGAAAAAAATATATATTCTACTTTGAGGGCATGAAGTAAGCATAAAATTCAGCGAAGTGAATTTCTTATCCTGATTCAGTCTGAGTGTACATTAATTGAAATAGAATAGCGAATAAGCCGAGAGAAACCACGCAAGCGCCCATCGTTTTCCAAAAAAGAAACCACGGCAGCAGCAGAGCAAGGGGATGACGTGAGCGAACGAAATATATATATAAGCGCCTAGATACACAAGCCTCGAGGCTCTGTATCCATTATCCGGGAAAAATGAAAAGATAATGCAGAAATGAATTTTTAATTAAGCTCCGCGACGGCTGCGATCACATACATATATAGATATACTGCATGCTCGAGTTTATATATATAAAGCATGGAATACGGAGTGTGATCGTTAATAAAGACGGGTGTGTGACATAATCCCAGTAGACGACGCGACAAGCGCGCTTTAAACGGTCGACCGACGAAACAGCAATCTTTTACATATTAATTGCACCGTCGACCCTCGAATTCGCGAAGTCCACATATGTATATATATAACATATACATACGTGGCGGAGAACGAGCTCGGGGATAAGGGTGGAAAGCACATCACGTGAATTTTAAAAAGGACTACCATCCGCAGTAATCAAGAGTTACGATTGCCTTTTGCTCGTACGCTCGTAATGAACGTGTTTGTTTAGAAGTTCATGTTTACAAGTTTACACGTGCGCGCACACATACACACACACACACACACATATATATATATATATATGTATATACTTTCTTAAGTCGAACAGCGCGAACTTCGCTAACTAACAACTGCGATTTGGCTTGAATTTTGCGGCGAAGTAAATACAGTAAATATAGTACCCAGGCATTATTTGGTATAAAGAAGCTGTTTCGTGCTTTCGATTCGGTCGGTGTAAAAAATTCAGATAAGCAGTCGATTCGCAGGGCACGCATTTACACGTCCGAGAAAACTAAATGGAGATTCGGCTGCGTGAAACGTCCCCTTATAAGGACGGTAGCTGCACGGCGGCAGATCTAATTTTGCAGAAGCTAAATAATCTAATATAGTCGCAATGCCGAGGTGGCGCAAGCCGGGTTGTCGGTAGTGTCGACGAGGTAGAACGAACTCTATATATGTCTATACGTATGTATATATACACATACATATATACATATATACCACGCATATAGAGACAGCAAGAGATCTCGATTAATTCAAAGGAGGTTTCAGCTCGCGAAATAGCCCGACGGTAATTGCAGCAGTAGTAGCAGCAGAGCCCGTCTCTCGATTGCGTTTGAGCGCGTGCAAAAACTCCCTTGCTCTGGATTTTTATCGCGGAGCACGTAAGAGCCGTTAGGAGGAAATTGTTCGGCTTATATTGTGGTATATCGATTATAGCGTGTCTTCGCCAAGGCCGTTTCAATTTCTGCCCCAGCATTATGAACATTTTCTACTATTTTTCCTCCTATTCGTTTCGATCGCAAAGAATTACTCTGATTGCTTTTTTCACGCGCCGAGATGCTTCATCACTTTTATGGTGGGGATCGATCATCGAGTACAGATTGTGAGACTGCGCTTGTGCTCGCGCGCGTCTACTCAACAAGCGATATAAATCAATATGAAAAAATGACCGACTCTGATCGTCGGGTTAAAAATAGAAAATCGCTTGAAAATGTCTAAAAAAACGGATACGGAAAAAGTGCTATAAAAGAAATCCATATGACGGGATAGACTCAAGAGAAGGCAGTCCTCGCAAAATAAGAGCAGGAAATGCTGTTGTCCGCAAAGTTATGAACCTTGCATTTATCCCAACTTAACCCATACACAAGACGAAATGCTAGTTCATTCAGTGCACCTCGTCATTTTCTGATAAATATAAATGCTTCTTTCGTGTATTGTGTGGCTTGCAATGCGCATGTTTATTGTCGCAAGCTTTTCTGCTATTTACTTCGTCGGAAACGAATGAAATGTTGTAATGCTATTTTCATTCTTGAAAAGCGAGTTTACTGACAAATTTCACATTTCGAGTATAATAAAAGCGAAATGAAAAATTGCATGGGAATCAGTTTTATTAAAGTTTAATGTGAATTCTGCATCCTACAAATTACTTTGCATAACGTAACATTCGTAAAAGTTCGTCCAATAATAAATGAGTATACACTGAAAGAAATTCCGAGTGCAGTTCGCGTAGTTTGGTAATCGTGCCATCGTTTTAAACAATTAGGCGAATTTACAGTCACTTCTTAAAAGAGTGGTCGAACTAATAACCTTTTGAACGAATTTCTCCTTAGATTATTTGCTATTTTATAAATAATAAATAAGTACATTAGATTTAATATTTGAGCCCATAATTAATGGTTCATATATGCATTGCGAGTTATCAAATTTTGCAAAAAATGTTAAAACTTATAAAATTTTACACACATTGAGTACGTAAATTATAATTTTAATTTTCTCCCATATTTATAGAACCTCCATCATCTAATTTTTCAATTTAATCTCTAAAAAAATTCATCGCGTCCGAAAAAGTAGTCTACCGAAAATCCCAATTTGTCTAGCGGCTCCTTATATTTCAGAACACACGTACATATACACAGAGTCAAGAACAGCGGTAGTAGTAGTAGTAGTAGTAGTAGTAGTAGCGGCTTAGGTGAGCACGCGTGACATGGTCCCCGGTAAAGCGTACTTAGCTTTAGTCGCGCGAAAAGAAGCCGCTGCTGCTATCTGGCAAAAGAGAATGCGAGCCAAAGGGATGGAACGTATATAACAATATATATATATATGTATATATATATATATAGTGTAAGAGACTGAAAGGACGGATGACTTCACGTCTGCCGAACTCCATTCGGACTGGCGTGAACCAGAGCACACAGTTCGTATAAATTTGTAGGGATTCGACGGCGTTCGAGCGTAAGAGAGATACGAGCCGCCGACGACGACGTGCACTGCAGCAGCGGCTGCTCGAGTTACTGCTAGCTACTCGCCTCTATAACGTTTCCTCTCTCTCTCTCTCTCTCTCTCTTCTCGAGACTACTCCATATCCGACTTCTCGTTCGATTTTGGCCTTATTTTTCTGTGCGCCTCACCCCAACACAAGCTTTTTTATTTCGACTTTTTGAAATTTATACGGAGTAGGAATTAATGGCTGAAATTTCCTAAGTTTTCTGACCGGAGAAGGAGATGTACGACGCGAGCTTGTAAGTAGTCGAAAAGGAGTGGGGAATGGATTTCCAGTAACCCCTTAGTAGATTACAAGACTACGTTTTGCCTTTGTAAGGACGAGATAAGTCTCGTCAGCTCTTCTCGGTTCACTACGAGGAATATTGAAGTATCGAGCATTTTGATATAGACTTGCGAAATTCAAATTCATGACTACATTTGACGATGAAGTATTTGGAATTTTTACTCCGACTAAAATTCATTATATTGCCCACGTATAGCCGTAAACATAATCCATAATACTCCCCGCAACACGAAAGCCGACAATAAATCAAACTCTCTCTCTCTTCTCGCGTTTCCATCTCGCGGTCGCGTAAATCACCCATCTCTTCTCTCCCGGAAAATTACAGCAACAAAATCGGCATTGTCCGCCAGGATCATCGACAAAAAGCCTCAGCTTATATCCAGGACGAGAGAGAAACGAGCTTGCGCAAGAAAATTAATCATGCGCTACGACGAGCGACAAGCTCGTAAATAAAGCTCGCAAACTGATCCTGGAAAAAGACGCCGAAATTCTCTTGGCGTCAAGTCGAACTGTGACTTTCGGGATACACTGCGAAGAGAGCGCTTGTTTGCGAAATGATAAACTTCGCGTCGACGTTTACGCCTTGCTTGTCAAAGCCCCCAGAGCGTTCCTTTAGCCTTGCGTTCGCCTCAAAGCTTTGAATATACCCAACTTACCCGTTTGATGTCCGTATGCGAAAAAAAGATACCTCGATACCTTCCTGGTATACGCATCGGTCTACTTATCTAATGCAACCTTATCATTTTTTCTTTTCATCTCCTCTGATACAACATTTTCGTTGAGATAGATGAGAACGCGGGCCAAGATTCATTTTTAAAAATACACGTGTCCAATCCATTCTTCGCTAGGTGTACCCACGTGCGAAACCTATTGGTCATCCTTGATTATTCATAGAGCTCCGGAGTCTGAGGCGAGCTTTAAGCGATCGAGGACTCATCGCGCATTTTTCAGAGCTGAAAGAAAACCACGTTTTCCAGTCGAAAAGACAAGCTACGAATGTAACGCATTTGAAACAACTGGATTGATTGTCGAATTACAGTTTCATGAACATGTGCAGCCGTGATTGATCGACGTGCGTATGTGTATGCACGCGCGCCGACGAAGAATGCGAAGATCCCGTTTTATCGCCGATCTGCTTCGGCAAATTGGAAATTTGCGCGATGATGCATTGCACTCTCAAGTGTGCTTCTTTTTTCGAATTCTTATTGGAAATACCGAAGAGAAAGAAAGGGAAAGACAGAGATAGGGGTTACTGTCGATAATTTATATTGAGGATTTTTTGGTATTTTTCGATTAAAAGTCTACTCCAGTTGCACACTATACGTGCGATTCAACAATCGAGTGGAATTCAACGGCTGTATGGTATTAAAAAAATAAAAGCTGACTTGAAAAGCTCATAAACTCCGGACAGCTTTACAATCGCGGATAAAGTCCTTTCGGAAGTAAATATCGAATGAAACGTTATAGAGAAAAACAATATTGAATTAAAAGTGCTCGCAGCTAAATTCCATGTGTAGATAAAGCAATCATGACAATACAAAAGCCAATGACTCGAGTGTGTTTACGCCGAAAGCATGTTTCAATTAATTTAAAAATGGTTAGACATGGTCTATACCTCGTGAAACTACATAGCAACGAACAAAAGCGAGAGCCATTACCATATCATCCGAGAGTATCGTCGCTGCTATCATCGATACCCTTTTATCCAATAACGAGGGTCGTCGTCACGAGCTTTATGGAATTCAGCAAAATTAGCGGAATTGGCCCCGCGTAGACTCTCTCTCTCTCTCTCTCTCTATCTCTCTCACTCTTCGTATATACAGCAGCGGCTCTACTACTATACATTCAGCACTTCTGGAATTCAAACCGCGCATTTCTCCGGCGCTTTTGCTATTCCTCGTTTATCTCTTTCGTTTGCAGCAACATCACCAGCCAGCTGTACTTCACTGGGAAGGGGTGGGGGTAAAGTTCAGGAATCAGCTAGCGGACGATGATACAGACCGGTATTTTTAATGGACGTGAATTGTTTACTTTATTTTTTTTTAACTTCGCTTTTTTATTTCAGTCAGATATTATACCTTGCAAAATTTACGGCCATCGTGAGGGTGAAATTTATTATTTCAAAAGTATTTTATATATATTGCCGGAAAGCTGAGAGAGTCGAGTATTTCGTTCTTTTCATTTTGTACAATGGGGTCCAAAAGTCGATTAAAAATTCAAAATGTACCGCCAGAGTATGGCGAATAAAACCATTATTTATAGGACTAACTACTATTTAGTTTCCCATTATCATTTTGTAAACGGCTGAGTTTACATTGTAATATCTGATCAAAAAAGTTGAATCAATCTAAACAAAATTATGATTCCGCATCAATTATTTCGCGTCTTTCATTGAAAGTTTGTGTATATTGCAATAGCAACGTAAAAATGAATAAGTAATTAACTTTCAATATCCTTAAATGGGATGTATTATAGTTATTGATAACTGTTTGCATATTTTGCGTTGCATATTTTGATGCATTATATATCATAAGTATGACTATAAATTATTTTATGGAACAGCCTATAAGAATGGAAATGAATAATGATTTAAGCCTGATCATATTTTATACTGACGAATCGTGTGCGTGTGTGACGAATCGACAAGCTCTTACATGTTGAATACATTAATTGAAAACGTCATAGAGAATCCTAGATTTGAAGCAAGCGAGAATCACAAGTCACGCTATTGCTCGTAGTAGCTCTTTTGTTGAAAAAAAGAATCAAAGCAATCCTAAAGTGGCTGCTCTCGACATGAGATAGTACTCATCGCGCCTACGGGAAATACGTTCGACTTTACTCTAGCGTGGACTTGCTGGCAGAAAGATCTGTTCCTCTCGAGTCATCCTGGTGGACGGGAAAACGGTTTCTTGCTTCTGTTACGACACGACTACATCTCTTTCTACGCCACAGTAATCAACGAACGAAGCATTTTCTCTCGTTTTATTTCATGATTCGCAGCAAGAGGGCGATTTCTCCTTTTCTTCTTCGTCTTGTTCTTCTTCTGCTTCTACTTCTGCCTCTTCTTTTTCTTCAACGTCGGACTAACTAGCAAGCAAAAAATATACTAATCATTAAAAAAGCTGTGTAAAGCTCAATTCTTATGCTCCAGCCGCTCGTAGAAGGACTTTAATAGGATTACGATTTAGCACCTCTTTTTCTCTCACTTTACGAATAAAGAGACACCGTAACCTTCTTCACTTGTTAAAAAATAGGATTTGCTAAGCAGCTTATTTTCCTCATCGCATCAGGAAAATATTTAATTACACAAAATAAAGTCGTTAGAAGATGCTCTATTGATCGATGATATCTGCCGTATTTTCTCTTAATTTACATAATCATACTGTTAGAAGTGTATGGCCCGATTCTTAAACAAAAAAAGCTGGTAGTGATAAAAAGCGAAGGAAAAAGAAGAAGCTACACTTTAAGGAAAGTTCCGTTCGGAAAAATGTTGCTGCCAGGTACTTGACAGAGCGCGCGCGGCTTTTTAAAAGAATCGACAAAGAAGAGCTAAAGAAGTACATAACTAGAACTCTCTCTTTCTCTCTCTCGATCTTCCCGAGTAAAAGAAGCTGAAGCTAAAAGGAAGAAGAGATAGAAAAGCAGCAAGAGCTCCCTTGGAGAGAAAGACACAGAGTTCGAGAAAGAGAGAGACCTGTAAGTGATGCGAGTTCGGTTAGTGTCAGGCGCTCACTCCGATCTCTATCGGAAAGTACTTGATGCGACTCATTCTATCTATCTATCTCTCTCTCTCTTTCTCTCTCTCTATTTCTCTTCCTTCCTTTCTCTATCCCTATATCTTCTCACTAATTACTGAAGAAACATGGCGCAGATTATCCGCAAACTCCTGCGCTAATTGCGCTTTGCACCCAGTATACAGTTATGTACTTCTTTTTCTGTTCTTCACTCGCCCTTCTATCCTTCCCTAACCTCTCTCTCTCCTGCCGAAAATTCTCTAAAAGTGGTGCATTTCATATTACCAACTGATATTATTAACTATCGATAAACCCAACGATTTGCAATTTCAGCATAGTATTAATAAAATTCACTCTTATTTAGATGATTATGCTTTACTGATAATATAGATCACTACTGACTAACAGTTCACTGTCTACTAGTAATCGTAAACCATTGTTTTAGAAAGAGCCAGAATTATAACAATTTACTGAGCCATACCGCTAGCATAGCGTATTTTAACATGAGATAAAATCAATACTACAATAATAAAGTATCCCAAAATCGAACTTGAATTTTTCTCATACTTTACGAACTAAATCAATAAGTCCATTTTCAAAACAGCTGCGCATCTAATTAATTATCTTCCGCGTTAGCTCGATTTTACAAAAATTTAATGTAACTCTCATGAGTAAATACACGTAATGTATTAAAACCTAATGAAAATATTGGAGAAACAATATTAACATGAAGCTGTCTTGAAGTAACACGAAGCTGTCTTGCTGGTAGAGACCAGTACATATATTGCATAGTTAACCAGTACAAATTTTATAATATGATCATTGATCAGTTCTTATTACTTCAGTATTGAATGAATTCTTGGTAAATACTTTTTGCAAAAAATCTACTAATACGCTGTCTTTATTGATACAGATCTTACCATGGAGTACACAGACATGAGCAAATGTGAAGAATTCGAACAGTCAAGACCCTTCACATTTTCACTTCTGTAGAAAAATATACTTTACATTTAGTTCTGTTATCCGCCAAAAACTATTGTATACATAGTACTTCACAGCGTCTTGATGTACAAGCTAGATATTACTAAATCCGAAAGACTTATCAGTATAGATATTCGTTATGTTTATAACGTCTATAAGGAGGGATAAGTATAGAATTTCCCAGGTACATGAGTTGCAATAGCTTATAACCACCATAGCCGTTGAAGATACTTCACGACTTACTTTTTTAGGGAGCCATTTAATACTATATAACTGCTCTGCTCTATAGCCACATCATCTTATCTTATCGCTTATTTTCACATTCACGTTGCCCTTTGCCATGTAAGGGATGAACTGACATTCCCGGGACGTCCCCTCTTTCTCAACCGAAACACTGGGGATCTCTTGCTTTATGTTATGGCGTTTCATATCTGAGGGGACTCATTACCGCTCCTCTACGAGGTATAAAATCATTCTTTTTAAAAAAGCATTGCAACCACCTTTTTACTGTAAAAAGGAAGTAGTGATAGCTGCGTCATTAAGAAACTCCGTGTACCTCATGTCACTCATATACACTCGTGTAAAAGAAACCTTTGCTCTTAAATAATGAACATCACCAACCTTTCACTCTAACTCTTGTATTATTTATACACATCGTAAATAAAAAAAAATATTATCATACTTAAATCTAAATCTGTATTTGTTCACTGCTCCCACTCTAACTAGTTAGTTACTAGAGCAAGTTTTATCTTTATGATTGCACGAGTAAAAGTGCACTAGTAGCGAGAAAACACAATCGCTCGAAAAAATAAAGTATGAAAAGCCGAGCAGGTTCGCCTGGTTTGCCAGGAAAAGTTGTGTGTTTAAAGAGGCGCAAACGAGATGCCGCTGCTACTGATGATTCTGAAAAGAGAGCAGAAACGGGATGCTCGCTCGAATCATTACTTTGAATAATTACAAAGAATCGGTGGAATTTCATTAACTGTAAAAGGAAGGGTAGAGATAGCTAGAAAATCAAAGTGACGGGAATAATGATTAGAAACGCCGTATAATTGATTTTTAATTACCGTCGCTGCGATTCTGAAGCTTTACTTTTTTCTTTCCTACTTTTCCTCTGTGAAAGTCGGTGAAAGTCACTTGCAGGACCATTTCGAAGACCCATTTCGAAAAATAGAAACTATACGGGTTCAGCGACAACTTATTTAAATAAACTTTCAGAATAAAAGTAAAGTAAAATATTGGTTCTACAATTTTTTTAGCTACTGTCGCTGTTGCAATGATGATATAAATTATTCGTCCTCGTTATGCATATATAGTATCCTAAATAATGAGCTTTTCACCGAATTTGTTTATTCAATATTTGATTGCGTTCCCACAGCAGCTCGACGTTCAACAATGCTAATGCGTTCAATTGATCAAGCGCGATTGTTTCATCGTGCCACATCCGTTAAAAGCATGAATAAACAATAAAAATGCGCGTTTTTTTAAATAATTGTATAAATTGTCAAACCTCCACGAAATTGGGCATTTCTCGAAGAAAAATCGAGAACAGCGTGAGACTAAAGGTAATTATTTTTGATGGACGAACGTTTGGTGATGGCTCAAGAGAATATTATAAGGAAGCTTTAGCAGCTGCAATTGGAAGGGGCCAAAACAAATGGGGCTGCGCGAGAAGCTTAGCACCTCGAAGGCACATGAATTATTCATTTCATTCGCACGAGCTCGAAGAGAAAACGAGTCAAAACTCTGTGTGCATCACGAGGTTTTTTTTTGTTTCTACGGCAAAAATCCCCAAGGCTCAGGGATATACTTTGTCGGTGCAAAATCTGAGCGGCGAACAAGAAAGCTCGAACGAGCGGGAGTGTGAGATTATTACGGCCTTGAGATGATGACTGTATGGTACGAGTAAATTCGCTTCTAAATCTTTCAGTAGAAGGCGCTAAGTGTGAACTCAAAGCCAATTGCTTTTTGAATAAATTTTATAGAATTGGTACAAGTGATCACTACATGTGAGTGGCATATTTTCATTTCCATTTCAAATATTGGCGTTATGGAAATACTGATAATGTTCGTGGCTTTAAAACAATAAAAATAACTTTAGATATGGCTTACTAAAATAACAATTAAAAATACATTAAGTAATTAATCATTAATGGTACGAATTCAAACTAATTCAAACAAATAAATTAATAAATTAGTTCATCAATCCATAAATTAAGAGATTTAGGGTCTCTTTGATCCCGTTCCATAATTAGATGCACTGCGAAATTGAAAATGCATTAACTGTAATATTTGAGAACAGGTAATTAATATAGATTGAGTTCAAATTATATGAGTACGATCTTTAACATATTACATTTGCTACATATACAAGCATTTAAAAATGAATCCTCAAAAAATTGGTACGCTAAAGTATATTAAATTTCTTTTATAACTAGTTAAATCATAGTATTTGCTTTTCAACGGCTATTCCAATAAATGAATACCAACATAAGTAAGAAAGTTTTATATCAATGAATTTATCAATTTTTATCAGAATCTTACAATTAGCTAATTTTCTACTTCTTACTGTAACTAGCTATCAAAGAAGCTTAGAAAAAATATGAGATCTTATAAATTACAGATGAACTTACCTATTAACAATAGAGTGAATTACCCATTTTGTATAACATCGATAGCTTACTTTAAATTGTTATTTTCTAAAGTCGTATTTGAAAATAGTTTCTACCGTTTCAGATTATTATAAATGAACAAACATAATTGTTTCCATCGACCATCTCAACTGAAGCATATATACACATTATACATGTATGTGTGTGTGTGTGTAAGAAGAGCAAAGGTTTTATAGTTGGAACGTTTTCACAGTGTAGTAGTAGACCCGTAGATGGCCGCCGTTTCCGGCGAAATTAGTTGAAGCCATTTAACGCATTAGCACGTAACCTGTACGTAACGTGCCCAGGCGCCTGAGCTTATACCAATATATCTATATTTGGAAGCTTTATTAGAGAAAGAACGAATTCGGCACGTGCCCTACAGTAAAAAGACTATGCGTGAGGAAACATAAATAAGCGAGGAACTTTAACTCCTGCCCTGATGAGTTTTCATCCCGAATATCTTATTATTTATTAATCTTTTGAAAGTAGACGCTTTCGCGAAAACAACCGCGATACATTTGCACTTCGTTTTTAACGCGAGATTCTTGCTGGTTTTCAAAACAGCTTAAGATGGCAAAACGACATTAAGTGAGAAACCTAAACTCCAAAAATTTAGCTAGTTAAATTAATTGCATTCTTTGTATATTTATTTATTATATGTTCAACTCGTCACAAAAAAAACCCTCCAGCAAAATTAATTTTAAATTAAATAAAAAAAAACTGAGTTTACAACTTGTTTTTAAATCTTGGTATATTCCGTCATTTGAAAAGTATTCTATTCATTAAAAAAATCCCCACATTCATGCTTTCAAGAATGTATCGAAGAGTATTTACATAAATATTCAGTTCAATTGGTACATTAATTGACTTTACATTTTACGATGAGTAAGTTATCGGCAACCTATACAATCGGTTATGAGTGATCAACAAAGGGACTTAGAAATGTCAAAATAAAGCCCGAATTGAAAGTATACGTATCTACAACTTCAATATTCTCCAAGATTGCAATTAATGTATTGAGCAAGGACACATTCTTATAGAATCATGGATAAATAGGCATGTCCAGTAAATTTACAGTGAGTTTTGTAGATTACAAATGATGAATATATATATATGTGTATCTCTGACTGTATATAATAAAATTATAAAGAGAAATTCGACTTATCGAACCGTCTCTTAATTGATTATACATAAGATAGCTTTGAGATTGTGACTTTTATATAATATTATATATAATTATAATATATTATCTTGAATCTCTTATGTCTTTTAATATAAATACCTATTGTTAAATAAAATTTAAACCCGATCTGTATGTTTATCTGCCCTATTCGCGATACGAAAATTTCAATTTGAATTCAGGCATTTTTCACTTTTGAAATTAGCCATATAAATCAGAGCAGCTTCTCTCTGAGCACTGGGTACCTTAGTAGCTTTCACTTGGCGCACGGCCAGAATCATAATTTAATGCTTTCGTTTTTTTGTATTTTCGAATTTCATGCTTAGTGATTTTTAAAGAGGCCATTTTCCACGAAAACAGCCAAGGCATAAGTTGCACAAGCTCCGGCACAATGACTTAACGGCGCAGGAATAACGAGCTTTCTTCCTCTTTCTCTCTCCAACTCGCCCTTATACTCTCTTTTCGCGTCCGTTTCAATATACGCATTGAAAGTTACGTACAGCCCTCGTGAAATAAAAAATAAAAACATTCAAGCCAAGCTCGTAATCGCGAGTACATATATTGTTGAAAAACATTGCTAAACATAAAATAATTGAATTCAAAAATGCCTGTGAAGAATTCAAGATATTCACATCGAAACAACGAAATTTTTACGAAACTATTTTTTAAGGTATACAGGAAGCCCTGAAAAGGTACAAATCTTCTATAACTCTTAGGGATGAAATTCTATAAAAATATGACCTTTAGAAATTCGAGTCAAGATCAAATAATTCTTTGAAATTCATATAACTTTGTAGTAAACCTTTTTGTTTCTATTCATGATAAAATAAGGTGTACGCAGGAATTTAAAATATATGTTCCTTTATTCGACACACTGATTAATTCGCAGTACTAGATTACAAGATGGTCCGGTAGTCTGAACTCGGTGGGAGTCTTCGATCGTACTAAGGACAAATGCGTGCTCAAGCACTATATAAGCCTACGCGTCGTAGCTAGCAGAGTTGCGCGATATAAACATAGAGACGATAGCGTTGACTCTGCTACACTACCACTCTGCCGAAACACTTATATAAATATAAGTCAGTATCTACAATAGTTTCATCCTGTAAGATATACATCGATAAACATACGATTGAACTGCGTTTTGTGCAGAACCATGAAAATCGAATTCATTTTAATTCAATTATCAGCCAGGCAGATAGCAGTGCCGTGAAAAAAACATCGGTTAATAAATAAATGCGCAGTTATTAAACGGAAGGTCGGCAGTGCGTTTGAGTGCGAAAGCAAGAATTGCGCGTGTAGGAAAGTATAAAACACGGGAAAGAAAGAATGTGTGAATGCTCGAGAGATAAATAGATCGAGAAACGCGCGTAATACACAGAAAAAACAGGTACATTTATACATACACATGCCAACCCTGTCGAGGGATGCTGTAGCCTGACAATTATTGTGAAAAATAGAGCTTGTTATTTTTCCCTACCGGCAATTTCACAACACAAACTCTGAAATGATGGAATAGGTACTGCACATAACACCAGTTGTACCCGCGTGCACGTGTGAGTATTATTGGTCGAATTGTTACTTTTATATTTTTTTTGTACACATTTTTGAACTCCGCCCCGATACTCTGCGCATACAGTGAACGCGTTTAATGCTAGCACGTCGATACTAGATTAGTCACCGTTTGCGAGATGTATTAACCGATAATTCGCCTATACGACAATGGAGGTTCGTTTCTACACTTTCATGCACATACAGCAATCAACATCTCAAGAAACTTAAACAGCAGTTAGCAGTTGCAGTAGTCATTGCAACAGCAGCAGAAGCAGAAGCTTTATAAAGGTGTCGATAATTCAAGCCAACGATTACGAGAGAATCCCACTAGCGGTAGCACGGTAGCGCGCAGTTGCTTCGAATCGCTGCACGTAGCACTTTCTGCAGCTCCGACTCTCATAAATACAATTCTCGGTCTGGATATATATCTATGTATATATAAGTCTCTTGCTTGGTCGCCGTTATATATGTATATCTATATACATATATACACGCGCGTCTGATCCCAACGCAGCTCCTTTGAAATATATTCCTCGACGCGTCGCGTAATATTGCCAATTTAAAGTGCTTCCCGATAAATATCGCGCTTTACACCAGCTGCCGCCAACTACACTCTCTTACGACGACGACGACGACGACGACGCCCTCACAATATCGACGTTCACTTTTATTGCCGAGACGTAGATGTTATACACGAGTCATCCCTTCCGGAGATAACCGTCACTTTCACGTAAATATACGTATAGTCGATTCAAATGTTTATACAAAAGCCGTGTAATCAATCTCGTCGGACACCGATCCAGACGAAGACGAGAGATGTCTTCGAACTATGAATGGACTTTGATTTTTATTGGTCCGATAATTCCGCTAGTCAGGAATGATAATCGAATATAAGAGCTAGGGGATGTGACGCTTCTGGCTCGGCTATACCTATAGCTTAGTGTGGGTATTATACGACCGGGTCGTATATATAGCTTATTTTAGCCAAGTGATTTTCTTATACGACCAAAAGGGCTTGTGATAACGAAAGACTCGATGAAAGCAGTGGTATTGCTGTATATATGACAACGCCTCACCGTTTATACAGGCTTATTTTCCTTCCAGATTATTATTTTACTATCATGGGGGAAGCTGGATTTCACTCGAGCTCGTAAAACAAGTTCACCATAGAATACAATTAAACGAACTCGACGGCGCATTACAACAATTAAAAAGTAGCACCTTGGATTCTCTAGTTTACTTTTCTAAAATAATCTTTGTAAAATAATCGTTCTGTTGATGACTGTTCACAGTTACAAGAGACACGTGAGTAATTTAATAATTGTAAATCACATATACGTATATCTATTTGAAGTACAAGAAGTTACAGTCCACCAGATTAAGCTGTCTTTTTTCTGAGGCTAATATATCGTTATGTATTGTTTTCGTAATACAACCTAGGATTACCTCCTTCATAAACGGACAAAATCATGCCTTTTCAAGTAAAGCTAATTGGAAATTAGGTCGAAATAAATTTTTCGTCTTGGATTTAATTCTACAGCTTCGTTGATTTCACACATACACACACACACACACACACACACACACACACACACACATACAAACAACCAGGGATACAATTTGTACTCTTTCCGAACTATACTCGTCGGAGGAAAATAATAATCAAAGCAGCTTTGCCGCTTCGCAGCTGCGCTTGCTCGACTGGAAGTTATAAGCTTCAGCTAGTTCGCTTGCTCGTTTAACCAGGTGAAATCATGGCTGCGGTAAGCTACTATATCCAGGCCCACCGATGATCAAAGCCAAGCACATTTTAACCTATGTTTTGCGCAATGCCCTTTCATCAGAAAACTACAACGATTGGCTGATTGTTGGGTTTCGAAGAGAGAGAGAGAGAGAACATAAATCGAATCTTATCGGCTTCAGAGCTTACTACCAGTTCACCATGGATTTGTCGTTATTTGCGCGTGCCTTTGACGACTTAGGTATTTTACGAGTGAATAATTTTCCACGTTACGACGGTAGTCGATATTTATAAGAAACATATATATAGCGAAACCTTAACTTATTCCACATTGCTAAAGTTGGAAAGTTCCGGCTATAGTTTGTTAGCGGTAATGACGCTTATGGCTCTGTAAATATGAAGAAAGAAATTAACCAAATAATTCGATGCGAACAGACAATAACGAATACACAATTAATTCAAAACTAAAGTTATGGCGGTTTGGAATTTCCACGGTAAGCGTTTTGTCGCGAAACGCGAAATCTCGTGCTTGCAGAATATAGTTAAGCTCATAGAAACATTATCGCGATTATCGACTCTAGAAGTCGGCTTATCAATAATGAAATCTGCTTAAAAGAGCTTTGTGACACATACGCATAGAGTATTTTCTATTGCGGTGGGACTTTTTCAATTCATAATTTTTTTAAATCAATACTATAAGCAAAAATTTAAAAAAAAGTTGCCAATCGGCTGGCGATATATTTATTTTAACACTTTTCCGAGTTAAATGCCAGAGTTATTTTAAGTTTAGACATTAAATCTATAAAAAAATTTAGGACATAAAAAATTGTTTTAAAAATAAGTTGTTTTTTTTAAACCAGATTTTTTATTGTTTTAGATTTTTTAATGGTCAACCAACTTGATTATTTGAATAACTACACATTCATATAGAGGAACGGAGGTATTGAAAAGTCTTCTAGGTAGTTCGAATTCATGGACAGAGAGGGTAACTTTTTTCTCAAATAATGCCCCATATATGCACACCGACTCAAACAATCAAGTGTGTTTACCAGTGCCGCTGTCCAATTGAGTCGTTGAAAATGTAATATACATTCGAGCCAGGGCAATTTTCGCTGCTTTTTCTCTGTCTCTTCGTTTGCGAGTAATCAGGCACCACCGCGCGAGCTCGCATTCTCATTTAAATTTTAATCCGCTCGATTTTTTCAAATCTACGCAGCAGTTGCGTCAAACAGCACAGTGACACACACACACACACACACACAGAGTTTGCAATACTGCTGTCCGAGGTTGCGATTGAGTATTCGATTGTGAAACGAGCGAGTAAATTAGAATTCAAAAACCAGTCTTCCATTATGCATCGCAAGCTCACCAGGTTTTCGTCCCTCGTAGTGCGACTTGGGAAAACATCGTTAATTATAAAATCAAAACGCGTTTAAATTACATTCTCGTTAGCAGTTGGCATTAAAAAGTCTCATTATAACGGATAAGTATCCGCGCGTAAATACGCGAGTTGTGCAACAGGTAGGAAAATCTCCGCGTAATCTTGAACAAAGAATGTTCGCCTCCAGAGCATCCGAACCTTCCCCCTCTTAATCTTCGAAAACTGAATTTCGATATGTGCATTCCAAAAACTGCTCCTTATGCTTTCCCTCCTAATAGTAGAGCCTGAAACAAATAACGCTTTCACAGTCCTGTCCCCTGACATTATCGATTCTCGTAGTTTTTCAGTTCAACGGCTTTTGTGCGGCCACCGCGTGAAAGAAGAGGAGAAAATGGGGGTAGCTTCGTCACAGGGTTGGCGAAAGAGAGGATGAAAGCAAGTCCGAGCCAATCAGTGTAGACTGGGTATAAGCCCAGCGCAGCTTGCAGCACTGAGGGTGGCGATATAACGTAATAAGAAATGATTTCATTTTTCTCGACCCTCTTCACATTCTTCTATTTCTCTACCTAGCACTCTCTTTGTCTCTATAGATATATGTATATTGTACATTGTATATAGACAACTATGTAAGTATATCTATATGTACGGATAGGAGGGACGCGCCGGCTTCTTCTAATTTTATTTCGTTCCTTTGGAAAAAGTATATGTATACAAGTGCACGCTCTAGCTTTATATCGATGTGCTATATATAACTATAAGGCGAAATTCCTCGAGAGTGAATCTCGAATCGCGACTACTGTCGTCACCCGGTAACGAAAGATATGAATTCCCCGTCAGCTCGACGGTGATATTGAATTTTTACGCTTACATTATGACTCCCTCGTCGCACGTATATCGCAGACTCCACTAGCGCACAAGGCACCGATACTGATTTGTCATATTTTATATCTACACGCTCTCTATTTTTTCTCCCTTTATGCTTATAAGCATACAGTCCACGCGGTCATCGATAATACCCATTACTACATAAACGCGTGTGTAATTTTAACTCTTCGATACAATTCGGGTAACACGGGTAAATTTTTATACTTGCCAATTATTTTATTCATCCACATCGAATCGAATCCTGATATTTTTGTCCAGTAATTTATATTGTTAATTCCTTTTGTACGCGTTCGATTGGAGAGAGATTGAATTTGCTCTGTAATTATATGGTTAATAATTTATGGACCGTATTGAACGTTGAAAATTCATGGAATTCGAACGTCGATTGTATTTTCTCATGTATACTCTGTAAAGAAGAATGATAAAAAAAGAAAGTTGAATAAAAATCAAGTTTGCCGGCTGATGGCGATCGAAAAGCAACGGAAAAGTACAATAAGCGAGGAAAGAATTTCAGAGCATCAAAAATGCACATATCGATATTTCATCGGGTTCTTATTAAATCTCCTGCATGAATACGAATGGAATTTACAAAAAAGGCGCGCACAACCGTCTGTGAACTGCGCGTAGAGCTAGATAAAAACAATCGTTAATTATAGTTGCTCGTGTGTTTGAAATATGTGCTCAACTGTGCACTTTGCCGAGACCTGCATGTATACATTTTCTATCAATGAAAAATAGATCTATCAGTCTTTGCTACCTCGCGGAGAGAACTCGTTCAGTATTAACTAGCGCAAGGGGTGGTTTCGAAAAAGAAAACTCTTAGTATTATTCATTTGATAATATAAGCTAGTGTTGCCAGTAATACTTACGTATATCGTGCATACTATATTTTCATTGCAGTGTATCGTCAGAATTTACGTTACTTACCTGTGGAACAAAAAAAGAATAGAGTTAGTATCAAATAATTAAGAATTAATGAAGGTTGCAAAACTAGCAATCCCAGTGTGTTCACGAATAAGGTGAGTAAGGTTATTAAATCAAACTAAATAAAACAATTACACAAATTAAATGTCTTTGAATATAAATATATTAAACAAAATAAAATAACAAACAAATTAAACACAATAACGAAACTACAAATTAAATCAAGACGCGAAATATATTAACTTCGTAAAATATACGAGTTAATTGCCACGATATTTTCCGATCTTCACTGAACGGAGCGCGAGCGAAGAGTGCCTGTGTGAGCTACGTCGATCACAGCTCTCGCACAAACTCGCACATGCCTAATCGCCTACAAGAAAAAACCACGCATGCATCCCAGAACGATGCATCCCTTATTTCCAAAAGCCAGAAACGGTTCGAGCGCGCTTTCCAATATACTCAAAAATGTGTCTGTGCACAGTCAAGAACGCCTCCCACTATCGACTCTTTAGCCTGGCAGTCACAGATAAGCCCGTCGGCTTCTCCGCACTGTAAGTTGACCTACACGTACCATGGAGCGAACTCCCAATTGAGGTCTAAATAGTCTCAGAGTAATCATAAATTACTCCTAACTAGGGTGGCTTGACGCCACGAATCGCAATGCCGATTCGCGCAATGAGAGTCGAATAGCGGAGGAACGCTCGCTACTCAAAAATGTACATACATTGGTACAAACGCGCTTCGTATCGTTTCAACCTTTGAAAATACTAATTCTATCCGTAACACAGTGAAAACGATTATTTCAAAAACAATTAGTCTAACAACTTTTTCGCTATTATAAAAATCGATTTAAAAATCCCTGATCAACCGTAACTCAAAGTCATAAACTAGAATTCCTAATATCAAGACATAGCAACAATTTCTATCTCTTTATCAAATATCTCTACGTAAAAATATGTGGCTTAAGATTCAATATAAAATATGGCGCAGCAACGTAACCTCAGCAAAATAATTGCAATGAAATATAAAAAAACGACCCTCTCCAACAACGTATTTTTCAATTTCTGCAATACTTGAGCAGAAAATGCGTAAGAGTCATTCTCTGACAGCTTGACGGGTCAAAAGGTTCTTTTTCTTTTAAATAATTAAACACTATTCTTCGGTACTGTATCTACCTCCGTGGATTTTAAAATTATTTTATCATCGAGGGTTTTTAAGTTGCTAGAAGTCGCAGTAGACACGTTCACCAATTTTAGCATTTTACGCCTATTTCAACAAATGTAACTCCTCGGGAAAGCATTTATCATATATGTCGTGATAATCTCCTGAATGATCGCAGTCTTTAAATTCAATTTGGAAAAAGTTAAAGGCTAGAAATCGAGCTGGATTCACACGTTGAGACTTTCATAAACGCTTTCATAATTATACAAGGTATCTTCATGAAAGTTTTTATGTTAACAACAATGATCGACCTTTTCAATGCTGAATTTGAAGACTTGGATCACTTAGGAGACTACTACGACTCTTTTTGTATTTTTAGAACGAAACGCTTTCTCGAAAATTTTTAATTCCACGAAGATACGTAGAGTGTCAAAGAACAATTAAACATATTGAGAAGAGAAAAATTAGTTTTTATATTTGTTCTGGTTTCAAATGACACTCCTCTGAATAAAACGTTGCAAGCTGCGTTTGAGATAAGGGAAGTCCGTCATCCAAGTGAATGAAATTTTTCCCTCTCTTCATGCATATACATATACATATATAGATAAAACGAGGAAGGGGATAGGACAACCCCGAGGCAAGTCGTGCGCGCGCGTGTCTAATCGAATGATATTCAAATTTAAATTGCCCAGAGCAATAAAGCGTTTAAGAATTTTAAACAAGATTTGACTTTTAAAGTGAGTGCAGCACGCGGAGAGTCATGGCAGAGCAATGCTACGAGGACGAGTCTGAACCATACAGCAGCTGAAGAAGAAGAAGAAGAAGAAGCTCGAGCTCACCCCAAGCTGCACGATACTCACTCTCTGCCGCGCTGGAGGCTTCTCGCTTTCACGTAATTCCCGTCTTGTTATGCCGCTAATTAACGCGTCGACGAAGCCACCAGACATTTTCAATTCTTAATGACTAACTACTGTGCCATTGCACTATATACAACCTTTTCTCTGGACGTACGAAAGTTCTACTACTGTACAAGCTGGGATTAGAAGAAAGTACGGGACGTTTTTCTTTACTTTATTTCTTCATTATACCGGGCGTGAAAAATACATTTTCGAGAAAATTTAAAATAAAACAGGTCTATATCGTGTATAAAAAAACAGCGGATTATTATATGTGTTAACTTTTAGGTAAAATGAGTTGGCTAAGTTTAAAGTACTTGTTCTGATCCCAGAAACTAGTTATACCGTTGAAATTTGCCCTCGTGGCCTAAAAAGTATATTTCAATTACGTATAGAAAGTTTCGAACTCGCTTATGCTTATACGCTTTATAAGTATGCATAGACACTAAAACTGCCTATATCTTGATATGATCAAATAAATGCCCTTAAAACATATAAAATAAATTTTCTTTGAACTTTGAAATAATTACTAATAAAAAATATATATTTAATATATACTATACATATGTAGTTCCCTCCCAATCTTATATTTACGTATGGTTCGTTAGAATTTGCGATCATTAAAATTTTAAATACAATTCTTTCGTTCGAGTGGCTGTGAATTTATTAACCCAACACATTACTCTAATCTCCTTAGGATGTTTCTCGGAGTTGAGTAGAAAAGCTGACGGAATAAAACACTTCCGTAAATTAGAGGCAAGATGGGGTAGTTGTCCGAGAAAAATCTAAAACGTATGTATTAGTGACAAGAGAGCAATAAAAAAATCTTTGACCGTAGAAGCACTTTCTTCTTTTCGAGTACAAGTCATTTCATACACTCTCCGATAGCCATCTTAAAATCCAATATTGGGATGACACATAACTTATTCACAGAGTCAATTCCAATAGTTAATCGGGATCGTATTGCTATTTTACAAAAATGAGATTCAAATTATTAGAATTTTCAAAATTAATATACATAAAAATAAAAAAAAACGGACAATAATTATTTTTTTGTTATATTCATTACTATAGACCCGGAAAATGTGCTACGAATAATTTAAAAAATATATATACCATTATTCGTAGAAAAATAATCCTCGATTTATCACATAGAGCCATTCACTTTAATATTCTTAGTATTGTAGGATTTTAGCGATAATATGCAAGTGCTCCTTAGCCACTATAGCTCAACAAACTCCCATTGCGAAATGCCCTGTTCGCTTTTGTGCAAGCGGAAATAAATAGAAAGAAATAACGTAGAAAAAATGGAGCGAGAGACAGAAAGAGAGAGAGAGAGAGAGAGAGAGAGAGAGAGAGAGAGAGAGAGAAAGAGAATGGGGGCAAGTTAGAACGGACAGAAAAATATAAGAAAGACTCAGTTCTCTGAAGTGCTGTCTCTTGGAGTGTTCTCTCTATTCTTCGCGAATAAACACTCCCCCTTCATTTTCTCATATATTTTGGAACAAAGTCCAACCTCTTTTTTTCTTTCATTTCAGCGAGGAATGACCCCTCCAGCGACCTGCTTAGCATAAAGATGTGCCGCCGCGCTTACATGACATAAGCACATGTATGCTGTTTTTCATAAAGGCTCTCTTCTCTAGTTGCTTGTTTGCTCGACACTCGGTTGCTCGACATCCTTAATGAAAATATAACTTTAATATTTTTTTTACTATATTCAGCTCGCTCTCTTTCTCAAAAATGCATATTTTTACTTGGCTGTAAGTTCACTTCATCATCATTATATACCAGAAACTAACTTCTACTATTTTGACGAATTCGACATCTATCCTATCACAGGAAATAAAACTGAAAATATATTATAGTTTTATGTTTTATTTAGCCGATGCAGTCGTTCGCACAAAAATCAACCGATTTAATTAACTCTCTCAGTAATAAAACCAGTAAAATTTTCTTTCTACGATGTACATCCATCTTTATAAATATTTCATGAGATGAATAAGAAAATAAATAATTTTAAGAAAAAAATCTCATTAAGGAAAGCTCATCGGAGCAAGAGGCTCACGCTTCAGTAGCTTCTTCCTCGAGTGTGTACCCGTCGCTCTCTCTCTCTCTCTCTCTCTCTCTCTCTCTCTCTCTCTCTCTCTCTCTCTCTCTCTTTCATCTGGCAACACGAGCTCATTTGCGTGCGAAGAAAACGTCAGCTCAAGTGGGCTATACGGTATAAGACGCAAGCGCCGAGAGTAAAAAAGGCCGACGAGGACGTGCAATCCCCCAGCTCTGCATGCGAAATCGTAAGGAAAGAAGGCTGCGCATCTACTCTGCTCCATCTGTATACATATATACATACATCTCTTCTTCTCGTTCTTCTCTCGAAATGAAGTAGGAAAAGGCAGGGCGAAAAGGCCTAGTGTAGCAGCAATGCCGCGGGAGGCGAGGGAGGCGGGGGAGAGGGTGTCTGCGGTACCACGCTTGATTAAGCCAAAAACGCAGCTAGCTCCGAGAGCTTGAATCCGTGACAACCGTTCTTTCCGCATAGCACCGAAAGTCTGTGTCGTATATAGAGAGAAAGATAGCAAACTCGTCTCGTGAGGTGCGCGCTGACGTAATATCGCTGCTGCGTTTTGCCAATTTTCTTTGCAGCTCAACCGCTACTATGCTTTCTTCGTTTCATCTTTTGATTCACTGTTTTGTTACAGGTAATTTGAGATTATTATCGCTCTACTAAATATAATTTAAACTATAATTCATTTGTCCTTATTTTTATCTAAATAAATGATGGGTCTTCGTGTATTCAACTATGCATGTCTCCTTAAAAAAAATCTAATAAAAAAAAGCTAAACTGACTAAAACATATTTCAAGTAGTAGCGCGGCGAAATTTATTTCAAATAAATAATTATTTTATAATAACTTGGGATAAACATTAAAAACACAACTAATGTCAAACCGCTTTTGACGCCATTTACATTTCAATTTCCAGTATATTATCTAACTTTATAAGCTATTCTACTTGAGGCCGACCAGCTAATCTTAGTGAATATATAACTACTCAAGTTTCATTGAGCTTAATTTGTTCTACACCAAGATTTCTAAGATAGGTATATATGGACGTCATATAATGAGATACTTAAATTAATGGTGGTAAATTCAATTCAGCAAAACGATTTTAAACTCTAAATCCATGACCACAACAAAAAAACAGAAGCGACAAATGAGATGAGGCCTGAATGTAAATCTCTACGCGACGGTTCCTATTGAGCGTTATTAAAACGGTCGCTACTTAGAGAGAGAATTTTGCTGAATGCATTTCCGGCGGATTTAATCCTCGAATAAAAGGGGAGACCGTTTTCGCTCGGCAACGTCAATCCGACCAAGCGTATAGGATGAGCAAAAGCTGTGGCACGGCAGAAGAGCCGTGTGGCTAGTGGAATGGAAGGGCTGTGTAATATCTGCGCTAGCTTCATCCTGACCATTTAAACGGTTATTATATACGTGTCTCGTAATCCTCGAAAATTTCATCTTCTCGAAGCAATCGGCATGATATATATACATGATATACATCCGCACACACATACATTTAAGAATATAGATATATATTCGTTTCGCACCGCCAACCTTCGCGGCGGATGACATAAATTTCTGTTTTACGCTTCGCAGCTAAAGATGAAGAGCAAAGGAGATGAGTTTCTCGGGAGTAGGAAGGAGAGATATAGAGATAAGGAGATTACGAGTGGAAAAATTAATGTCACACCTGGCGAGGAAATTAAATCGAACGCGCCGTGTCCGCGAGAACGAAAGCATGACTTTATGTTTTCACGCGCTAGGTGGCCACTCGTGTGTCGGGTGAGGAAAATAATTACTTTTTTCTCTTTCTCTCTCTTTTTTTTTTTTTTTTTTTTTTTGATAGGATATACGCGTCGACTTTTATTGCTTCGAACGTATATCGCGCACTAACGGGCCTGTATTACATTCGTTTCATTTATTAATTTAGCGCTTTTATAACCTCGGCAGTAAAAGGTTTTTTTATTTATATGAGCATTAATGAATTGTAAAAACAGATATTTTTGCTGACAGGTAAACATACTTTACGTTTTTACGAATGAGCGTGATTTATCGCGTAATTCGTAAATACATTTGGCAAAATCAATGCGTATACTTTCGATCGGTAAGTTCGTTGAACTTCGCGAGAAACGATCCGATGAAAAACATGAGTTTAAAGGGCCCTATACTGAGTTAGCAATTGAATTATTTAATTTTAAAGTTGCACCGTTGGTACGGTTATGTAAATAACTAGATGAATAATTATTATTAGAGCTTTCCTATCTGCAAATACGTAATGCAGAAGTATAATACCCTATTTTAAAGATACCTTACATCGCTATCATTTTAATACACGAAGACCATCTTTATAACAATGACGTTACCATCGAAGTTGAATCCACAGATTATTGACAGAATTAAAATCATTGAATTAAATTGGTAATTATTATTGTATACTTTGAACTAATAACATCCTATTGTATAATTTAATAAACCAAATAATATAACAATGTGGACCTACCGTGATTTTCCGCGCATTATGGTCGATTTTATATTTATAGTATATATAAATGCACTGTACGATACTCTCACTCGGAACATTGGAATAAGATATTAAATACTACATGGCAACGAGAGAGCTGCAGTTATAGTAGTGGCGGTAGTAGAGGCGAGAGAGAAAACAAAGAGACGCAATGGACAAGTATACAATGCGCAAAAGGTGTGCATTTTATTCAGAGCTTTATCGTCCCCCCACGTGCTTGATATATTCCTTAGCAGTTCATTTTTGTTGGCTTTAAAAAAGGCATAAACCCTTTAGAATTTTATAATGGAATATCTTTACCCTTTATTGATAGTTATATATCGCGTACAGCCGATTACGCTCTTTGCGGAAAAAAAATTTTTTCCTTTTCTTTCGAAGGATCGTAAAAATCTTTTATTATTAAAACAATCTTCAGAAGGTATAGCACAAGGTGAGTGCGAGCAGGTTTTAAAAGAAAAACACGTGAAATTTGAACTAACGTACTTTTTCTACACCTTCGTTCGACGTGGCAACAAGTTTGGAATATATACTCCGGCAGGCCTAATTGCACCCAGCAGTCTATGTAAATACGTCTTATATTAGCTCTTGACCTACTGCTATACGATGCTTCAACCTCCAACCTAATTTGCCCTTTACTAATCACAACCACTAGCTCAGGCGCGCTTTCGCCCCCCCCCCCCCGTCCCTTGCACTCCCTGAGCTACACGACCTAAAATAACACGAACTAGCTGCTGTTCATTCCCTCTGAATAAGACCTATTCAAACAAGTGGTTTATTTAGACCGCTGCGTCGAAGAGTTTAATGAAGAAATCCAAGATCGGTATCCCATGCATGTACGTACGCTTCTACCTGTGTTTCCATACTAATAATTGCCATTACTGATCGTATGGCCTAATACTACCTATCAGTAACGCTGAATCTTGTTTCAACATCGCGATGATAATAGCGGGACAGTAATAAATATGTATAATGTGTATATATATATAATTTATTTATAATTATTTATATTTATAATTATTCTAACTACAATCGATAGAATCTTCTCACTGCCTTAGCTTAGACTCGCTTGGACAATGATTTGTGTATATGAAAACACCACATATATTACGCTTTTATGGTAGCCACGTTTCTAAGCTAACTTTGGACAAATTGTATTTTTATCAACTGAACGGGTGCTTGAGTAAAAGGAAGAATCAAATTATATGCGGAAAATCTATCCGGATATGTTAATAAAAATTGACAAATTTCTTTTATATTTGTTAACTGCTGTATTGATGTATTAATTGATTGAATACTACCGGCAAGTGCCGGCTCTCATGATTAATCCAGTATTTAGCTATAGATTCATTCTTACTAGGTTTGTATACATCCTTCACCCACGTAATCGCATGAAAATAAAGTGAGCAGAAAGACACACGCACAGCTATACACGCACAGCTATACACGCACAGCTATACACGCAATACCTATAGGTATAGGTATTATTTACCGAAAGCTCAATAGATTCCGCACTCGAACATTAATACGGCGAAATACTTGGACGAGTGGCTCTCGATAAGATCCAAATTCCCAACAGGCTTCATCTCTCGAAACTCGAGTTTCCTGCACTCTCGAGGAGATAGATACGTATATAAATCCATAACGGTAAATACCTACGCGACTTCTTTCGAGTGACCGCGTAGAAGTTCCCCCATCGAAATTACAAAAGCCAAAACTCTACAAGAATGTAGAGTTGAGGAAAGTTATTTCCGCTAATTGTTTGCTCGTGAATCGCGAACTTTTCTCGATTTATCAATCTGTATAACGGAGAGTATTCGAAGCTTTGGAACGATGCAGTTAAGGACACACATTCGATCGGAATACGTTATATACACAGCTGCATAAGCTTTCAAGCCACAAACGTCACTCTCTCGCGAAGATCCAGGCCATAGCCGTAGTACGTCGAACACACAAAGACGGTGATTGAACTCTGCGGTTCAGTAGCTGTAGCTGCGTGCGGTGCGGCCATTTCGACGAATAATAACGCAAGCGCATCATCGCCGATTACCAAACGCTGCGCAGCTGATGCTATACTATATTCGTCCATACTACCCTACCGGAACTCGCTAAATCGTTCTCGTAAATGGCTTTTAATAGTCGGCAGCGCACTTCATAGTACTCGTTTCCTGCGCTTGTTTCCGCAGTAACTCCTCGCGCGTCCTTCAGAACCGACTCACTAGGTCGAGCATATCGCGAGTACGTGTGTGTGTGTGTGCATGTGTGTGTGTACGCTATAGTCGAACGACCATGAGCAAGGGAGAGGAGCTAAGAGTCGCTTGTTAACGAGGAGTGTGCGCTCCCCCCAAGGAGTACTAACCGGCGCATACAGTGCACGTGTCGCGAGACACCTTTGCAGAGCTATTGACAACGAAAAAACTCGTGATTTTAGGTGACGCTCTAGTAAGGGCTGCTCGAAAAGGTCTGCTTTTCGCTGTTTTACGCATAATGTTGAGGACGTCCTTATACCCGAGGAAATGTTTACAAGTATGCTTGTGTATATACTCAATTTTTTAGAGAGACTCTGGAAAGAAAACAGTTTATAAGTACGAGACCAATTCAAGTATTGTATAAAGCCACATTTTTTCATTCATCGTTATGGATTGTATTGTTTTAACGCCAGTGCAGTTTTCTGTTGAACACCTACCCGAATTCAATTGAACGTAATGTAGCTGCACTGTATGTATAATGGGTATATAGATACAAAGCGTCGCGCTGATAAATATTATATACAGAACCTCGCGAGGTTTCATAAATTCTCCCGCAGTAATAGCAGCAGTAGCGATAACGCAAATTATTTATCTATCAGATGTTACATTGATACTTTGGCATCGAGGTATTTCACTACTGTGATTGCGGTTGGTATAACGGGAGAATCTATACCCTCCCGACAGGTGCGCAGCACCGTCGACACTCCCCAACAACGAATGTATAATTATTAGTTACGATCGTTGCAAATGCGATAGCAATTATACCGCCTCTACACTCGAACTTCCGCAGAGACGACACACACTACAAGCGATATTTACTTGTAATTTCCCAGCAGTCATTTTCAGAGATAGATGTATGTTTTTCGAAGAGTGCAATGCACCCTTATTCTCTCTATCTCTCTTGCTATGTACGTTTCCATTTTGCATTACGAGCTATGCTCGCTTTTCCGCGGGACCAGATTTTAGCAATGTAAATTTCACAGATGTATATATGCTATGTATTGAAGTAGCCTAAAAATCAACATTGATGTAATAATAACTCCCGGGCTTCGATTCAAGAGTTTAAGGAAACAAATTTTTATAAAATCAGTTCGTCACTCACATACGCCCGCATAGCTCACCGCAATCCAATTATATTAATAAAGAGAAATATGAAACATTTTATAAAAAAATCGAACCAATGGAGATCCGATGTACTTGATAGTACAACAATTTTTCGAACTATTTTTTTCAAACGTCGCTCATAGTTATTTCCAGAATTTTTCGCCAAACTGATTCTCCCACACCGGTGACCGGCAAAGACTGCACGAATTCACTTTTGAATTCGATCTATGAATGTACGTCTACATATACATATGTACATATACATGTATGTATATATAGAGTAGACCAAAGTCATTGGTTCTTGTATATAGTTTTATACTTCCAGACGATATCACGCGACGGTGCGAAGCACGATTCTTGCTCGCGTTAAAAGTTTGAGGAAATTGCTTTATCTCCCGACGGGAATCCTAGGTCGCAAAAAAACGATCCTCCGTTACGGGTCTTAATTTTCCAGTGCGCCTAGAGCGAAGAAGGCTGAGGAGTGGGGGCAAATTCTTCCTCTGCGGACTTTATTTTCTCATCTCGTTCGTTGCTGCTGTTGTACCGCCGCTGTAAGATATTAAGCTCCCGCAGTCTGCTGCTACTACTCCGGCTTTCCGAAGTTTCGTTAAATTTTTAAAAAATAATTATGTATCAATAAGTTATGAGAATGTGATTCAGATCCTTGTTCGGTTTACTTGAGAAACTGCCAAGGTGAATTGGTTTGTTGCGTATTTTTCGAAGGATGGGACTTTTAAGGACTGTTAGGGAGTTTTTCTTTTATTTGCATTTTCGTTGCTATAGAAATGTAGTAATATACATGAATCCTTTCTTGGTTCTTTTTACATATTATAGTTTATGATTTACGGAATCGGATTATTTATAAAATAAAAATTAATCTAATGAAAAAGGCCAATCGGTTAAAGACTGCTGGCCGTTTGTTGGCCGTATGTTTATCATTTCTTACTCTAATATCTATCGTATACAAGGCGAAATCATTAGTTTTAGTAATGTAATAGAGCACAGGTGTGCGGACACTGTTACTTTTCCGCTTACATCGAGTGCAATACTAATTAAGTAACCACATAATTGCCAGAACATTTTTAAAATAAGTAATGTAAAAATGACGCGTGCATACAGTTAAAGTAATGTTCGTTTTAAGACGATACCGATAGTTTCTGGATCACTTGCATTGAAGCAATTGTTGCGTAAATTAGCGCTTGTCTACATTCTGCGGTTTGATAAATATTTCATAAATATTCATTAAATAATATAGACATGCTCTATTCAATGGACATTGAAATGCCGCACTATGTCTAAACGGTGTTTACAGGATTGTTTACGTTAAAACAAGATTAACAACGCTGTTGGAAGAACGAGGTCCTCGACTGACGAACAACGCCTCACTACAAGTATGTAGAAGGATAATGCAACGCTAAAACGCGTACTTTGCTCTCACGGATAATGATAACGTAAAAGGGATTAAGAAGAGCCACACACCCGCGCGTTCAAACGCCACCTCCATAACGTTTACAAAATGCACGAATAATCCGCAGCCGGTGCACGTTCACGTACATATAAATATGAAATCCCTACTATATGAATATGAACGAAAAGCTTCGAAAGCTCGCGGTTGTCATCGCATAGTTACGATGTAGTAAAGAACCAGTGAGAAAGAGAGAGATAGAGTCCGATAGACAATACTTAACATCCATGGCTCTCCTCATTATATGAGCGACGATAAACTTTCAGCCATATCGTCATTGCTTTTTCACAGGGGAAAATTTAACGGCTGCGCGTTTCGAACATCCGGCTAATGTTACATTTCACATTATGACAGCTATGTTTGAAATTTATTCAATTTTCGGCTATATCGTGTCTAAAATAACCAGCGCTGATTATTTCGAAGTAGGGGGGGGGGGGAGGAAATTCGGAAAGTTGTAATAAAGGTGGTGTACGTAGTGCTACCGCAACAAGCACGCGATCCGCCAAATTCGAATGAAGCCCACCCGTGATAATTTATGTGCCAGCCTTCATAGCGCATGATGAAGAGACTTTGACGACTCTCTTTCTACTTAAAATTGCGTTAATGAAACTTTTGGCCACTATCCCCCAAAGAGACGTATACGACTTAGTACTGATTACAGTAGTTTCAATGCTACCGTCGGCTAATGCGTCTCTAATTGCGAAGCTCTTGTGCACAACTGCATCGTGGATTGACCGCGAAATTTAAAAAGAAAAAAAAACCAGCCAGCCACAAGCGTCGCTTTTATGACCCGAAGAATAAAAGATACGCGCACGACGAGCCGATACCTTCGTGGCACATTGCGATGCAGCAAAATGACGCGTAAAAAAATATCCATCCGGACAATAAACGGTCAGCGTAGACGCGTTGAGAGACACGCTCGAGCGGAGCTTTGGAACGAGGCATAAGCAGAAAAACCGAAGCTAAAATATGAATGTAAAGCCCTGAGCGCGCGCTGACGGCATCAATGCGCCGTTTGTAACGCGTGTATAAGGGGAATAAAAACAAAAGAGCGTACCACGGGATAAAAATGACGCATATTTTCCTATGTCGTCATATACGTATATAAATAAATGTGTGTATGTGTGTGCTCGCGTATATCTACATGGAACGGAGAGAGGACAGGCTGGTCCAATGAAGCCGCACCTGCAGCACTACGCCGTTATCGATTACTACTCCTCCTGCGGCTTGGCAACACGCTAGACCTCGACCTGCCGCTATGCAGCGCACCTTGCGGCGGAGGATTATGTCTATAGGTATACACAATATGTGCATGCGTCGCTCTCTCTCTCTCTCTCTCTCTCTCTCTGTAACGTCGGAGCTTTAAACATCCTGCTAAGGTTTTATACACGCACGTGAGGCCAACTGCGACCATTTTCCGATCGCTTGGAGATATATCGGTAGCGAGAGAAATATTCGAATAAAGCTGAACTTATAGGAATAGAGTTATTCGAAATCATGAGGAATAACTAGAATAGTTTGTTTGCTAACAATTGGATAAAAAACACTCGCGCGTAATTTGAATTTACGATTCTGAACTTTTGATTTATTGCTTTAGCAATTTTCGGATATAATCGTAGCGCTGAAAAATGCATGAGGCTGAAAACGGCTTATTCTGCGTTTTAGACGAAGACTATTTTAATAATAAAAATCTTTGTTTCTTTCTCGTTTTCCGTATGTAATCGTTCCAGGGGCAAATATCGCGAAAGAATGTTTAAACAAGGCAGACTTTCCAAAAGTAACATTAGCTGTTCCAAGTCTGTAAAGTAAAACTACATCGTATCTTTTGTTTTCAAGTAACATGACTAAACTGCACTTTTTATCTTTTCAAAATATTTGACTTTTAAAAGTTTATGAAAAATGAAATCTACGTAACAAAATTTCTTCGAGAATACGTTTTTCTCTGTCTTAGCGGCACTTGTGAAATTCGCTTTAAAATGATTTGAAGTCATGTACTGAATATTTTTCAAAAAATGTATTCAAGATCGTTCTATTAGATTTGACAAAACTATTTTGTAGTTGTTATGAATATTCATCGTACTACAAGTATGTAAAAAATTACCCTTTGCTCTCAATACCATCAGTTACTTTTTTTTAATATTTACATACAACATGATTATTTTTCTCTTTAAAAATTCAGGATCGAACGTGATATGGTTGAATGATGTAAAAATTCACAATGTTGCGACAAAGTTTCATTTCCTCTGGCAGAATCCTAAAGTAACCACCATTCATCGGTTGGCCAAAAAGTATGAATACAGCCGATAGCTAAATTAACCGTTACTAAACATGCGGCCTAATTTCGTCACATTAACGGGCGTTTTGTTGCTCAACAGTTACTTAATTTTAAATCGTTTGAACTAATTTTTACATATATATGTACAATGTACATTGCGTATGTATAGATATTGCTTGACTCTGTTTTGTTATTCTGCTTCAGCTAAATACGATATGTACACGTATATTCGCTGTTTTAATCTCACTTCTAGAGTTGAAATAGCTATTATTAGCATTTCGATAATTATTTCATAGTAGTAATGATAATGTTATTGATGTCAAGTGGCTGAATTAACATTTTTAAGTTATTCAATTTTAGTTTAGAAAAACATAAAACTGTTGCTCAGCAAACTATTTTGGGTGCTTTATTTTCTAGATATTGCATTAAATCTATCAGATATTCGAAGACGTACGTTCAATCGATATAATTAATTATTTACCAACTTCAAATCGTGGATTATGCGATAATTTTCATGACTTTATGATAGCGTTTATACAGATTTCTCACATAACTTAGATCAGATGTATCATACACGTAACAATATACTCATTCGTCTGAAAGCTACATAAACACGAATTAAAATTGAAATAAGTGTCTGAACCACGTATTCCTTGCGTTATAACCGAAACAAGCGGATAAAGTCTATTGGATCCGACTTGAAATTGCACAATGCCTTTATAATAATCGAATCGGAAGTCATCAAATTACTTTCAATACTTTTAATACTCCATCGCAAGCTAGATGCACACCTACGTCAATGCGATCGACGCGTATTTCAAAATTAAATATATACAATTGATTCTCGTCCTCGCAACTATATTCAATGTTAATAGTTCTACTGATAAACATAAAAATACCCTGTACAATGAAAATGTACAAATAGATATAAGAAGTACTGAGTCGTTTCAGTTTAATAAACGACAAAAGCATGACAAGAGATAATATCGCCATCATATTTTTGTTATAATAATACGAGCACGTTCCTCTTTACTCTTTCATATTTGTTTAGCTTTCGTTTTTATTTTAGCTCCGAGGCTTTACCGCTGCAAGCCATAATGTTTTCTCTCGACTTATTCACAAAGCGAAGTAAAGACGGATTGCGGCCCTAGTCGGAATTGCTGCTACTGATACTATGGACCACAGTTGGTTCTTTTCTTTCAGATAATTCGCTATTTTTCAGTAATAATACAATCTTGTTTCAGTATTGATTTGATAAGAGCGAGACAATGTGGTCTCCGAAAGATTCAACCGGAATTCGAATTTTCGAGCGACATTCTACTGAGTCTGAGTAATAAAATTAAACGTATTGAATTTTCATTTTAAAAAGTATCGCTTAGCCTTCAAGTACCTAGAGGCTACATATACACCCCCAATTAGTATAGTATAGTACGATTAGTAATAAAGCTTGGAAAAAATGGAAGCTTTCGAATCTGCGCCGAAGAAACGATTTCGAGAGCTACCGAACTTTCTCTTTATATCACAGTACATTAACCAGAGCGCAACAACTTTGGATTCGTGGCTGACAAAAAAAGGAAGAAGCAATCATCTCTCATAAGAGATAAAAGGCGATCGGCGTCTGCAAAAGAGAAGCTAGCAGACAACAGTAGCAGTAGGTAAATGAAGACTTCAAGGAGGTAAGAAAGCGAGACGAGATAGCTGTAGCCGTGCAAAAAAAAGTATATAGTATGGCAGCTGCTTCGTTGCTGCTAAGAAAGGAAAGACTTGTTTCCTCATTCTTTGCGCGAGAGTGGAAGAAGTATACCTTTTATGCTCGCGTAAAGTACTTCACTCTTTGCTCGCTCTGCAGGCCTCTTTCGCATTCAGTCACCTATTATTGAGGGACTTTCCGTTTTTACGCGTCGAGAGGAAATTTTTCTGCCTCTTTTCATGTTCTCTCTCTCCCTCTCTGCTCTCTGCTCTCTGCCCTCGGCTCTCTGCTCTCTGCTCTCTGCTCTCGGCTCTCTGCTTTTCCACCTTTTTCGAGCTACATTCTTTCGACTGCAAGTTGACGCGTCGTGTGCGCGCGTTCTCGTTTCGGTTAATGAGCTGCACTTTTGCACGAGAGCTTGTGTCGCTTCGCGTTTAAGGCCGCACGTGTATCGCGCACACAGAGATTTCTTCGAGTGTTAACTCATTAAGATCATCACCATCGGGCTGGACATTTGTGGATCAGGCTACGATATTTTTGTAGAGAAAAATATTATAACTCCGAGAAAAAAAATTATGGAATAGCTTGAAGTGTAAGGCGATTAAAGGCAAATCGATATTATCGGCGAATCATCGGAACAAAATATGCCGTTCGAAAGCCATTATCGAGTTTTGCGAGAGAAAGAGAAAAAAAGAAGCTGATACCATCCCGAAGACTCTTTTATAAAGACCCAGTTTTTCGTGTCGTAAAAGAAACTAGCCAAGGACAATTTTATTCTCCCTCGCTGGTATATACTATTAAGGAGGCCGAGTCTCTTCCTTCTTCTTGTGCGTATCAGCACGGCAGCTTTGATGATATCGACCACTAGAAGAGAAGATGAAAAATAACGTCCCGGAAAAAGGTCGATATACTATCTATCGGAGCATCAGCTTTGATGGGTAGCAAAGGGAGTATATATATATATGCGTGTGTGTGTATGTACGTGAAAAACTGCTAGGAAAAGTCGAGGATTCAACTTGACTCGAGTCCCCCACCCCAAATTCGCCTTTCATTGATAACGACGTAAGAACTTCTATATTGATTCTAGTCTTCCATTCTTTTTCTTTGCGGTTTCGAGACGCGCATCTTTTCTATTTTCGCAAGGACCTATTAGAGATAACTGATTATTTCATTCGCGTTCGATTACATTTCAGCGATCCTTTCGCAGTTGTTTGTGTCCGACTGAACTTAGATACTACTACTTAAATGTGAACCAAAGCGTATATCTATCTACATAGATACGTCGTATAATATAATAATAATATAATAAGACTAGATTAACAATGATAACATGTCTAATACTGGTCAAGTACGTAACGACAGTACAGACCGATTCTGTGTAAATAAATATAGTGATTTGAATCTAAAGTATTTGAATCGCTTATTATTAAATAAATAACATTATCAGAAATACATTAAATTGAATTTAAAGGAAGCTTAAAGTTGGTAAAGGTGTCAGACGCGACTCAAGTCCGGCAAACTTTATTAGACTAACTTTTTTAGACATTATCGTGCATTATTCTGGTACTTCATTCCAGTTTCGACACTGTAACGACAATTATTACCCGGAAATACATTTATATATTTCAGTACATAAAACAGTAGGGATCGTTAAGAATTGAAAATCTATATGAAAGAAGTATAGAAACTCATAGAATGATCAAATAGCCGCGCATAAATATGAATGAAGCAATTTCGTATCGTTAGCATTAAGATTGACTGTTCCGTGACTAATTGAAATTTAATATAAGCACAATAAGATACTCGACCAACACGATTCTCGAAGAGGCAGGCGTACCCCACACACATACAAACGAAAGGTCACCTCGACAGTTAACCCAATTCTCGACGACTCCCAGGCTCAAGTAGCTTTTTTCGCTCGTAAAGCTCTGATCTCGAAATTCCCTTAGAGATCCCGACCGATCGCGTACTTTGCGGCTGCACAGTCCGCGAGATCAAGGCGGATCATGCGCGCGAGGAGAGACATTACGCAGGGAGCATTGGAAATGGAAAAAGAAAGCGGGTCAAAAACTTTCATTATTATTCGCGCTAATTTTCTTCAATTGCTTGTACAATTTGTTCCAATGAGTCGTCGCGTGAATATTTCATGAGGCTCTGTGCGATAATCGAGCTGGAGGAAAAGCTCGCGAATACCGCTTATAATTGCATTATCATCGCGTTGACTTGTAGGGATGAGCAATGTTTCTGACCGCTTTGCATTTTCTGATTATAAAGCAACGATACCAGCCGGGGAATCGAATGAAGAAATGATCTTAGAGATAATTAAAATGATTTAGTGAACGATACGAGTATGTATATTTGAAAGTGAAAATTCGAATGTTTTCGCCTTTCGAAGACTTTAAACGGGATATCGGATAAAACTGTGCACCACAAAAGATATGCAAATCTAGAAAATATTGAAATCAATGTACAATTAGACGAATACAGGGCCTGAAAGATCCAAAGCTCTTCGCACACTGTCCGAAGTATTCCCAACTGGATAGAAATTATGCAGCCGCAGTATAGCTGCAGACTCGCTAAGGCGGATAACCCAAGTTGGCCAAGTACCTCGTAACCGGGGCGAATGGCGTGTCGTTTCGTAGTTTCCGAGGGGCCGAGCTCGCGCGAACCATTTGTTTATAATTCCTCGGGGGGAACCGCTGCATCGCTACGGACCAACTTCTTCTTTCTTGGGGTTCTCAATCTTAAAAGAGGGAATAAGGGAGAGCGAAAGAGACTGAGTCTGAGTTTTATCTATCTTTATCGCAGTACTATTGCTGTACCTTTAGATTTCTGGGCTACTTCCAGTTTATTGCAAGAGGTAATCTTCTTTTTTCTCCGTGGTTATTCGAAACATTCGTCGACAATATCAAGGCTTTTGTTATTATTTCATTCCAAGGGCTTTATAGAAACAACGTCTTCTTTGACGGTGATTTTGTTCTCGCTTGGTTTTAGATCCAAGTCTGTGCTGAAATATCCTAGAGCTAACGTTGCATCTCAAACAAATGATCCACAATGGTTTTGTCAAATCGTGTCCGTTAAAACAAATAATCGTATTAAGACAGTTAAATTGTCAAAAAAAACTTCTCGCTTGCGCGTACCGACCACCGATTTAATTTTTTTCCTCTCTCGTTCTCTTCTTTTTTGGTTTTCCGCAAACCTCATTATTTTTCTCGCTTAACTTCGATTGCACCGAACGGCAGTGCCTTCCTCTCTCTTCCTCTCTAGCTCTTCTTACCCAAAGCAATTTCTCGGCTCCTCACTTGTCCCTATTGCCGGCCATTCTTTTGAGCGACTTTTCCACTCGCGCCCAGTCCCAGTCGAGCTCTATAGCTGCACAAACGACCAGCCGAATTTAAATTTCGCAGATTCTCCCGGGCCACAACGACTTTCTTAACGACTCTCTTCCTCGCGCTTGCGCATGCGCGTTCGCTTCGATAATATAATCCAAACGGCTCGAAACTTGTCAAGAGCCTTGATACGAGAAAAGTCCAACTCGTTTCCGTGGCTAAACGACGAAAGCACGAAATTTATCCATTTTTCTCGCCGTTAGAAAATGATACCTTTGTGTCCTGGAATTTCCGGCTTATCCTCTCTCTCTCTCTCTCTCTCTCTCTCTCTCTCTTCTCCCTTTCACACACACTCGCGCGCTCTCTCGCGACTCTCCTGAACCTTGTGAATGGAAAATAAAAGTAGAGAGTATAAAAGGTCAGTGGTAGATAATCGCGAGAAATTCCAGATTTGGCGCGTGCGCCAACTGTACGCAAGAGAAAGAATGGAACGGAAAAGTACTTTTGTAGTCGTCCTAGCAAAAATGAGTTTTATACCGAGAGAGAAAGAGAGTGAGAAAGAGGACGTCGGCATTCCTTAAATACCTGTGAAAGTATACGGAAAGAGGCTTGGCTTTGAAATCCGTCGGCTAATCTTGAAAATGAATAATTATGAGAGCGTATAATTTTGCGCGGACAGACTCGCTGGAAATGAGCATATTTTTCGCACTTAATGGGATTTTCACTTTGTTTGCCTCGAAATTATTTCAATGATAATTAAGAGCTTATTAAAATTAAGTGAAATGTTGTGGAGGGTACGTCGGTGTCATTTCGTTCAAAGAATATTAGTATAATTTAAATAAATATTTTTTATGTAAAAATTATATTATTATTATTATTATAAGCGATCAAAGTGAGATCTGATATTTAGTAATAGAACTTTATTCGTTAGACCATATTCTTTGTGAAACGAAGTTTAATGCGAATGTTCACATTACAACTAAAACTGACATGTAATATTCAATATTTGCTTTATATGTCCTACAGCGAATAGCCATTATACGGTCTCCATCAGCAGTATTTGCTTTACGTAAGAATCGTTGAATTAAATAATAATAAATAAAGTGTCAGCAACAACGGCAAGTCGTAAAAAAGTAGGTTTAAAATCGTCATTAGCATATTTATCTCGTATTTAAAAAAAATGAAATGCACACTTTCGTTCAATTCTGCAACATCTGTAGATGAAAAATCAATATATATATATATATACGCGTCCAGGCGAATGAACCCAATAACGTATAACGCGCTACAAGTGACTCTTACCGTCGTATAATATCCAATTCGGCCTGCAATTCCGGCAAATGAATCGAAGCATTAAATGCAGCGGCTGCCGCGGTGGCGATGTAGCGATACTACACCCACACATGTACCCTCATGCATGAGCTACCATTCGAAAATGCACGTCGTGACCCGCCTATACAAAACGAAATTTGCAAATTACAGGGAAGGGAAAATTCCAAATCGCTCATTACGAATTCGTCGAGCTACTGTAGCTGTGGTAACAGTGCAGTGGCAACAGCAGATAATTAAGATAGCCGGAAAAAAAACGATACAACGCTATTCGGTGTTTCGCTCTACATACCAGCACCCCTTGATAATTCGGCCAGCTCGTCGGGGAAAAAGTCACCCTCTCACTACTCTCTGTTTGTATAACGTAGGTATGTGTGTGTTTGTGTGTGTGTGCGTGTATATCGAAATCACATATCGCTGGTCTTGGAGGTCGAACATTTGCAACCGGGCGATTTGTTCGGAATTGGCCGTTCCCTCGTGGCCAGAGCAAAGCAACAGCCGAGCGCAGAGTAACGAAACCCTCCTACGACTATCTGCGGCAATTTATCTCTCCGACTCCCTCGCTCCAGCTCATCCCGCCTACTGTTGGCTATGGCTGTGACGCCACTAGAGCTATGCCCACTCTATATACAATCTCTGGCTCTGTATCGCGTTGTATTTTTTTCCGCTTTCAGGCCAACTAGCTATTCTCTCTTGTTCTCTTTCGCCGTGCGCTCTATCTTTTGGACTGCTAATGCCGAACTTCGACCGCATGCGAATCGCTTTCTTTGTCAGCGGGGAGCTTCTCATTTTTCGCCACGTGCTAACTAGACTCGTATAAGATAAGCTTGATAACGTTTTACCCTCGCTCGGAAAATAACTGTTAGTCGTAAAAGTTGTCTTGCTCTAGATATTACGCAACGGCTTATCACTTTTTCTGCCTTATTGAATGAAATGTAGTGGAATTATTCGTAGAAGGCTTGGCTTGTGCTTTATTCGTTAATTGCGTCGCTATAAGAGTATATTCAATCGAGAATAATAGCAATATATGAATAAGTGGTTGTATCAATTAAGCTTTACGACTGTTCATTAAAGAACGTAAATCAGGAAATAACTTCTTTCTTTCTCCGCATCTGCAGCCAATATCAATGTAAAAGGATATTTAATGGCATGCTGTGAGAATCATGCATTCTGCAAAACTAAAACGGTCAACTCTTCATTGATTTTGCTAGAGAACCAATTTTTTGTATTCGCAACAATGAAGCCATTAACTCAGAAACAGAATATGTGAAAGTTACCTTCGATATGAACTAACAAATTGAGAAAATTTCATTGAGAATGAACTTTAAATGAAGAGTCAAATAACGACTTTCAATATGAAACAGATGAAATCAATGATTTCACAGCGAAAATTTACTTTTTAAAAATAAGGAAATATGAACAAGTCATTTTTTTCATTGAATACTGTCACTTTCTGTAATTTAACTCAGAATATCACTGATTCAATCGCAAGTATTGGTCACTAAATGTGACGAAAGTATAACTGTCAGCTTTGAAGACGCGTATCATTAATGTTAACTACAGTAATGCATATACTATTAATAGTTTTGAAATTCCAGTATTTGTATATAAAAAATGGTGTATACTATCTCCCACAAAATTGTATGAATTATTCGTATATTATATATTATATTTATGCAAATGATATTATTCATTGCATAAAGTTGCAAACGAAAGTTGCATAATTTACATTTTGAAATACTGAAAATCTATACTACCAATCTGTACTGGGCTCTTAAATAATTTAAAAGATAGAAGGACTTTTGCAACAACGCAACATTCAAGCTTAAAAGAAAGATCACGCCGTTCTTACAAACTCAATAATGCAGAGAGTCTAGAAAAATATTTTTAGTACCAGCTTGCAGAGGTATCGACGCCTACGGACAAGTCAAAGTCCATTATTTTATGCTCTGTAGTACAGCATTAGAGCATTTCAAGGGTATTAAGGCTCGCTGTTCTCCGTCGAAAACGTGAGGGAGGGAAGCTTTTTGCCTGGCTTCTTATTTCGACGATCAGGGAATTCCGGAGGCGTGCCATCCTTCTGGCCAAATCTCAGCGTGATTCACGCCGACAAATCGGCTTATGCGCGTGCTCTCTCTCTCTCTCTCTCTCTCTCTCTCTCTCTCTCTCTTCGCTGTAGTGCCAGACGGACAGGCTAAATCCTTTTCGTTCTCACTGGCCGTGAGAGAATTTTTTCGCGAGCCTGCATCTTTTTTCGCCTTTGATACATAGTCGCACGTCTCTGCTTAATTTGACGACCCCTTCATTACACAACATCAAAAGCAAGTTCTCCCCCGCGAGCTCTGTTATTGCACAGCGCTACGTGCGACTTTTATTTCAGAGAATTTCCCTTTACGCGCTAGTTTCTTTTTCTTCCGCGATTCTCCGGGCTTTGAGATACGTTCTGGAAACTCTCATATTTCCGCGACATATAGTTACGAAGCTTATCGAATCCGCTGATTCGATGCTCACTACGATAAGAACATTTTTTTTTTTCGCTTTTTGATATTAACGTTGAATTGGCATTAGCAATTCATTCGACGACTTCATCAATGTATATACTGTATTAACGTGACGCGAATACACATCCTTATGATTACACATTGTTTAAAATTGCTAATTATACGTTACGATGTTTCTGCATTGGCTTATACTCCGAATGAAAAAAAAAACAGATTTATTATTAAAATGATACTACCATACAAGTGCGGTCGAATAATATTATAATACACATTATGCGCCCTTTTCATGTCGAATCGAATGATCATAATAGTACAGAATTTGTACACAAGTAATATCGGAAACATCCATCACGAACGTATAAATAAGTGTAGGGATTGAACGAGTGGCGAGAGATAATAAGCGCGTATTAATTAACGGAATAAGCAAAAGCAAAGTGAATCAGGAACATTCCGGTTGAGAACGCGCGCATCAACCATTGTTATGAAAGCGAAAAACAGTTAGTGTAATAATTTTCCAACTAGCTTTTGGCAAGAGGATCCCCCCGAAATTGTCCGTATAAGTACTATTAATTCAGCGCGCAAGCTCGAGCCAGTGCATATTCCGCGAGAGAGTTCTGCGGCATTGTTATACATGTATATAAGGTCTACTGCTATTGCTAGAAGCTGGTGCTGCCATAACTACTGGGAAAGGTCCCTTACATATGTCTGCGTCACGCTCCGGCGAGCGCTCGACGGACTTTCAACATCATTACCGGACTTTGGCGTCGGTGCGCTGCTCCCCAGTTTCACCAACATCACGCGCTAATGCTCGAAAACAGCAGCAGCAACAGCAACAGCAACAGCAGCTTGACTTTAACCCTCCCAACGAGAACCAATATGCTCTGCCGCTGAAGCTTTCACTTTTGATTATCGCCATTGTCGGGGATCACAATGTACGAGATACGAGGGGAAGAGGGCTGCGCATTGTCGTGCGCCTCTTTTATCGATGCCCCACTAAAATTGAGAATTCAAACGTCCGTTGTGACGTGTGAAGCTACAAATCCGAGCTGAGTTACAAATCCGTTAATGAATTGCGGATTATCAGGCATTTATATTTTTCATACGGATCAACGTTGTTTCGATCACTCTTTCGAGTTAACGATCTGAAAGGAAGTGCAGAAACTCGATGGGTTTTAAAGCTTCGAAGTCGGTAAATACGAGCCAAGTGGCTCTCAAAGCGCTCATAAACGCGATATTTCCTAATTAGAAAACCACGCGAGCGAGCTGCGCGCAAGTTCCTTCATAAACGATACGCGCCAGCCCCCGTCGTCGCTAATTAATCTTCAGAAAGGATACCCATTGCATCCTTGGACTCGTTAAGCAAGACAAACGACAAGAGAGTGATTATGATGCGCGAAAAATGGCTTCTATATATAAGCGATGCTACAGCAGATACGATGCTTTAGACCAGCTAATAAACCCTATGTACGTCTACTGCGTGAGGCCTGATCGACTAATTATCGATTCATTTTTTATTCTACCCTGACGAGGAGATCGAACTGCAGTAAAATGTATATAATTTGCGTGCACGCCGGTAAGTGCGCAATGCACAAATGTTACTTAGTCGATTCATCAATATCGGTGGCTAATATTGCAGGAATCACTTTGTTTATAAATGCATCAGTTGCGCATACCGACAAATCCATGTATATGCACTTGCAGTGATGCAATTATATTTGAAACAATATGGAAAAGTGAAAATATAAACAGTTAGAGTAGAAATATAAATTGCCAATATGCTCTAATTTAAATATTGAACGCTTTCAATTCTTTGAATTAAGAGTTGCAAAATTGATTTAATTAAACGACATTTCGCTGCATCATAATTTAAGGGATTCATTAACGAAAACCGTAGTTAATATCAACGCATACAAATTAAAATAGTGAACAAGTATTTATAAAACGTGTAACTTATGTATTTCGGAATAATTCACAAATAGGCAAGAGAATGATAAATAAACTTCGTTAAATGAAATTCTGTAAAATTGAAATATCTAAATTATAAGTTTATGATTTTTCATTTTAATCTATTTTAATCGTATAATTGTGTAAAAACCCGAAAATTCTTGCGCAACCGGCACTGGAACAGCGGGCCAATACTGACCCTTTACTGGCAACCGATACACTGGCTGCCAGAAAAGGGCCAGTCTTGATTCGGTATCGGGATGATAAGATCGCTGCTGAGCAATGCTAACGTGCCAGGTTTGAGCCAGCATTAAAACTTGGTAAAGGTTGAATACCGTACGCCAATACTGGCCCTCTCTTCTGATATAATCTCTTCTTGTATAAAGAAAGTTGAAATTATTTTCAACTGAAATTGTACGAAACGTGTATAATTGTAGTATTTTGCTATTGGACAGCAGGTGCTTCAATCAGAATTGACAGCGAAATCTTCCATAGAGGTTATCTTCCATACGCTGTTATTGAAAATTGATTAAAACGTTGAACCGTATCTTTAATAATGCATAATATACGTTGTACAAGTTTTATATTTTTTCGTCTAGTACAACTTAAGAATAATCTGTCCACGTTTGTGAATGTATGTATATATGAAATATAAAGCGAGAAATTTCAAAAGTAGAAGTGACAATGTGTCAGAAAAATAAAACATTCAATCTCGCAAAGCCCCAGTTGCAAGGCAGTAAAAATTTTAGCGAAGCCACCGCGTTAGTGTTTCAACGGAATAATAACACGTAGTAGCACGCTGAGGACGTTATATAACGCAAGGTAACAGGCCAGTGTCGCGATGGTTCTCTCACTCTCTTTCTTCCTCACTCCTCTTCTCGTAAAGCGTATAAGGGTCGCTTAAAGAATTTATCGTTGTCGGAACTAATATCGCGACTACCAAAAGCTCGTACCGCATTCCGGTGTACCCGCCCACTCGGTGAAAGCGCGGCCGGAATCTTGATACGAGGGCTTGTCTTGTACTCAACGCGTCATCTACCGAAGATCGTCGCACACGATGGTACTAATCTTGCATATGGGACAGGCTCGTTATGCTATACTTCGACATCGTCCATACACACACATACTAACTCGGCATATTTGAGTTTACGACGTTTAGCCTATGCTGCAGCATCTACCTCTCGAATAAAAAACTTTTCAATAAAAAATGTTGAACCGACAAAAAAATTAAATGTATATAGTCCGAGTCTGTGTTTGTTTCATTCGTATTTTTCTATTGGCTATATATGTAAAGTCGAGAGCTTAACGACTAAACATTAAAAAATATTTCCTTTAATCATTTTTTTAACGTTCGAGCAGTTCCCAGCTGCGTGGAGAATAAAAATGTTTTAATACTCTGTCGCAACGAGAAAAAAAGGACATTGCAAACTTTCACTGTTCCAACAACATGGTGCGCGTTACAAGAGCATGTGCTCGCACGCATATACGTGTAAGTATATTACGAAAATTGAAAACGTAAATAATTCCTACTTCAGTTTATCGATCCTGTTATAATCTTGAGTGGTGCATAACTGCTCCTCAACATATGCACACACACGCACACAACCATTAAAGCACAATTTCACCAAAAGACAATAAAATATTAACAAATATCAGACAATATTGGTAAAATCCCCGCCACTTGCACACAACGAAGTATTCGCGTGTTTCACTGTACGTAAATCATGTATATATTGTATATATATATATTCAGATGCTTATAAAAAATTTAAAGACGTATGTCTATGGAATCGTATTTGTATCAAGATCGCATAGTATTGGGTATCCGTGACACTATCGAAGGCCTAAAGACGAGACTAAATCCGAAACAGCTCACAGACACCATTTAACGTTCCGTCTCGTACATAAGCCTGTGGATAGCCACCAGCGCTGCTCTCGAAATCCCGCAAATCCAATCCATTTCATTCGCTTGCCATCGAGGGGTATAGAGAGAGAGAGAGAGAGAGAGAGAGAGAGAGAGAGAGAGAGAGAGAAACCTACTACGCCGTTATCAAGCAGCAGATGAGAGAGAGAGGCTTCGACCGGTTGCTGTGTAATCTCAAAATACATTCTAGCCGTATATATATTGCACTAAACTGTCAACGGAGAGAGGTTGACGGGGATAGGCGAATCGGAAGTTGCCGCGCCCATCAAAGGCGACTCGAGGCGCGGGCGTTAATCAGCGCTAGTATATGCTAGATCCGAGGCTGGAGATAACGATTAACGACCTGTCTCTTTCTATCTCTCTCTCTCTCTCTCTCTCTCTCACACACATACACTTTGCGCAAAGCAGCCAACGCCCCGAGTACAGGTGCATATCTGAAAGATGTATCGATAATATATTTGTCGATGCATCCTTATACATACTATTTGTCCTTTCCCGTTTTCTTCGAGGTTTTTTTCTGTCTCTCTAGTACTCGCTGAAGTTGGTTATTATTTCTAGAGTGTACACTGTTGTGCGGTCGACTGCTACGCGAGTCAACCTCTGGAGTATTTATACGAGGTGTACCGCAACTAGTACAGCGCGCAGAACCACGTGGAGAGTTAGGATGCGGAGAGACCCTCGCGAACGTATACTAATGCGCTTTAAGTCTTTGGCCAGCTGCGTTGGTCCAAGTTTACGAATAGATCTTATGTTTATTTCCATGCGACTATTACGCGAATTTCCCTTACTGACTTCGGAAATGCACCTGATACCACCCCACGCTCTGCCTCCCTCAACTCGTGATATATATATGTCCGTATATTTATCTGTATATTCAGACAGATGTTCCTAGATATTTAGATTCTCGCATTCTGTTGTTACTTCGGATACCATTAGATAGATTACTTTTGAAATGAGTAAGGCCCCTATCAACTGCAAAAAAAGATCATTTCACACATTTCTCGTAATATTGTATACCTCGAGTCTCAAAAAAATGGTAATAAAGTTGTGAGTGAAAGGTTCAGTGATGATATAAAAAAAGAAGGTCTATTCATGAAACCATTGACTATTTTCAAGGCATTTTTCGGTTACTACAATCTCGTTACAATACTCGCGATATTCAATTAGTTTTCATTTTTCTTGTACAAACTCTTACTCTGTAGATATCTGAATTGACAGTCGAAAAAATCATTTCCAAAGCCAAAATCACTAGTTCATAATATCCAGCATAATATGTATAGGAAATCGATGCAAACAAAACATTAATATTTGTCTTATGTTTAGTAAAGTCAATTTCAAAGATATACATTGTAAAGTAACTCTATTATTATTCATATCCAAAAACCAATAGTATTTATACGGTACGTCGAAACTATTTTTGGACGTACTCAGAAATAGCATTTCCATTCTATTCTGACTTCTTATAAGTTAATTCGGTAGAAAGGTAAGTTTGGAAAGTACTTCACGAAGTAGGTGCCATAGACTAATCAATATTAAAGACATGAGGTCTAATAAGATTGTCATGAGCAGAGTTTCTGTTGATTAGAGCACGCTCAACATTAAGTCTTCATGAAGCCGCGCTATGTGGAAGATTTATACGCATAAGCCCAGGTTATTTCGACAAAACCCACGTGAGCGTTAAATAACTCAAGATAATACCAGAAAATGAAAAATTTATCGCATCTGGGCCCTAAATAATGCCTTCGATCTTACCTCGTACAGCTGAAACTTTACTAACGTTATTAGCTTGATTTTAATGCGAAACGAGCTGTTAAATCATTTTCCTTTATTGCAATTGCACATCAAGTATTCTTTAAACGATTCGACTAAAGGGACAGCTTAAGCTGAGAGCATGTTAAGAAAAGCTGAAAACATTTTATATTTTAATGGAAGAAAATTCTTCTCCCTCTCTCTCTCTCTTTTCCGACACCCTCGACAGTTGTAAAAAGTTCCTTACTTTTATTCATCTGCGAAATCAAAACTTTCTCAGCTTTTTCATACAAATCAGCATCTAAATTAAGGCTATTCAACTTTTTATCTTTTCAATCTTACTCTACTACAGCTGCGCAAGAATCCAAAGACGAAATTACAAAGTCAACCTTTAAACAGCTTTTCTTTTTTTTCGTTCCCTCATGATGATGCCATCTGTGTTAAAAGTTTCAAAACGAAATTGACTTTCGTGACTCGAAGAGCATTAAATCTTTGCGTATGCGCATAATTTAGAACTTACATTTACGGAAAAAAGTATATATATATATATATAGTCGAACCGAAAATTCGCGTATGAATCGGTAGCATTAATTGCGCAATACAGTTTCAATTAAAGTCGATTCATTGCCGAGAGCGCGCGAAAGCTGCTTTATATACCCTGCGATTCGCCGCAAGTCTCGCCGATATAACACAAGTTTCGCGAAGCTCGCGCGTATTGTAGCGCAGCCTCTCGGCGCGAACGATATACAGTCATAAAGAACGAAGGATTGAATGAAACGAAAGTAGCTGCAAAAGAGTGACGAAGAACCCTTACCGTCGTTCGGATAAAACAGCAATAGACCGAGAAAAAATCTATGTATAAAATACATATGTATAGCTGTATCTGCGTATACATGTATACATGTACAGGAGGGAAGTCATGCGCGAGATGTCGGTGGTTGGTACTCTAAGCGCGAGGCTCGTGAATTTCAGAGATGAATTCGTGGTAACGAGCACGAACGCGCGATAGAGGGGCCGGACCGTTTCGGTGCCCAGAGGCGCCCGTTTGCGTTCGTCTATATACCACTCGAAATTCACGAAAGCACCGCTATATCCTGAGCCTGACTATTATTCGTTGTTAGTCCTCGTGTATAGGCTAGCCTGCGTGGAAAAAGCAGTCGAGAATCGGCTAGTAAAACTGATGTCAATACATTAGGATTAAACTTGTTTTAGGCTGTTCGAAGCACTTTGTCGACGTGAGCTTTTACATCGTACGAAAGATCGAGTTGGATTATTCACTCTAGAATACAATAACACTCGTGTAGTATTCTTCTTTTATTCGTATACATACTGTAATAGAAAATACGCCATAATACGGTTGATTTCTTTTCTAATTATACTTAACTGTAGTATTGTAGAATAACGTATATTATTTTCTATCCGAATGTGCGTGTCCCTTTGAATCATACGGTGATAGGGGCGATACGATGAACGACATTTGTTTATCTACGATACCGTGAAAGAATTGAAACAAAAGAACGCCTCACGTTCTATGTATCAAAATGTAAGTAAAAGATAAAAAAATATTTATGCATAAAGAATGCTTAGGAGAATTCTCGAGAATGATAAATAATTCAAAGGAAAGATTCAGTGACGTTGAAAAAAATTCCGGCAACTTATCGAACTACAGAAGACGGATAAAGTCTTGAACGCTCGAGTGTGTGTGTGTGTGTGTGTATATATATAGAGACGCAATTTCAAGAGGGAAAGAGATGGGCGCGAGCAAGCCGAGAATTTTAATAAATGAATTTCGAAGATGCCATAAAAGGTGATATATATACATGAGAAGGTAAACATGTACAAAGAAGGGAAAGGTAAAAATGAAAAGAAAGAGACTCGTGGCTTGGAGAGCTCCCCATTCTCGATGCGGCAACCAAATAAACGTGCACCCTTGCGCCGGTCGAAACGCGCATCTCAAATCGAGCGCGAGTAGGGCGCGTTTCACTCGAACCTCGCTTACACACACACACACACACACACACATATATATATATATATATGTGTGTATAGATATATACAAAGCATGCGCGTCGAAGTAGGAGAGAGAAGACTGCTGTTATATAGGCAGTTCAGTCACTCTATAACGCTACATTAACCGGCAATCTTCTCGCCTCTGGCATGTCTTCCCATCCTCCCACTTCGCCTACTCTCTCACTCTCTCTCTCTCTCTCTCTCTCTCTACCTCTAGTTCGTAATTGTCGTTCTACTTCGACGTCGAAGCATCGCGTCTCTCCCGACGGAGAAGAGCTACCCCCGTACCCCAGGCCTTGAATGCGTCGATAAAAGTTTTAATTGCTCTTGGACCCTCGAGTGCGAGCGCGGAGGCTTTATCGAATGTCGTTCGTGCTTTGTAAGGTTCTCTCGTACTGTATACAGTCCTTGGCATCACCACTGCATCTCACACAAGAGGATACCGTGTGTGCGTTGTAAAGCTATTTTAATCGAACTGGTTACTTTTCACTGTCCGTAACGATCAGAAATTAGGTTAATAGTTAACGGTGGGATTAGAGCCCCTTTTTTCATTTGGACTTACAGATCAATTTAAAACATAAATCGCTGTATAATTTTAGAACTTAGCTAATCCGATGGTAAAAATAGTCCCTGATTTAGAATCGCCTGTATATTTCAAATCCCATTTACTAGACAATAGTAGCGGAACTTTTTTTTGTTTTCTTTGCGCAATTTAACGGGGCGTTATTTCAGTCACTGGATCGTTAAAATATTTTTCTCGAATCGTGTAGAATATTTCTATTAATCGTTCTGAATCCGAGTCCGAATTTGAATAACTAGTAAAGTAAGCAACACCAGCCTCCATATCGATTTACAGAGAAGAGTTGTGAGAAGAAACGAAACGGCTAAAACAGTGGTTTGAAATTTTTACTTATAACTGTGGCAATCTTAACGTCAGCTACCGCTTATGTATGCCTCCGGCAAGAGCTAATATACGGAGGGGGTGTGAGGCAGACAGGAAGCAAGCGTTGGAGGTGAATTTTTAAAAATGCCAAAGCGTCAGACGCACGCTGTGAAATGCTCTCTTCCTACTCCTTTACGGACGTTAACTTATCGAAGTACTTTGCATAATTCAGCGTCTCTCCTTTCCACGCCCTCGTCCTTTCCAAATCTCCGTGCGCTAGTAGTCTCGCCAAGCGCAAGCTCAACTCTCGCGGTTTTCCCATTCAAAGGCTTTACCAACACACGGAAACTGGCTCTCTTTCTCTCAAGATCGCCGCTGATAGCTTAAACGCTCGATTAGAATTTGAGAACACTACCGGCTCCTGGAGAAAGGGAGGGGAGGAGAGAGAGAAGAAAGATTGCCAACACTCGTAATCCCTTTGTCCGGGAGGTAATTCGATTTTTTTATCTCCTCGATGTACTGAGAGCGAGAGGTATTTCTCCCGAAAGAGAGAGAAAATTTGCATAGTGCTGTTGCTGCTGCTGCTGCTGCTGCTGCTGCTGCTGCTGCTGCTGCTGAATACTGCGAAGAGTTATAAGAGTTGAGTTTTAACGCGATACCCTGTTTTGTTATCTAAATTTTATAAAGCTTCTGGTAGGGAACATTTTAATATCCCTTTATGTGGCTATTCTTTTGATCAGCTAATTTGGTCCTAGTTTCGCTAATTTACAATATTTTTCACGATGCTTATATTACCCCGTGTATTAATGCAAAACACATACCGTCGTTGCTATTTTTTACGCTCAGCTAATCTAGGAAAGTTCAATTTTGATCTTTGTGTGTTAATTAAAAAAGAGAAATCTCGATCTGCGAGAAGCTTACGCAAAGGTATGAAAATTTTCTTATGCATGCATGCATGGAAAATGGTAATCTTGATATTCCTTTGCGCACCATTCTTTCATTCGATACTTTTATATTAGGCGAAATCCACGATATTTTTTTCTAAATAAAACGCAAGGCTACTTTATTTTTGCATTTACACAAAGCTATATCAAGCTTTGAATGTCAAATATTAATATACTTAGCCACATAGTGAATACGAATGCAAGCATTAGACGATCATATTATATCACACGTATTAATAACTTATCCAATAAAATATCCAAAATGTTTTTTTCGAAAACTTTTTACATTATTAATATATTATCCTAAAGTTTAATTAAACTACTAAAATGTTTATCTGTTTTCAAGTTTTATCGAATCTGATTTAAAAGCGCAAATAGTAGGCGAATGCATACTTTAAAAAAGTTGAAATTAGTTTATACGACTAAAGTGAAATTAAAGCTTGCTAAACGAAAACATGTCTAACAAATCACAAGTATATTTAAACTTTAGGATAACGAGTAGCACATATAAGAATTACTTTTTCGACCGAAAGTTAGTTGAGAAATCTTATAAAATCTTAGTTGCAGCTAATGGGGGAAAAAGGCTAATGGTAAAAGGAGCGATTTTTTTAGGTATCCTCCAGAGATGTTCTTTGTGTTTAGCCCAAGTGCTATCTGTGCACTAAGAAGACAACCATTTGCTTTTTACCGTATCGAGATTTTAGGTAATTAAGAAAAATCGTAAATTGTATTTTCGTTTGGGAGAAACATCGAACAAATCAGAGCTAATCCAATTAATAAATTGGATAGATAATATCTAGACGTATACAGTTGAAGTATTGAGTTGCAGAATCAAAAATACCTTAATTTACTAATTACTCGAAGTATAAGTAGATGCAACATTAATATTCTGTTGTCTAATAAAGTGGTTTAATAAAATTGTTTATACTCAATGTAAAATGGCAACTTTTCAAATAATATATTATTATTATTTCTCTTGATTAATTACAGAAAATCACCTCATTATTAAAAGTCAAAGCAAAGTTTCCGAAATGTAACAAGCCGCTGAAAGTATCTTCACTCCAGATCTCCAAAACTTTTGCACGAAAACTCACAGTAACTAAGCTAATGAAAAATAATAACGTGCATATACTTATATATATTAGAGCTTTCGCAGAAACGCTCAGCCAAATCATACGCGACTGTCGAAAGCCAGCCAGAGGAGTTTTCTATTATGAAATCTCCGATGAAATTGGGACCACTCGCGAATATTTAGGCATGTCCTCGAGAGGAATAGCTTTGTGAGTAATTGCCAAGCTCTTATTTCGATACAACTCTCGATCCCCGTACAAAAAGGAAGCCAAAAATGCGGGTGCAAGGGAAAGAGAAGACAAAATAGTTAATTAAAGGTAAAACGATTTCTCTAAATTGCAAGAGTCGCGCTTTCCTCTGGCGCGTGAGCGCTAGAGAGGGGCGGGGGGACAGAGAAAAATCGGGAAAGCTCGCCACGTTCGCTTGCTTGCTTGAGCGCTATTTCTCGGGGGCTGGTTTGCTTTCGCCTTGTGCAATAAAATCGAGAATGAAGAGCATGGAACGATCCTGCTGGCGAAATATTGGAAAGTTAACGACCTCCTGAGGCTGTAGCAGCGGCAGCTACTCCTCTCGTGCCTCACTTTTCAAGAAGAAGACGATGACGACGATGACACCGACTGCTCCGTCTACCAAAGAGAAAAGGGAAATAACGGAAAGAAGCGCCGAGGTGTTTACGTTCGAGCCTCGCCTAACCCCTCCTCTTTACTACTTGCTTCTACCGCGCTAATGCTCTCTCGTATTATATATATACATATATAAACGTATTTTTCCCTCGCCTTCGCGTCCTCGATAGACTACAATTATTTGTTTATTCTTGCGATTGAAAGTAATGTTTCTTTGTTTTTTGTTTTTTGTTTTTTGTTTTTTTTTTTCGCGCCTATACATTTTAATAAATATTCAGAGATCGATTAATTTTAAAAAGACCACGTAGAGGAACAAAGCGTAAAAACGTTATGCATTCAACATTAATGATTTATCATTTTCCTCTCTGTGCAATCTCGATAAGAATCCATAACGATTTCTCGCGTCAAAAGTTGTACAGCCGTTATTAATAATATTTACACGTCTCGAACCGACGCAGTTCGGGAATCTCGTATTCATAATCGCCCCTCGCGGGACAACAATAAAAAAAACAGAAAATTGCGCGAGCATTCGACGCAACTTCAGCCTAATTAAAAGGAGTAAAAAGTTTGGGCCGAGAAGAGACCAGCTCGCGCGGAAGAAAAACGCACGAGCGACCAGAACGCAGTCTTTTGAAGAAGTACGCGGTCGTTGCCGCACTATAACAGAAAAGCCGCACCGGCAGCGCTCGTTCTCTCGCTTGAGTGCGAGATTCACTATAAATTTCCTTCCTTTTCTACCGTTGCCCCCTTCCACTTCCTTATTTTCTTCCGCTTTGTTTCTTTTCTCTTTTCTTTCTTTCTCTCTTTTTCTTTTTTTTTAATAAGAGGCAAACTTTCGGGGAAAGATACAATCTGCCTCGGCTGCTCTCGAGACACGAGCGCGTTTTCTTCGGCTCGAGCAACACAGAGAGAGAGAGAGAGAGAGAGAGAAAAAGAGAAGACGATAGGAAGAGAAGGAGCGAACAAGCGTCGCGTAGCGGCGTACAGTTCGCGACGGCGTCGGTCGTTAAGATTCCTCGAGAAATCTCGGGGGAGGTAAGGTTGGCAGTCTTGCAACCTAATTTGCATTCGTAAGAAGCAAAGACGATGGCTGAAAGGAGAAGGAGAAGCAGAGAGGGAGAGACCGTGTCTAGATGTGTATACGTATATATACATGTATTCATGTACGGATGAGAGCGACGCACCGGAGTACGTATACACACGAGAAAACGAAAATAGACGGTATAGCGTGAGTTGGCTCGAACGAAACCACTATGTGCTTAAAAGGATAGAAAAACTAGCGCAGCCCCAACAACGTTCACATGGTTTTTGCAAATAGTTCGCATTTTTTTCTATATCACACACATCGGTGAAAAATTCAATATAAAATGCCTGAAATTCATCACCAATGTTCTACAATGCACGTTTTTGGCACAAGAAGTTGATCGTATAACACATAATATAAATACACTTTTATTACGGTATCAGCCGGGGAATAAACGTATAAAGAACTCAATGAAGGAAGTAAAGACGGAAGAAAGCTCTCTCACGAGGATCCGAAGCAACGCGATGAGAGACGGTAACGAGACAAGAAAAGTGCGAGGAGAAGACGCGGAAAAGTCTCGGCAGAAATAAGGGGTAAAAAGAGCGAGAGAGAGAGAGAGAGAGAGAGAGAGAGAGAGAGAACGCGAAAAGCAAAACGACGCGCCGAAAGCTTTCGCGTCCTAGGCTAGTTCTAGAGTTTGCCGTTAGGATTCTAACGAGCTATTCCAGACCCTAATAAATGTTCTCCGGCAAATGGAGGCCGGAAATGTAGCAGTTGAGGAAGGGCTGCTGCAAGAACGCCGCTCGTTATGTCGTAAAAACAGAGATACCTTCCGAACGCTACGGCAAACCGCAGAGGAAATTCGTTGAAAACAAATTTCCATGCGAGAGGCCTTTCAATAAACCAATGCTACGGAAACTTTGATTTGTATATATGACAAGTGCGCGTGTTTAGAGAGACAGATACGAAGATAAACCGAGTGTTTTGGATACTCTTGTGTATTTTAACACTCGGTAAGGTGGTCTCCGCAAAGTCGCTCGTTGAAAAGGTTGCTTTATCACGCTTTTAATATGGTTCGATTAACCATGAGCTGTTATTTAAAACTCGGCCTCGATCTTCCTTTTTTAAATTAATTATTTTTTATTACGAAACATAATGAATTCACTTTTAGAGGACAGGAATCGTCGATTTATCGTCTTCCTATAGTTTCAACGATTTTTCTAGTAAATTGTTGTTGAGTTGTCCTCCATATAAACAATTTCGATCGACTCTAGTAATTTATACTAATGGTTACAAGAATTTGAGAACGACTAGCTTGACTACCTTGAACATACAAGCGTGTTTCTTAAGGTGGGGGTACCTAATAAGCTAATGATTCTTGATGAATCATCTCATACAAATACAAAAACAAAAGCACTGCGAGGGTGTAACCAATGTCATTGAATGAAAATAGTTATATATATAATATTATCTTGGATCGTTATTCGTTATTCGCTAAATATGAATAATGAAAAGTTATTTAAATACTTAAATTTTCTTGTATATGAAAATATTTCCTGGTACAGTCAGCAGATGGGGCCTCGATTTCAGAACCAGCATTGACTAATAATCGACTATACTACAAAATCCTAAGTAAATCACTAAGTAAATTTCAACATTTATTTTTACAAATAAACAGGAGAAATGCCACAACTAACGTAAAAAGCTCAATGAGAAGAACGTTTCAATCTCAAGCGGGATTGTAGAGAGAAGCTGCCATAGAACGAGGAGAGCTCGCTCGCTCGCTCGCTCATTCGTTTACACGTCGCCGCGGGCATCTCTAATAATAAACTCCCAGTTTACCCCATCTCTCTCTCCCTTACCGTTCGTCGCTGTCTCTTCGTCTCTTATTTTAATTCTTTCGCGTTTGTTCTCGTGCTCTCTCTCTCTCTATCACTCTCTCTCTCTCTCTCTCTCTCTCTCTCTCTCTCTCTCTTGCTCACTCTTGGAGTCCCCGTTTGTCTTATTTCAACCACAGGAGCTGATCTTATATTTGACCTCTTGCATGTGCAGTTCTCTTTTTTTACACAGAGCTAAGCCAAGAAGAAAAAGCGAAAGGGAAACTAGCGCATCTGCGCCGCCTACTCTTTGTTTTCTCTGCTCGTTTTGTTGGACAATCGGTCGTTTGCCCTCTTTGCTATGAACCCTGTATGCACACTTTCATTCATTACATCGTACTTCTCTTTCTCTTTTTGTCGTACTATTTCTGGTTTCTTTGCGGTCTCAACGGGTATACGCTATCGTTTGCGTGCGAGAGAAAACTAATGAGCTCCGAATTGATGCATTTAATTGTTTCTGAACGAAATTACTGCCTGCTTTAATGGGTAATTTTGGATTTAACGCTGCCCTAACGCAACTCCCTTCAACTTCGGTGCAAAAGTCGAAATTGCTGTCGCTGAGCAATGTATAGTCGAATGTACTATACTTGGCGCGTATGAGCTTTACATTGGGGAGAAGTCAAATTAATAATCGCATAATCACGTAAAGTGAAAAGCTTTTGAATATATAAACGAAAGATACCTAATTTACATTTTAACATAAGAGTCAACACACACACACACACAGTGAGTTTTCAAACTAAAATAGATCAAATTAGAAAACCGTCGTGTTCGTTCTCAATACTCGACGAAGCGTGAAAAATTTTTTCCGAAAGACCAGAGCTTCCCATTAGAATTTCATTGCACTTTTCGTTTCTATTCCAGCAGCCTGCGAAGCTGGAATACGCAGGTGTACAATATTGACAAACAGTGTTGATAATATAGTGACCAAAGCGCTAATTTGATTTTAATTATTGACTGACATGAAATTACGCGCACCGGGGTATACTATCGATCGGTTCGACAAATTCGGCTTATTTTCACGACATCGCGGTTCTAGTGGATTGATTGAACAATATAAGATTACGCAAGTACCGATTTTCACTCAAAGATTCGTTTGTTATTTATTTCCCGAAGAACCGACAAACCGACTTGTATAATATACATTGTACTCGATGTTCGTTATTTATAAATGTTGTGTATTGTCAACTTGAACAAAACGAGCGATTCAAAACCCGCACCTGTCGACCATTAAAAATACTGCCCATTATAGGATAGTTAAAGTTCCCCGTATATATACACACACACACACACACACACAGTGATAGATGCGCGGACTATCCAAAACGTTCAGCCGTTTTCGCACAGCCTCGCGACACACTCACTCTCTTCTATTCTAGTTCGCAGACAGCACGTTCAGGGGAAGGGATAGCGACGACCACAGGCGTCAGCGACACAAGCACGATGACGATAATGTATTCGAACGCGTTTCCACATCTCCCTCGCGTATTCTCTCACTCCCTCTTATGCGCGTGTACGTTTATTTAGCAGCGAGAATTACTTCGGGCGAAATACCTGCACAGTATTCGTCCATTCATTCTCGAGTGGTCCTTCGCTGCATTTACCAAATTAATTCGAGCAATGTTGACTGTTCGAGAAGATCCCCTGCGCACTTTGGGTTCGCGAAAAATAAAACCTAATAGCGTGTGGCTTTTGTCAATTCAAGTATATAAACTTCACTTGGTGGGTCTGATATTCAGACGATTCTTCTTCCCATTGTACAAAACCTTGCCATTTTGTCAACACCGTTTGATATTATCGAAACTTACTTGTTCAATTCGGTAATAACTTCCTTACGCTCAACAATAAAGTTGAAGCGTACTAGTGAATAAAGAAATCGGAGAACAAAAAAATAGCAGTTTTAGTACACTTGTAGTAACGGAGTTTTCATATTCTACTTGACTGACAGGCAGGAAATGTATTTCCCATACTCGGTCACTCTTAACTTAATGTCTCATTGGTGCAATATTATATATACTCTGGCTAGAAATAAATAAAAATTCAGAAAAATTATTAGAAAAAGGTAAATTGTTTAAAAAAATATTTCCACAAAACGTAATCTCGATCTATCCACTGGTTATTATTTAATCTTGCTGATAGTGCAATTTTTGTTTCATAGTTTAACTAGCCATCGATGAAGCTCGGAGAAGTCAAAATCATAGTCAAATTCAAAGACAAATCTATTTCTTAACATTGACTGAAGTATTGAAAATATTTTAAACTCTATTTTGAAATTCGTCATTTTAATAATGTACTTATAAAATTTAATAAACAAAGCGAATCTTCGAAACATTTTGATTATTAACGTAATTTTTCCTGTTTCGAAATGTAAACCAGTCAATGTAGTTACAATAGAGTTTGGATAGTTATTTTCGAAAGAAAAGTATAATTGCGAACTTTCCACGTAAAGAACGTAAACACACAACAATCCTTCGCGTTTCTCCTTGAAAGTCAATTAATATAAATTAACGATGACAAATTACAGATATGGCAGAAGTGATAGCTTATACTGTAGAAAAAGAAAATCGAGTGTCGATCGATAAAAATAAACTAGCTATTTTTAGTTCACATTCGCATTAACATGGAACGCTCTTCAATTGAAGAGTTTTAAAACGTCCCGTCGCGTCGTTCTCTGCAACTGGGTGAATCTATCATATTCTTCTCTGATTTGACATTCGTATTCCCGCACAATAACCATAGCCTGCCGTTCGATAAAAGTCCGATCCCCAGACTACTTCAAACGTGCAACTCTCTCTCTCTCTCTCTCTCTCTCTCTCTCTCTCTCTCTCTCGCTTTCTCTCCCTCGAGCATCAATTCGATTTTTCCAGTGGCTCGTGAATTTGACTCGACCGATGCCGTATATACCACTGTCCTCTCCCTCTTTCGATAAATTGATTTCCGCCTTTAGCGCGTATCTTTCCGAACTTCGGCCTGACGTATCCCACACGATTTATTTCTACATATGCAAGAATTGATTCTCCAAAAAATATATATTGTAGGGGAGGGGTCTGATGTTTAGATGACTCGACATTTTTATAATTGAATTTTATTAGTAACAACTGATATATTTGATAAGCTTATTTTCTCGATTCTGAAATAACTAATAGATTACAAATTTGATAATGTACGTGCAATATGTGCAGAAAATCTATATAAAAATGAATATTATACATATTTCAAAATCGGATTATTCCAAATAATTCACGTTCATAATGCCACATATTGTACTAGATTCTTTTTTATACAAAAATCTATCAACTAATCAACGCACCGCGTCATTCACCTTTGTTGAATCTCTCTTTTAAGAATGATCTTGGTGAATTCGTAATTTTTCGACTGCGTGCTGCGTCTTTATCAATACAAACTTATTTAATGATCTAAACAATTAGGATCTAATACGTGTACAGTGAAAGCAAGATGTAGAGAAAACGTTTTTGAAGTATGAAGTGCAGTCATAAAATAAATTATTGATTTTTTCGTCAAAACTCAAATTCTACGCACAGAAACGGTGAGAAATCTAAATGACCCCCACTAAGTTTTTCACGAAGGTTTAATATATTCGGTCCGTCCGCGATCAGACGGGTATCAGCGGACAAATATCTCTCTATATATAGTAAGCCGGTGCATCAAGAGGGCGCGATTCTTCCGCCCGCTTGACTGCGGCGTCCCAGTTGCTCGCAGATCTTATATTACATCGGGGCGATTCTTGACTCAAGAAAGCTTATATATACACACACACACTCAGACACGTACACATGCGGATGCAAGTACGAGGAGGGTCTAGCGTATGCCGCTTCATTCGCGGGATTGAAATTTTCGAGTTCCAAACAAGCGCGCACTACGGCTTCTTCTTTTTCTTCTTCCTTCGCTCCTTTTTCCGCTTCGACGAGTATAGTCCTTTGGATGCAGATCGCGCGACCTCGAGTTTTGCAGGCGCACAGCGTAGTAAGTAGTGTCAGTCGTTGTCACGCGACGACGTTATTGAAAGCCCAAGCTGCGGGATATGTATTTTTCAATCGCTCTGCTTTTCCGGCGGCTGCAGCGCTATATACGCGATTATGGCAGTTTTGCCTTATCTTCTCCGTGGTAATAAGTTTTCTCTCGCGGTTTCGCTTCTACTCGACCTAGATTGCGATGCAACCTCTCGCAAGAAAGAGAGAGGGATGAGAGTCGTGGGATTTTATCGGGCTGCGACTGACGTGCTGTAACATTCTCGAGCCCCGCGCGCGCGCGCGCGCAGGAAAACAGATAGCGCGTGTAGGAACGGAATCACTTTGAAACTGCGATGAGCTGCCTGAGCGAGGGAGAGAGAGAGAGAGAGAGAGAAAGATATAGAGCATAGCCTGGTATTTTACTTTCATACGAGAAGAGCTTTCGGTGTTTATAGAAACAGATTGTTGGAATAGATGACGAGCAATTTTATATACCAGTTAATCCGGAAAATAACAACTCGGTACCTGAAATCGAATAATTTCTCGCGAGGGTATCGACCGGAATGTATTTTCCTCATTCGTGGCTTCCGCGTAAAAAGACCCACTTATACATTCGTTATACTAACATTAAGAAACTAACTATGTATATCCTATAGTAGCACACGTAATATAATGTAATTAAAAGTTATTGAAAAACGTTCGATTGTCAATGATAATCATCAAAGTAGACCTACTGGTCGAAATGTTATCAGCATTTTAATAATGCTAAAGTCATTTTTTAAATGCTCCAAACTTTGCACGCGAAAGGCCCCTTTCAATGACTATTTTTTAAATGAATACTCTGTAATTGTATATCAATTTCATGTATTTTACAATTAAATTTCATTATATATACATATGTATATATGTGTGGGTGGGTGTGTGTGTGTACAAAGAACTTTTTTTATTTAGACCGTACGTAAATTAAGACCACTATAAAATGAAATTCAATATTGAATAGATAAAAGAATGACCGTGTTTTCAGCTCTCGTTTAAAAAAAGATCGATCAAAATGCAGTAGTCGATTAAAAAGTTATAAGGAAAATTAGTAAAGAAATGCGTATTTACGGAAATTAATATGATTTTCCGCTAATATTTTCTATTTTCAAGCACAAATAATTTTTTATGTGCAGAATCTGCATCTAATCTGGATCATTCTTTATTAAATTACAGGTTTTTAATTGTACTTTGATATAATTTTTTTTTTAAATAAGCTCAAACGGGTGGTTAAATAACTCGTTTTATTTACGTCCACAAGACACCTTTAAGAACCAAGAAAAAATGGGTTCAATCGGTGTGTGCCTTCGCGAATAATTTTCGATTTTGAGACGCCGTATTATTCCTGTACTATATATAATATAGTGAGCTAATTAATAATCGCTGACTTTCTAGAGATGAAAAAATAGAAGCATCGCAGTTGGAAAAATAGTAATAAATTCATGGGTCTTGATTCATCGATAAAATGCGATTCGATAAATTTTCTTTCGAACGTCATACATAGAGTAATATATATATATATACATATCTATATATATACTTTTGTCGACCACGGTTCAAGCAATGTGTACGGCTGTTTTCAAAAGTGCTCGTTACAGCGCTTTAATTGAAACTAACGTGGAGTGGACTTCTGCCTGGTATATTCATAAAAATTATATGAAATTCATCGCACTTTGCAGTTAGCTGTGCGCGAGCACGTAAAGTGAAGCTTAATGCTCGTACAGTTTCGCAGAACACTAGTACTTGTAGAGTAGGTACACTGAAACTGTGCTTTCTAAGTCTAAGAGTAAAAATTCTGGTTTCTAGATAATAATGAAAATGCGCTCGAGACGTTTTTAAATGTTCATATTCTATTTAAAAAATAGATGTATATAGGGATTTTTATCATAGAATACAAATATCCACAATATTTTATTATCCCCTCGTTTGACCGCTTACTCATACCTTCTAACTATATGAAAATATTTTCGATGGCGAAAATGTAAATTTAACATCGATGTGCCCATTTCTTTGGTGCTTATATAAATAGCCAACGTTGAGGAACGTAAGTACGAACCGAAGGCGAGTGCCGGCCGAGGACCGGAAATGAGTGCTGTATATCGGCACTCGGCCTAAATAATTTCACTAGCTGTAAGATGCATCCATATTTTTCATATCGTTTTATTAATAAGTTATTTTTCACTCCAGGCACAAATGATGCGTTGGCCCTCTTTTGAAAAATGCAAAAATCGTGAGTATGTTATAAAAGATATTTTAAGTTTTATACGCGTGCAGTATCAAACTTGATGAAGTTTGTTATGCTGATGCGGTAACTGAGAAAATGAATTAAAAAATATGAATTTAATATGCAGTAAATTCTAAAATCATGAAATATTATAATTTTCTACAGGTAACTAACGAAAAATTTTACACACTCTGCAAAATTTTAATAAAAATCAATTAAATATAAAGTTTGCGAAAACAATATAAAACTTAAAACCTCGTGCTATTCCCCAATGAAATCTATGGTATAAAGGGGAAAGCTTGGATAGATCGCTGCTACATGTCATATAGCGCCCATTATATAGTTCTTGAAAGACACTATTTCTATTTTCTCGTTGCAAGCAATTTTGAAAAAGAAGCTAAAACGGCTCGTAGAGTTGAAGCTTCTCTCACGCAAAAAGAACAATGTTACGAGTTTACATTTGAAGTAATTAAATTACTCACCGACTAGCTTGCCGAACTGAGCTGGTGGCCTCCATTCCGGGTAGTGCCTGGGGAATCGTGCTCTCGACCAGTAGGTCTTCAGGGTGACCTTGTACATGGCCAGTTTGTTCTGACGCTCTTGCCGGCTCTGATCTGCTGCGGCTGGACCACACTGCGCCCTTACCGAGCTCGTAAGCTCGGAAAAGCACAGTAGAAGCCCGAGCAACAGCAGACGACTCAATCGGGTTTCGACTGGCATCTGAACGGAAACAAATAAAATGGTATACCTTAGAAATGTGCATATACAACTTTTATAAAGGTATTGGAAATTCGAATGAGATTTGCATATGTGTGTATTATTAATTTATACTATTCGAATTCGGAAAAAATACCTTCCATTTTTAGCAGATATTCAAGTTTTGCGCGTTTTTAGTTAAATGATAGAATAATTGAAATACTCGAATAAAACGCTGATTGAAAATTGAAAACGCTTTCAATAATCTACATTTTTGATCTGTTATTGCATTTCCTTCGCTTTGTAGTTGTTAAGATTTATAATCTGAAACTAAAGAATGAACTGTTCTGTAAAAAACCATGACCGAATAAAGTATTAATTAGAAGCAGAAAATGGTATTTCTTTGGCCGACATCAGATGTTCAGATTTTGATGGACTTAAAACTGAAGGAAAAAAATAAAATTTGTGCAGATATTGTTCGAATTGCAAGTTAGTCATTGAAGCTACTTAAATGACTAACTAGAATTTTCTCGTTCCCCCATCTCACTTTGTCTGGCTCTCTCGATGTTTCTCAGTTCTTTCTCTATCCATATGCATCTACATCTGTAGAATAGTTTGCGAAGCGGTAGCGAACGTAATGAAGCACGTAGCTAGCCACATAATAACATTGAAATTCGATTCTAGAATATTCAAATTCGGATAGTTGCATTGCGAGAGGAATAGTAACATCAGCGGATCGCAGTCGCTGGTGCCAAAGAGAAATGAATAAAGCTATCATCCGAGAAGCTACGCGCGATTCATTCTCGAGTATCGCTCCGATGTCCCGCGGGAAACTTAAGGCAACTTCAAATGCGCATCACGCTTTCGAATAGATATAGTACGTGTACGACATGGCCACGGGGTCATAACCAATATCCATGGCTATGCACTGTGCAGCTCACTCCATATCTCTATGCAGCTCGTATAGCGCGATGTGCGTATGCGTGCTATAACCCCCCCCCCCCTCCTCGGCGCATGCGACATCAAGCCCTTCGCATTAACGGAAAGGGACTGCTGGAAGAGGATACTCTCTAACGGAGAGACAGAGAGAATACGCGACACTCAAAATTCAAATCGGATTCAAATAGCCTTCCATCGAGCGTGCAAAGCGAATCGTCGAAATTTCACGGAGCACCGCGCTACCCAGCTGCGCGATCTTCCGCCCAAATTTCCGCGAGCAAAGAGAGAAAGGAGAGAATCAGAATAGGGGAAAGAGGACCGACAGACAGACAGACAGACCAACCGTCATGACACGACCTATGAATTCTAGTTTCACGCTTCCGATTTGTCGTCGCTTGCGCGCGCGCGCGAGCTTGCGCGAGCTTGCGCGCGGTCAACATTCTGTGCACAACTCTGGGGCTCCTTTCTGACCCGTCTCCACTACGTACCACACGTCTCACTGGGGATTTACTTCCATTTGAGTGAATGTTTGTTTCCTCTATGCTAACGTTCATGCGTCTTGTGTAATCAATTACTCCAACAAATATTTCATTTCCGACATTTTCTATCTTGCTTTCATTTTTCACTAGTCTATCATTGTATATAGGCTAATTTCCATTCAAATGTGTCTATTTTATTGTTCTGTAGATTCTTATTTATAACGTTCAAAAATTAGCCCAATGTAAAATTTACTAAAACAAACTTTGTAATTAAGATGAAGCTCCCATATGAAGCGCATTTCTTAAGACTTACCAAACAAAGCCGCTCCTAGACGATTCTTTTAAATTATTAAAATTTACGCGTTTAATTAATCGCCGTGCAGGGGCTTTTCCTCACCGACTTGAATAAAATATCAATTTATTGAACCCATCATAATCAAAAGGATACGATATGACACCGATTTTGCAATGCTATTACTACATTTATAACGTTATTTCTACATAATATTTATGGTTATCCAAAAAGCATGACATTTCAATTGATCGTACAGCGTAGAACGAAAAAAATAAATGGTCAAAAAATTGTCGTAAAACAAGAGATGCGAAACAAAAGATAAAATATATATTTATATACCGAGGGCGTTACGTTTACGATAGCATTACAGTGCATACATCCAACACTAGCTATAAAGATCTACACGAATCGCAAATTAACCCACGATTCATTCCACTCGACAATCTTGATCCAACCTCAGCTAATTACCTTTATCAAAAGCTGAAATGCGGCCAAATAAAATGGAACCCAAGAAAAGTAGTGGGGCGAGATTTAGCCTTAAATAGAACGTTTAATCATCGCCGCTAGTTTTTAAGCCCAGCAAAACACTTGGATATTAAGATAATCGCCATAAGACGGACAGAGGGAAAAAGAGAGTAGCGGAAAACGCCTAGACTTGAGTGATCGTTCTTGCGTGCGAAATTAATTTCCGGCAGAATAAAAGTGAAGCAAGAGTTGAGTCTTCTGTGAATATGGCTATGAAAAAAGAGGTAGCAATAGCTCTCTTGCAATTTGCGGAGACCAAAGAGAAGAAAGAAATAGCCGCTTGACGAGGACGCTGTCCCTAACACCTTTTCCTCTACGCAGGCTCCAATTTTAAACCTTCCGTTTAACTCACTTTTCGTTAGTCCGACGATTTCGTTAAATTTGCATCAAGTACGCGTTGCTTTACTTCATTAGAACAATGCGACTTGATTGCGTTAGGGAAACGAGTCAATGTTTGCGATGCGCGCGAGTTTACACAAATCTATTAGCATTCGTCGCTAACTTTTCTTTTTCGTTAGCGCAAGGATGCATTATGCGTCGATGGCCCATGCGGGCGTTCATTAGAGAGAACTAGGCTAAATCGATTCCAACTTCTCGTTTTTTAACCTTTTTTATACATTATTCCTCCGGGAATATTGAATTATTCATTTTCCTCGGATGAGACACTCTTTTTCCTTCTACTCGTGATGATTTCAAATTAGCCGTTTCAAACTTCGTAGCAATTAAACTCGAATACGATTGATTTTTCGACAATTTTGTAACGGGCACGATGTCTGCATACAAGGAATTGAAAAAAAAACTAATACCGGGTGATAATACGTGAAAATATTCATGTATGTGAGCGGGTTAGACGACTTACTATTACTTTTATTAAAAAAATGAAAACTCTTCCACTTTAACTGATAACTTCATCAGTATCATTATTCGCAAGAAAATTCTTAATTGAATAGGCAAAATGCTGTATAAATGGTTACAAGTTTTGGAAGATCCTCCCGATCGTTTTCGGGGACAACTCGAGTTCAATGCTGAAATTAACTCTAAGTGATTGATGGTCGAAAAAAAACAATAAAATTTTGGGTATAAGTATGACTTTTTGCACCTAATTTGTCTACATATACAACATGATCGATCATTAATATTAATCAGTCTTGTAAATATTTGATTTTTGTAAAATACTTTTATATTGTCCTAATAGTAATGGATTGCTCCACAGAAAGAAATAATGCGTCCTCTAGACAGCCCCTCCATAAAGTAATTTACAAGACCATGAGTGAGGGTGTATGGAACAATGCAAAAGTGTGCGGAAGGAGAGAAAGCATCGAAAACAAACATATATAAGCGCATTATTCACTGCACCGCAACGTTTGGTCGAAATTTATGATCCGAGCCGTTATACCGGCAGCGCAAATATCACTGTAATACAGCTAGTTTATATCCAAATAAGCTTTGTCAGACTGACGCGCCGCGTCATAAAGCATCACGATGAAAATGTGGAATGAAATCCGTTACACGCAGGGGGGCAGGTTTTGCTTAAAATTTTAATTGAAATTTGACCCGGAGAGAGAAAAAGAGTACAAGTTAGCTCGTCGATAAAAATAAAAGCTGAGGAAGAGAGACAGAGACATGATACTCTCGTGTGCAATAAATTTTGCAGCCATGGGTTTACGCGTTTGGTCAAGCCAGTCTCCCATCGTTATCAAAACCAATATCGGAGGGGCAGCAACGTTTGCGTTTTATATTTTATATCTAACGCTACGTTTTACCAAGAGAGTTACTTTTTTATATTTGCGGTGTAGCATATATGATGTTCAGCCACGTAAACTTTTTTTCTCGTTAATTATTATTGTGAATATCGTTTTTCTCGTTTCTGCGATTCCAACGACAGATATTTCAAGAGTAAATTCAACTTTCGAGATTCGTTGACACATTTTGTGTCAAAGAGTTCAATGTCACGTCGATTGCCAGTTTATCAATGCTTTAATTGCCCATTTGACTACGGCCACCTTATAGGCTCGTAACAAGTTACATTTTCGTAACGTGATTTTAAGTAAATTGTATATTTAAGTATTCCTAGTAGAAGTTGGCCTGCGTCACATGGTTTCCCTTACGAATCTAAAAATAATCAGTCGCTAGAGTTCCGTCTCCTTACTTTTAGAATTAAGAGTATAGAGTGACTGCTGTTTCCAGACTCGTGATTAGCTTATATATGCTTGATGTGTTGCTTACGTCCAGAAATATCTCTTTTATTCGATGCGTTAATGGTATAATCAAATTAGCTGAAATAATAAGGAAAACACGGCGTGTTTTTAATTAATTTTCACTATCTCTTTCTCTCTCAATGCGCCTCGATTTAACCAAGCTGCTCATCGGAATTTGTTTTAATAATCTCTTCTCGCAAAGCTGTGGTATAGCTAATCAAGTTGGGAAGCAGCTTCTCTCGCCGCAATTAATGCTATTACTGCACTTGAGATAATAAATCGTCAACTCTCGAGTTTGCGAGTTCGCTCTCAGCTAAAGAATTGGTCTTGCTGGAGATCGAATATAAATATAAGTATGTCCATGTGTGTTTGTGTGTGTGTGTGTGTGTGTGTGTGTGTGTGTGTGTGTGTGTGTGTGTATAAAATATCGATGCGAAGTAGCGAAGGATGCGAAGTCAGAATAACAGAAGAGAGAAAAAAGTAAAGAAAAGCGCGTAAAAATAAAAGAACATAAAGGAGAAGTAAGATGGGACGAGAAGAGCGCGCGACAGACTTTTAGTTTCAATAAAGGCGCATAAAACGAGATTTCTTTCTATACGAGGAGCGCGGCCAGGCGGCAGCATCTCAATTCCCAATATACCGAGAGAAAGAGAGAGAGAGAGAGAGAGAGAGAGAGAGAGAGAGAAGAGACGAGCGGCAAAGTTAAACTAATACAGTGGAAGACTCGCGGTAGAGGCGCAGCTTCGCGGTCTCTGCGATTTAAACAATGTTTGAGTAAGAAGTAAAAAGTTTTCCGGTTAGGGCTCCTCCTGCTGTTCTGCTCTTCATGTTTCAATATCTATCCGAGCGCTCGGGCAATCTGCGCGAACGTTCCTCGGATATTCGCAAAAGAGTTTCGCAATCAGATAGCCAACGACCTCGTGGAAACAATAAAAGAAGCACAGAATGAAAAAAGTACATATCTAAATCTATACCTATAGATGGGTAGATATATATATATATAGGAATACTTGTGCGGGGGTGGAAAGAGAGCGAGAGAGGCACGGACGTGAATATAGCGGTAAAAAGGAATTAGGAAAGCAAGAAAACGAGCGAACACGCGATTCGCCGCCGGAGTTTCCAGTGATTCGATTTCAATCGAATCTGCCAAGCCCCCGAACTACTTTACTTGCTTCTCTGGCTATACGTGTGCGTCTCCTTGACGCGGTTGTCGAGGAAATTCTACCGCAACGGAGCGGGTGAGAGAGAGAGAGAGTCTACACTTGTCCCGCTTGTTTTCTGCTTGATTGTTAAAGAGGAACGCGAGAGACGGAGATTATACTAACCGTCAACGACGCAATTTTCTCGGAATCGTTAGTGGCGGCGACCGACTCTGCCAGACAGTGACTGACCTTTTGCTTGTTTATTTGTCCATTTATTAGTAGAAAAATTTGAAATATTTTTTAAGCTCTCGTTGACTTTTGTCTCGTATTTAGGCCTGTGAATGTGTAGCAAATGTCCATTGCTCAATCGTGCGATTTGATCAATTTTCTGTAGGGTTCACCGGACGTTCGGTTAGTGTGACCTATACGTTTGGCGAATGTCAACGTTAAAAATGGTGTAACGTAATAACGAGATAACGTTGACTAAATGTTTCTTTCTCTTTAATTGATCGATAACTTGCAGAATTTCATGTGTTCTCTTGTACAGAGTATAGGGTATCTTTCATATGTATATAGTATACATATGCAGGGAAAATAGCTTGATCACAGTCCACGATTTTTAAAAACAACCCTATTTACGGTGAATTGACGAAGAAAGTTTTTAAAAATGGCGAAGGATTTTATCGAATGTGTGGAATTTAGTCAAAGCAAACGATATAAAAATAAATTCATTTTTATTTCATTACTTTTGTATATGCGAAAATAACTGAAAATAACATCTATCGAAATAATTGCAAAAAAATCATTTGTGAAACTTTTTTTTGACATTACTCGTGTCAATTAATACTACGTTTGAAACACGTAAAAATCTTCCGCGATTGGTATAAATAGCATTTAGCTTTTCCCAAACGATTCTCAGCACTAAGCGATCAAACATATAGAAACAGCCGAGTATGAAAAAGGAGCGACAGAGAAATAAACCATCGCTCGCCAAATGCAGTGTCTACGCAAGGACTATATACTATATGTACGTATTGCACTATTAGTTGGTAAAAATAATAGTACCTATAATGTATATTACTGAATAATATGTGGTGCAACGGTTTTTCTGTCAAACAGATCGCAATTACAGCTGTTGGCAAATATTTGACTGAAAGCCCCTTTTACACCGCTGTATTCCACTAAAACATATTTATACGCGCAAATTTAACGCTCACTTTACTCCCATCACACGTAAACATAAACATCCGAGTAAAGCCAGGCTCATAAACAGCGTATACAAGTTTCTTTACGCGTGTTCTCTTTGTGGGAATGTGCAATGCTTGGACTGCTGCAAAGACATCGAAATGCACCGCGCAGATCTTTGTTGTATGTCTGTCTGTATATTTAAACGGGCAAAGGATGAAAGGACAAGTTCCCAATCAGAGATGAAAGCGCCACATCCTTGGCGTGGAGAACTAGCGAGAGTGTGAGATGAAAGACGCGATTTTAATTAAAGAATAATTCGACTGATTTACGGCGTTTGCTACGTTGCGAAAAAGTGGTAAAAGTGTAAAGCACGGCACTCGTCTCACCTTTCCTTTGCGAAGCTCTATCTCTGCGTCTACTGGGGCTTTCTCTAACGTTTCTCCTCTTCTTTTCTATATATTTCTCTATGTACAAGTATATCTATTATATTTAGACGTAAATTTTCTACTTATATACTCTCTCACACAGACAGAAAAACACCAACGGAAGAAAAAACGAAAGAACTCTCCTCTCCTACCGCGCACGAACTTGAGAAACTCACATCGCGATCGCGTATATACCTTAGACAAAAAGAAAAAAGCAGACGACAACGACGTGTTCTCTCGAAAAGAGCGGCACGAATTTGGTCTCGCGGTGCACGCACAGCTGGTGGCGCTGGGCCAATAATATATATATATATATATATATATATATATATAGATGTAAATGTAAGAGCAGAATGAGTCGAAGAAGAGGGCGGTTTCACGTTTCAGAGTTTATACAGGCGCCGGCGAGTGTAAGCTCGCTCGCGCTACTGCTGCTGATGCATCAGCGCCGAGCAACGAAGCTTCTCAGTCCAGAGTCAGCGCGGAACTGAAGCCGGAGGCGCCGCCAACGCGCGCGCGCCACGAGTGGAGGGGTAGACAGCCGGTGCGAACCCCATATTCCCATATAGCTTGCCTGCAAGTATATATGTGTGTAAAAGCGCGCTGAGACGAGCGCAACCGAAACTGGCCGAACACAGCGGCGCGCTTTTTTTGATTTTCCATTTATATTTTCGCGCGAAATATTTCTTTCTCAAACTTGCGCACTTTTTTTACACTACGTCTACTTTTATTTTTCAATTTAATCTCAGAATAAGAGATAGGAGATAGGAGATAGGAGCTCGCTTTGAATACATTAATTTTATGGAATACTTAAATTTGTAAATTCATTGGTCAAATTGATAAAATTACGCATTATATGATTATACTTAATAAAATATTTTTATTTATTCCGAGCTTTACCAAAGGTATAAACAATGAAGCATAAAATCATTCTGGGTAGTTTATACGAGTAAGTACGTTATTTTGCAATTAAAAATCCATTGTAACTGCTTTAATTTCCAATTGAATTATTAATTAAAAGCATCGAAGTTCCATGCTCAAAATAAGAGGTAATTATAATTTTTTTAATCGACAGAAAAATGTTAAATCGATCGATTCATCGTGTTCTAAAAAAATCTAAAAATTATTATTACCTATAATTAAAAGTATATTTGTATATGTACAAAAAGTCTTCGTTATAAAATAGTCTAGGATACATGAGGTATCTTCTTTTCCCACTTAATATACATTTAGGAACGCTAGTAATGCTCGTCATGATTTTCTTCATTAGCATTTTTGCGCAGGTACGTTTCGATCGGGTTCGATGTCTTAATAATAATACCTGCAAAAAACAGATGACAAAATTAGACTTTCCTCGTTTTTCGTACAATTTGGTTATACAAAAGCGATTATAGATATTATATTAGGCAGCTGGAATTTATAAATGTTAATTAAATAGTAGTAATATTAGATTAAATGTTTTCTTATACTCTCTTATAGCGTTATGGAAGTTAATCAAACACTGTAGAAACTAAAAATAAATATAGAAAGGGAGATTAGTTGAGCCCACCTACGTATTAATAAGTATAGAATCAGAATACAAGCATTGATTTTAATATTTACAAATCATATCGGCAAATAAAAAGTTACAAATTCTATAATCGAAAATATTAAATTTCGAAACATATTTGGTTATTATCTCAAAATAGTAAGAGAATCAGGTTATTCTTTCGAAATATGGTGTGCGAAGTTGTAAATAATAAAATGTTCTATCGTACCATTGCACAATAAAATAATATTTTATAATATTTTAATAATATTTTATATTAATTGGAATTTCTAGAGTACGAGTAATGTTTAATAAAAAGTCGATTACCGATGTAATCGATAATTCTCGTAACATTCGAAGATATTTTAATTGCAGATTAATCATTGCAATTAAGCACGGTTTAAGTTTTTAGTTCATCGACTCGCAAATTTCGTTTTGTTATAGACAAGTCAAGGATGGAATAATATTGAAACTTATTTAAAGCATTGTATATATATGCATATAAATATAAAAGGGGTTAATCGAATGAAAGAAAATAATTCAAGTATCGTGTATATACCGTATGTGGTATATGTATACTATGCATAGAAGATAATAATATGTAGAACGAAAAAGCATATGCAAAAACCAACCGTTAACCGTAGCTAGGCTAAACAAATCTTACCCCTCGTTATTATAGGCATTCGCAGTCGCGCTCGAAGTGGCAGTAGACAGGCTTCCCGTAATGGGTCCGATACTACCACTAGCGCTAAAAGTACTGGCCTGACTATTGGCATTTGATTGAGCTAAGTTGAATCCGTTACCCCCATTAAGATTATATCCTTGATAATATCTAGCTCCGTAATAAGTGGGTCTCTCCGCGTAAACCTGACTATTGTCTACGTACGAGTTGTATTTGTTGTAGAGACTGGGCCTGTAAGCACCATAGCCAGAGTAACTGCCGTATCCTCCGTATCCACTGTAGGTATTGTAACCGTTTCCATAGCCTCCGTAGCCGTTGTAGCCGTTGTAGCCGTTGTAGCCGTTGCCGTAGCCGTAGCCGTTGCCGTAGCCGTAGCCGTTACCGTAGCCTCCGTAGCCGCCGTACCCACCGCGACCATATTTGTAGCTATATAAGAAAAAATACTAATTACCTACGTATCAGTACAATCGAATAAAAGTTTGTTTAATCGTTATGTTTGTTGCTTTGCTTGAAGCTGTTGGTAGTATTGCAGCTGACACCGTGGAGATTAAATATGGTAATTCACCGTCGACCACGCATGTTTTCCAGAAATCAACTGTATAATGAATCTGTATAATGAATCCTGTAATTAACCAGAGCTCCCATCTCCGAGTAGAAATGTGGAATTTCACTGGCGAGTGCTAATCAAAATTCAAGAAGAAGAATTCGCCAAAGAGTACAGTGAACCAACGAGCCACGACTGATGAATTCATACGCAAATGCTTCACCCACAACTCGAGAAAAGGAAAGTTGACCTTCCGTCGCATGCGTAATCGTATGTCTCTTTTATCTCTCTCTCTCTCTCTCTCTCTCTCTCTCTCTCTCTGTCTACGTGCTTGGAACAAAATTCCCAATACCGTTTACGTGGAAAGGAAAAGCACAAAGAACATAGACATGTCCAGCCGAAAATACAAGTACTGGTCTGTACGTCTAAATAAGAAAGAAACTTGTTTCTCTCTTTCGGGACGATAGCTTTACAAGTAGCACGGAATTGTTTGCACGTCGCATTAGCTATATGTGCCGCAACGTACACGCATCGTCCTCGTCGACGTCGTAGTCTCGTTAGTTCCGCGGAACAACGAGTATTGTTGCGCCACACACGTCCGCGATCACGATGCGACACGAACATGTATTATAATACTTCACCGCGCAATGAGACCGCAATCGCACTTTATAGGTTCTTTTCTTTTGTCTCGTCTTGGATCTCTATGTTTATATATTTGGCATGTACACGCACTTGATGAAACTACAATTTCGCAATTTTTCTTCAATTCTTCGAATTTTCATCGAGTCTCGGGCCTCTTTTTTGTAGCCGTACGCGTTTAGCGTCGTCTATATTTCATTTTCGTAGAGTGCGTAGCTTCCCGCGTGTTCTTTAAACAAAAATGTCCATAATATTCCTTATTGTTAATAAAATAATATTGTTCTAACTGAACATTCGCGGTAAAATCGACTATTTCAAAATTTGCGCCTTTTTTAAGACCAACCGATAAATGAACGTCTTAGTCAGCTTCACTTTTATCGGTACTTTTTTAAGAATGCATATATACATACGCGCAGTAGAGAATAGCTCTGGAAGACGCGGTTAGAAAGGTATATGTATATATATAGGTACTTATTGTACAATTTTCGTTATGGCAATTAGTTTCTTGGCGAGAATTTATTTAGGAGCTTGGGTAATGCTTTTTAACGGCAAATCTGTAAATATTCAGGTCGCATTGCGATGTTCGCGAGTCATGAAAATATAATATAATATAACTTGTAAAAATACGCCAAATGGTAATGGCATTCTCGAAGCTTTCTCTCTATATTTTCCGAATCAAAGTGAAAAGCGTGCATTCGCGTATATATTCATAGGATTCTGCATGTGTACATTTCTTGACACGTGTGCGCATAGCTCGACTCATTTCGCCTCGCGAAAGAAGAATAAAAGAAGAAAGTGTATATGCAAGGGGGGCTTTCTTTAAAGCTGCACAGGCGATTACACGGAATTCGTAATGCTCTTGTACGCAAGAGGCGTAACGCTTGGAACGACGATGAATGAGACTTCTAAGTGCATCGCGTCATCGTCGACATCGAGCTATGCATTATATGTAGTTGACTGACTCTATTGATTTTTTTAATTTTATCGTTCATACTTTGATCGGAATAGATCAAATTTACCGAGAGTGATAACGCGAGTTTATTAATTACGAATCGTATTAATGAAATTTATAGATGAAGAACATTTCGATGAGCTTCATTCCGAAAAATTCACGTAGGAAAAGGAGCCGTAATTCTTGCAATTACTCACGGAGTTAACCGGTTAAACCTCCCAGACTCAATGTCGATTTGCAAATTCTCAAGACCAAAGATTGTTGGTCAACCAAACAAAGAATCCAAGGTTCGAGCAGAATGACTCGAAGAAAAATATACGTACATACTATTCTGTCTTTGACTCAAGCGGGTCGTTCCTAATTTATCTAAATATTTCCTTAAGTCAACGTAAATCTTTCGCACAAAGTCGCTAATATAATTAATATTATTTAGCAGCAGGCATAAATAAGCGCATATAAATGGATTATTACAAATTTTACGAATAACTCATACCCCTTAATAGCACCAACTCCAACTCCTAGACCGAATCCAAGAGCACCAACGCCCAGAAGCTTCTTCTTCAAAAACAGCGTCCTCTTGTCTCTGGCCAAGGGCTCGACTGTTTCGCTCGATTCATCCACGTTGTGAACGTCGTCGAGGCTCGTAGGCTGCTCGATCTCGACTTCTGCCTCGGCGATCTGTGCGAGCACGAGCGCCGTCGATAGCAACACCAACAGAGAAATAGTTTTGCTGTTCATCTGTGCAAAAAACATTAATATTAACATTAATGAGTATCTATTATATATATATATATATATATACTACTATCAGACTACTATTATACTATTTCGAACATAAAACATTTTAAAAGCAATAATCTCCAATTATTGGCACCACCGTTGAATTTTTTAAAGATGAACAGCACTTCGTAATATTTAATCCTCAAAGACAACCATGCGCGTGTTTCGACGCTATGCGTCGTAGAGCTCATTTAAATTTGAACGAATGAATATTGCATGGGCGAGAATTTTCAAAGCGCCGACGTTCCCTTTTCAAGCGAAATTGCAAGGAGGGTAATTTTATAAATTTATACAAATATTTTAATAAATAATAAACAGAGGGAGAGTGGAATAAAAAGTGCAGAGTGGAACAAAACAACTACAGCACGTGCGCATATGGTGAATTCAGAGAGATGTGCTTTTCGTTTCCATTCCTATACGCTTTCTTGAGCTGCGAGACAGGAAATCATCGCGGTCTTTGAATTTCACCGAAGCGCTGTATCGAGAAGAACAAACGCATACATGTGCAAATTTGCCAATAGATAAGACTCCAAAAAATTATACCGTTCAAAGGGAACTATAAACTGGTAAAAAATATTGTTTTGAATAAAATTAATGATATAGCAATGTACTATAAAATGTTCTTTCAACTATATCCATTATTGTTTCAAGTAAAAAATGATAGAAAAGGCAATTGAGGCAAAATTGATTTTTAGTCGACAATTACGGATTCCAAAAGGCTTGATTAATTTACTTTGCAGATCTTATTGCATCGAATTGTACCATTTTTAATTAAATGTTAATTTTGCAAATGTTCCGTACTCCTCGTCTTTTCGTCTGCTCCAATTTTTTTAATATACGCATTTCTTACGACATATTTTATTGAATAATTGTATGAAATTTATATCACTACATTATTTACAAATACTTCTAAACTCTACATTTTAAAAACGGATGAAAATTATACCGAGCGCAAAAATTTGGTTGCAATATCTGAAATTTAGTTAAAAAATCTAGCGTCAAAATTAAATTTTCCCGAAAGACAAATAAGTTCGGTGAAATAGCTGTATGACAAGGAATTGGCAGGATTTCTAGTTATCCGTGAGAGAGCACGAAAATTTATAGAGAACGCGCGACCATCCATTTCAACAAAAATTTCTCGTATATAGCAGGTGATAGAGAGCCTTAAAAAAAGAAACAACGAACACTAGGTCAATCTTCACATTTACCTTGCAAATTCCAACTGCGAAACTTTTCGTCCCAAACGAACTGTGGAGCCTCCAAGTAAATCACCAAAAACTTCAAAAGCTAGAAGAATAAAGTATCACAGAGGAGACTTTTGAACGGTCCTCGACTGAACGCAAGAAAAAAAAGTTGAGCAAGTGCTGGAGCGAGCCAAACAGCCGGATCGTGGATCACCTTTGCTTGTAACGCCTCGACAGAATCAGCCGGTACTTATATATGAGCCGGCGTTAGCGTCTCCCACCTGTGTCGTGCTCATGCTCACGAAGACATCTTCGCATCCCCCTCTCGCGCGCTTCTGTCGTTTCCTCTGCGATTGAAGGTCCGAAAAAAGGAATGTGACTACGTGCAAGGGACTTTGCGCTCTACTCTGCCGATGGACACGCCTTCAAAAGATGAGACGCAAGATTTCAGAATTTCTTTCTCTTATCGATTCTCGTGCTTTTTCATAAATAACTGTTTCGCTGGCCAAATTTCATTTCATTAATAAAAATCAAGTAAGTAAAATTATTTTAAAGTGCGGCTACAACAATTTCAGTAAAATATGAATTAGATTTGAAATGTAAGAATAGTAAAAATGAGGTCAGTACGAGCTTGCTCAGCGAATACCACATACGACCAAATCGCGCTATACACCAAATAATTAGATTTTCTTTTATTCTTTCATAATCATTGTTTCGAAATCATTGTTTCATCCTAAAGTAGAAACCTTTTTATTAAGGACCTATCATTACATATAAAATCCGAGTAATTTATATAGTCATCGAAATTATTACTGTCATTTAATATATTAAGATGGACAGTAACAGAGAAATTACAACGTGGAGATTGAGAAATTATATATATGCATGTTATGTTCATAAAATAAAAAATAATGCAATTAGTCGGTGCTCGTCAAACTACAAAACGATTACTCACCATATGTACAAATTTTCTAAGTATCTATTTTAACGCAGATATTAGCACACCAGTAAGCCACATTATATTTTTAACTTAAAGCCACTTCATCAATAAAGAAAAAAAATGTATTTGAATGTCCAATTGTTTTCCTTTTTTCTATTTTTTCTATTTACTTTGATTTTTTATAGTTGCATGAATGAATTAGTATAAATACCTATTCACATTTCTATTTACACTTGTTTGGGGAGAGATGCGTAAACGTATGTTGCAAGAGATTTGAAACTGAATGAACGAAGTTTATTTCGTAAACTGTAATGGCGAAGATGAAGCGACTGATTATTTTTATTGAATCACACGCGACATTCGTATGCACTGCTGGTATGTTATTCATGAAGATGAAATTCATTGAACAGAACTAAAAATAGACAAGTTTTTCTTTAAACTTATTCTCCTTATCAAAGATAAACATTTTTGTCAAAAATACGATTCGGTATCGACGTAAATCTCGTAAACATTTCACTTTCATACATCAATGTATAATCGCTTTTGTATCGCTGTACGCTTTATCATTATCTTCCATCTGTATTGCTCTGGATATTATAAAATACTATTTATGAGCTATGTATTCGGATTATCATTCAACATGGGCGTATACAGTTGAAAACTATGACTTTAATGTTTTTAAATAATAATTTTTAAATGTTTTTAAATGTGTAATAATATATATATATATATATATTACACAGATATAAAATCTATTTAATTTATTTCGATAGTTGCGTTCCACAATTTGTCTATTTTAATTCTACATAATTTAATTTGCTCTTCTAAAAATGCATATAAATAATATAAATAAAAACAAAAAATGTATTGTTTACCTATTGGCAATGAATAAAAAAACTTTTGAAATTTATAAGGATATTGTGTTCGCAGTATTATTCCCTCTTCATTAATAGGCACACGATACGTGCGTTCTGAAAGTTCAACAAACTATCGAGAACTGCGGGAAAAAAATGTCTGGCTCAAATTTATTACATCATTATACGACCCACCAGTCGGAATCGTTAAAATTGTATATCTTTACTAAGTAATATCGCTTGTATACGCTAATTTTCAGATATCGTTTACGCCGTCAAAGTATATGTAATCTGCTGGAATTTCGCGCTTTAAAAATCCGCTCTATATATTGGCTCGTTTAGTCATATATCGTTTAGATTGCAAAAGCGCACGCACGTCGAATAATGCATCGATGCGATTTAAAACCGTCAAAAAGTGAAAGCCCAATCGATCGTATCTTTTGGTCCGTCAGAAGCCGATATGTGTGAATACTAAGTGCCATTGTACGCGACATATTTAACGCCGAAATAACGAGTTCGTGAACATACTCTGCGATTATCATTACGCGAATAATGAACTTCCTGCGCAATTACTATTCATTTCTCAGTTGATGCTGTATACGTATGCACTGTACAGTAAACGTGCATGCATACATACGCGTGCAAATGTGTAAACCAATTCTTCCTTGAAACGTATGTATTGTGAACGCTTGCAATTCGACGACGCCCCTTTCGACAACAATTTGATTTAAGCAGTCTCACGGATATTAGCAATCCTCCGCGCAGAGCAAGTGACGTTCCATGACAGTACAAAGATATTGTCATTTATATTTATAGAAAGAAAAAAATAGCTACTCGTCAACGTGGACGTTCCCAGTTTTTGCGAAATTTTCCCATATGTAGTAGACTCACGCGCCCATTTAAACGGGCTTTAGGCATAATATTTTAGCAAGAAAATGCAAGTGTTCCCCATGAGTAAGAAGTAGTCGTGCGCGCAGTGCATATCGGTACACTAGATGTATATGTAGGTCCGCGCTAGAAACTTTTTCAAAGCGCGATCATTCAACCCGCTTGACAGACGCACATATATACACGGATACATATATATTAATAGAGCCGAGGATGGATTAGCGAGCATACACGTCCTTTGACGCATACCACACCTACGGCTATTGCGATTTTGAAAAGCGTAAAGCGCTATAGAGTCGACTCTTCTGCGCCTAATTTATTTCAAGGGCGGCAGCAGGTAGCCGAGCTATTTAGAAATATGAATTTACGCGCGTGTTGTCGACTGTGTACCCAGTTCGCGCCCATATACTTTGCGCAATAACTGCGTGAGAATGAAAGAGAGCCACGAGGCAAGGCTCACTTACGCGAAATGTGGCTCATCTTCCTGTAGCTATTATTTTGTGACAAATGGATTTTCCGTTCTTGCTCTCCTTCTCCGCGGAAGATCCGATTGACGCAATATTACTCTATTTCGTTTTTTCCTTCGTCGTGCCGAGAGAATTTTTGATAGGCGTATTATTGAAATTTTTTTAAGACGTGTGCTGTTTACTTTATGTGTGTACAAAAGAAATCGAGATAATATATATACACAGGAATTTTGCTGAACGAGACTCTCTATACATATAGGGTCTTCGTTGAACGAAATTCTTAAAGATTCTCTGGAAAAGAAGCTGATGGAAACGTCAAACAATGAATTGGCGTGGTTTTGCAGACTTTGCTCTATGAAGGAACAAAATTCTTCGAGCTCTAAAGAAAATTACAGGGGAATTAAGATGTACTTTATCTATCAAGTGAAAATATTCAACTTTTAATGAAGGGATGAACGTCATCTAATTGCTTCGAGAGATCGACCAGCTCTTCTTGTTTGTCTTCATCGGATATCCACTCTTATCCCTACTTTCTTTCACGAATCAATATTCCATCACGAGTCATTCGTCGAAATTCCGTGCGCAAACGTATATATCTATCAAACCACCTTCCTTCAATAAATTAATGACGTTCGTAAAGACGTAAAAGAAATTAACATAATACACGTTTGACCGAAAGCAGTCTTGCCCATTCGCTTCAATGCCGCTTCTATTCTCCGAAAAAGTATTACAACCGAAATATATATATGGCTCTCGATCACAAGCGAGCCGTCAAATTATTATTTCCTCGACTCGATCACGAGATTCGAGCTATTGCCGAACGAACGAATCGACACGCAATCGTAATAATAGCAAAGTCAAACTTCGAGCAGTAGGACCTTGAGGTCCACTTCGAATCTCCGAGCGGGTTGCACTCGAGGTGCTAAGAAATTCATCGAGAAGACGCCTCGAGCTAAGATTCCGCGTTGCCATTATAAAGTTTGTCACCTTAGTCACGTCGAGGTCCGCGCAGCCATCCGCGAACTTGTGATTCACGCGACCTTCTATTTAGATTCCAACGATGTGATAGGAAATATATGTATATTTCTAAGTGTCTATTATAGTCAGCCAGCAGTAGAGAAATTGTTTTTTTCCTTCGAGATTAAGCGTTGCGTTGCGAATCTGTATGCAACCTCCGAACGCCTTGCCTTTGAGAAAAATTGGGAAACCCGACAATTATGTTGTTAGTGCCGGTGGGCTAATTTTTCAGGGAAACTACGCACGACTTGTCGTCGTTTGTACGTTGCGGTTCACGCTCGCATGGTGTCGAATATATTTCGACTGGTGTATGACATTCGCAGTATTTTTCCACAATGTTTACTTGATTTTAAAAAACCGGTCCAGTGCATACAATCACTGTGGCGTTAAATATTTAAATGCGCTGTTTGCACAACACGCGCGTCGCGCATGTGTACGCGAATGTACAAGAAAGGTTTGTAATTTATTTGAATATTTTTATTTTAAAAAAAGTATTTACACGATAGGTATAACAACAAATTGACTGTCCTAGTAAATTTGGTTCTCTCGAGATGAGCGCATTCATCAGTCAACGTCGAAATTCATCTTCCTACCACTTCGATGGTGGTCTGAAACATAAGAATGAAATCTCATGAGATATATGTATATTGTTACCTTTTCATTGAGCCATTCGTCATTTAACTGCACGCATTACGCAATTATCGTCAGACAGAGCATAACTCGGAAGTTACGAAAATTGTTCAGATAAGAACGCGTTTATCTCTATGTACATCGAGCTAACAGACGATTCACGAAGACGGACAATCCTTGAATTCGATAATCGATTCGTCCAAGTGAAAGCGTCTAAGGCAACGAACTGAGTTACTCAATAAAAACACCTCGACAGAAAATTCTCAATAAAAACACGAAGGTAGCAGCATACATCTAATACACGTGCGTTTATATTCTTCGATTAATTTTTAAGTAGAACATACGCGAGAAAATAATCGATAGTCCCTTGAAGCTATGCATTGACAACCTTTTCCGCTTCAATATCAATTAAGCGCTCGCGGGTGGAGTAAACAGACGGTCGAGGAGCCGCGTAAATGTAGATTACACAGAAGCGTCGACAGGTCGATAACACACCCACACCGACGTATACAAACACACCCGCAAAGATGATACAATGTTGTATATATGCATAGACTATAGATATACTAACCCATAAACGGGTGAGGGATCGTGTTGCGACCACGCAGGCTCGTAGTGATCGAAGTGTGCCGACTTGAATACAGGCTTCTCTACGATATGAGGTACGTAAACCGGCTTCTCGACGTACTCGATGTACTTCACTGCAGGTGGAGGCGGCGCAAGGTATACATGCTCCACCTGTGGTCCACTGTGGTAGCCGAGTTTATATCTAAAAAAATTTATACCATCAGCCTGATTGATGACTTCTTTTATCGAAAGTTACATTTTCTTAATTTCATTAACAAATGAATATACGAACTAAAGCTTCAAAAATAATTTTTTTTTATTTCCTATTTTACGATATAATAACAAGCTCGAATTTATGGCACTTCGCTCGGATGTATAAATCTCGGCAGCTTAGTCATCTCCAATCTGCATATATACATTTAGTCATAATGAAACGTTCATTGTTTCATATTTGAGAAAATGTATTACTAATTTCTATGCATTGCTAATAGCTGTTTTTTTTTTGCTCTAGCCTTTCGGTTTTACCTGATCCTTTTCACTCGCTGCTCAGAATAAATTCTTTTTATATTCAAATATTCTTGGTTACTTGGTTAGTTATTATTTTATATCCTATACCTATTTCTAGTACTTAAATATGGTTCATCGGTGAGCTGAAAAGAATAATATGAATAATGAATAATGTATGTGCACATAATGTGCCGCACTAACCCCTTGACAGCGCCAAGTCCGAACCCAAGAAGACCAGCTCCAAGAAGTTTTTTCTTCAGGAACAACGTCCTCTTCTCTCGGACGTGAGTCTCGCCAGCGTCTTCGGTCATCGGGAGCAGCTGCTGCGGATTCGTAGACTCCTCGGCGCTAGCGTAAACAGCGAGGAAACAGCCCAATATAGCCAAGACGAAAGTTAAATGCTGCATCTGCGATATATTCAATCATTTTGAGTTTTCTACCAATTGAGAAATTTGTACAAAGAGTCATTGTACAGTGAGACGTAAATCACGTTAAATGCAAGGCTATAAACTTTTCGAGCACACGTATATATACACATATCTATATATATTATATATGTATGCATATATAAAGATATACATATATACAGGTGCGTGTATTATGTAGACTAGAAATTCGGCGCTAGAACTGGACGTATATGCGTTCGGAATAAATATTTGTTTTGACGCAACTGAACGTAAATACGTACTGTTGGAATAACTAAACTCGATTAAAAATTGGCCTTTTCAAACTTTCTCTGGTAGCGCACAGTTCTCTGTTATGGTTGTTCCTAGGAATATTATTTTGAAAAGCGAACATTTAATGAGCATTGCATATTTACTAATTTCATCGAAGCTATTCTATTTGTAACACAAAGCCATTTATAAAGAGACAACGTCAATCGACCAGCAATATTTGAATTTGTACTGCGTATACGAAGCACTCGAGTTACTGCTTCGAAACTCGTCACTCATCGAAAAATTGCATCAAAACTTTAAAATCCGGTGTAAAATACTCTAACGCGCACATAGCTAAAAAATCGAACTGTCTGGTCCACCATCCACCGAAGATACACCGAAGATACAATACACTGCTCACTTCTTTTCTCGTCTCCTTATATATACGGAATGCAGGCTCGCGACAAATTGGCATCGGCGAATTAAATTGAAATGGAAACCGGTGCAGCGGCAATCACACTCGGCGAACTCGTGCACGTGTGCAAGCGTCACACCTTAATACGAGCCTCGAAACAATGACTCTTTTTCTCTGCTTATATATATATATATAAGTGTTTGTTTGATATAAATAAAAAATAGTTTTTGAAAATTAAAAAACGTAAGCGTCGCGACTCTCACCTCGATTGTTATTTATGTTTTCGAAACACAATTCGAAAAAACGATTCGAAAAATAGAACGAAGCAAACTAAGCTTGATCGCACTCTGACATCGATGGAGTTGACTCCTTCGATTATATACACCTCGAGTGCTTGACTCCCACTACAACCGGCTTGATATCAAAGAGAAATGCTCCCCCGTACAAAGAGAGTATGTAGCGTATGTATAAGTACACTCGCTCGAATAGTTGGCGCAATATATAAGTCGCAACCGCAGCGTCCGCGATCTGCGTTACAATTAGCCACTGTATTTCTTACTTTTCGACGCTATGCCGATTACGTGCACGCATTCACGTATAGAGCTCTTTCGTTTCATTTCTTTTTTTTTCTTCATAGATTTATGGATTTCGGCACAACTGGTTTTGCTTTTCTTCGGATTTTTACGGCGGTTTTCTAGTTTGTCACACATATATATATATACATACCCGATACGATCTGCAGAGATTTCAAACGTATTCAAATTTCCATCCCGTCAATCCAAAGGATCGCGAAATGAAAAACTTCCTTATGGGCGTTAGTTAAAAAATAACAGAAAATAAATGAACTACTTCGGAAAGAATCGCGAGTTACGAGTAGAACTTTTTTCCAAACGAACTGCTCGAAACAGCTGCGTCACTCGGACTTTTAATTACCAAACTTTCCTCGAATGTTTAGGACAGAAATCAGAAACATAAATTGAAACGGAAAAGCGATGCGCTATAAGTGCGAGTGGATTTAAAATTAAATAAAGAAAAGTAAAACGTGCCGTATGTACCCTTTATTCTATCGAACGATTCTCTCTCCTCTCTCTCTCTCTCTCTCTCTCTCTCTCTGTATATAGGTATATACGGAAGAAACTAGTAGTATATATTACTATACATATATATATATTATTAGTTTCTTCCGTTTACGTAGAATTAGAGCACTAGTCGAATAAAGCACAGATTTTGAAAACGAACAATAGCGCGGGAATCTCAGCGGTTTTCACATATATATATATACGACTAATAAAGTACTATAACCATCAAAAGCCGATAAAGTTTGGTGAGTTTGTTCAGAAATCTGAATCGACTTTGTAATCGCTTAAAACAACAAGACATCAGGAGTTTGGATGCGGACGAGTCTTTTGAGTTTCAATACCTGTCAAACGACGTGTCAAGTTTTCACGATTTTGGATCAACTTCATTGTATAACATTCTACTCGTAGCATTTGCATCGTACTTTGTAAACTTTTCGTGCTTGAGAAAATTCACTAGATACAGGAAACAACAGATATCTTAGAATCAAAGGATCCAATTCTCCTCCTCCGCCTCGTCAGAAAAACTGATCCTAAAACTAGATGACAGAATACTTCATTCTCAGATCAGGTGCACTAGGTGCACTCACCTAGAATAAGGCTCTTTTGGACTAAAATAAGAATATTATAAATACATATATTTTTTAATTTCTTCATTGTTTTTTCGTTTTTTTTAACTATAATTTGTATTGCACTTATCCGATTTAGGCATTTTTTTGAATACTTGAAGCTTTTTTAATAAATATCTTAGGTATATTTATGGAGTATGCGAATACATGCTTAACTTACTGAAGTTCGTAAAAATGTTCTTGCCAAAAGCTTGCCACTCAAAAACCGAGTGGCAAGCTTAAAAGTGTAAACCCTATATTTTTTTACTCAGAAGATAGCGAAGAGCCAGGAAAATAATGTGCGTTCAAGTTGTTGTCAAAAATGATTTTTCGATTTCCAGTATGTCGTAGATTTGATATAGTCAGTGACACGCATATGTAGGGAACGTAAACATATGCGAGTATCTCTGTAAAATCAAGGTACAACACATGAATATAATATTACATAGCTTATTCGGTGCAAATATACTTCTTGTATTGCAATACTTCTTGTATTGCAAAACTTTTTGGTTCCTATCGAAGTATTCGTTGCGACAGGTCGAGCGCCTGATGCATAAAATATTAAAATCCATACGGAGTAAGCATATTTGCACGTAGCTCGAATGAACTTCGGTGGTAATTTTCCCGCGTGAACCGCATGTAGCGGCAAAATTAAAGACATCCACAAGAACATTAAACCAAAGTGAAATCACTTCCTCTGCACATGCAAGACTCTGCGTATATATATACGTATTTGTATATTTGTATATTTGTACATACGCACGTTCGATGGCACTAAACGTTTTTGCATTCATATCGCTTTCTTCTATACAGGGATCCCAAACTGCGGTGTGGAAAATCGCGTATGGTTCTTATATGCACTTGACTATGCGTTGTAGTGTATGTACAATAAAATGCATTACGGCGCCTGCGAGCGAAAGTCGCAACAATGGGTCACGAATAAGGTCTAATGAGTGTAGCAAGGATTTAGGTGTAAGTTGCGGCACGCGATAATTAAGCGATTTTATTCGGAGGCTTCAATTGTAGAGATGTTCAAAAATGGCTTTTTTCAAATTTAATTGAAATTGACGTTAGAGGAGATGGTCTTGACCCTTAGAGAATTCACTATTTCTATCTAGATTTGAAAATTGGAAAACCTTTCATAAAACTAAAAAATTACTGATTAGGTAAAAGCCGAAATTTCGTATTAAAAATGGCATAATTTTGTGTATCGAAAAAACATTGCGCGCGCTAAAAACTGTTAAATGCCAAGTGAGATTACAAGTGATTAAAAACAGTTTGCGTACAAATACAAATATCGAAAATTCGAACTAAATTCAAAGGCATTGCAAAGTTGTATAACGAAAAAGTTTCATCGCGAAAAATAATCAAAAAACGCAATCCACCACGAAACTAAGATATACTTAAAGTGTGAAGCGTCAAGTCGATTGAAAACTGCTTGCGAGGCTGAATGCGTGCGAAATAAACGTAATAGTCGATGTTACGTTATAACGCGCGCGGGTACAAAAACCGATTAGTGTATCTTCGTGATTCATGAATGAAAATGTATCGCGGCATCAATTTCGTCACGCTCGCGTCAACGCTCACTCCGTCGCTGTAGAAAACAGAAACTTATCGCACGAGTCTTTGTGCGCCTGTAGAATGACAAGATCGACGACTTCCCTGTCTGACGGGCTTTAATCCCATGCACGAGTAAAGTCGTCGCTTACGAATTATTGATTTAATAACAATAATGACATAATTCTAATGAACTGTCTAGGAATTAGCTGGAAGTGACGGAAATGTGAATTATCGCTTAACAAACATGTCAATCGAATGGATGATGAATTTCAATTGAAACGATCACTTTAACTAAATAAAATGACACATCCATAAAATAAATCCAAGTGTGTATTTAGACTTTTTACAATTCTGTGTATTACCACACATTTGTGTGAAAAATATAGATTTTCAATTACAAGAATTAATAGTGATCATGCTTAAAATGTATCTTTTTAATGATGTAAAAATTATGATTATACTATTTTGATGAGCAATGGGAAATATTTAAATTTATCTATATAAAGGCAATTATAATAAATAATTTGAAAATGTAAGAAAAGTATGCAGTGGTGCAGTTACAGAGCCTTCCTGAGCCATTAAAACTCTCTTTGAAAGAGAAAAATTTCATAAAAAGTAGCCATAGTTCAAAAGCAAATGAGCAATTTCACGTGAAATCGGATAAAATTTTTCCGCATAAAAATGGAAAATTGTAATTTTGAGATCGTGGTTACCGAATCGAAATTTTTATTCATCGGATAATTTCGAATATAATGATCATGAATAATTTTAAGTGAAAACCGTACGGTAATAAATGTTTACGACGATCAATTATCATTGTCAGTAATAGTGAATTATATTAATTAATTGTATTTATTTTCATTAAACATGAATAAGTCCTTCTTTTAAAATATAAATGTAATGTGAAGGTAAAATGTTGAAGTCTGAATGTAACTGGATATTTGTCGAAAACATAACATATCCTATTAAATTTTGCACGAAAGAGTATGGAAAAGCATAATAGGAAAACATAACAAAACATCATTACAAATTGCTGGCGTAAAATTAAATTTTAATTTTAATTATTTCAATGAACTTTATTCACATCTCCGTCCAAATATTTAAAATATTTTTGGCTGGTGTATAAGTACACAAGGAATAACAATAAAAATAACTACAACACTTAATTTACACATAACACATATGATGTATAAATGAATATTCTGTATTTATAAAAACATTAGTTTTAATATATAACTGCGGTCAAGTCTTGAATAAATTTAATTGCTTTGGCATATCCTACGAAATCTCTGCTCACCAACTACAAAAAGCAAATAAAAACAAAAGTTATACTTTGATCGAATATCGAGAAATAACTTAAAGATGCAACATTTAAATATATATAGAATATGTCATGAAAAATTCAATGGTATCGAGAATATAAATGAAAAAACATTGGAATTCGAAAAGAATGTAAGACGCATCTTCCAAATTCATCTTATCTTTTAATAATAATATAAGATGAGATAATTACCCTCGGTTTCCAGCGTACGCGTGACTGTTTGCGTTAGCGTAAGCGTAGCCGCCACCGTGTCCTGACGGAGCACCATATCCATGTCCGGCTCCGAAACCATGTCTACCTCCGATAGCACCGCTGAAACTACGATTTAAATATAGAACAATTGATTCACTTTCAAATTATGAGCAATTATAGGCATAAATATATTTATTCTTGATAACTATGATTCTCTACTTTAGTTGTTATACACTTAGAAAAGATGCAATAATTGTTCCAAATAGCTTAATAATCATTTGTATTCGCAGGGTCTCGCACTAAAAATTTGATATAAAAGAAATTGGTTTGACAATTGAAAGCCCTAAACTTGTATGTAGCATTAGCAAATGAGAGAAATACTTCAAAGCTACTCACCTCTTAGCCTTAACGTAACCAAGACCAAGACCAAGGGCACCACCAACAGCCAGAGCTTTCTTGGCGAGGATAGCTTTTTTCAGCAGGATAAACCTCTTCTGTCGCGAGTGTTGAACAGAAGATCCCTCGGCCTCTTCGGCCACGAGGTTGACAGGCTCCAACGCGGCATAAGCTACGGCTAGCAAAGCTGCCAAAAGGATCCAGTACTTCAGGAACATCTGCATATCGAATTTCGACTAATTACTAGGAGGCCTAAAATATGAGTTTCTTGCCGAGCCCTTGTTTGAGGAAGCAGCGCGCGACTCATTCGTATTCGAAAAACGCTCGCTCGCGTCTGCCTTTCTTATACAACGGACTGCAGTGTGGCCCGCCAATTTTCGAAAGTCCGTATAGACGGGCCTTTGCGAAACGTCGACGTCTTCTTTGATGGCACGCATGCTTTATATGTAGAGTAAGAAACCCGACGCGATGAGCTAACGCACTTTATCGAAACAGCTCTTTGATGATTCTTTTTTTTGGTGAGAAATCGACGTGGGTGAAATTTGAAAATTGATGTGGCCAAAATTAAAAATACACTTTCAAGTTTGCTTCACAAGTCTGCGGTTTTTTTCGTTAGACGCGGAATCGTTTCCGGAATAATAATGTTATCGCTAAACAAAAGAAAAGAGGCTGCTTATAAGCATCTTATAATTAAGCAGCGCCTGGACGGGTGTACACTGTACACGAAAGTTCTTGTAATGAATTGAATTAAATGATACGATCTCGTAGAAAAAGAAAATCTCGGGTTTGCGTATACGGTTTTCGTAAAGGTCCGCGTACAATTGCATGCGCCGTATTTAAATTAGTACTAGAAAGCATTTTGGCGACTGCTTCAACTGATAGTAAATGAAGTTCAACGCACAAATAGATATATCGGCTTTAATTATAAAATAAACGTTTTCGATCAGAGTCAGTAATGAAAAAATTGCAGAGTCATGTGGATATATAGAGCCTACAGGCTAATCGCTGACTTAGCAATTTTTTAATTCAACACGGATTATGCGCGGATATTCCAAGCACAATTACTTTTTACTAGCTTCCGGTTTATCACATTTCCAATAAATCTATATGTATATGGAGTGAATTGATACGAAAATTTATTATCGATAAAAGAGAAAATTTTGTAGACCAATAGTATCACTTTCTGAAATAGCGTATAAATAATCGAATAAGTTCACTTTCACATATCTATTTCAATCTGCTGTGGATGCGTCACTATGTCCAATTCTTATTAGTTACATTTAAAAACACGAGTTTACAACAACAAAAAACGCAAATACCTCTATTTACGTGTATACGAGTTATATTAAGTCAATGAGTCAACTTCGCAATTTATTCGCGATGTGCCAACATAATATACACGTATGCTCGTATGCTTAAACACGAAGAAAGCGCGAATAAAACTCGAAGTTGGCTTAAAATAAACGAAAATTGACGACTACGAACCTTTGCCGACGATTTCGCTCGATTATAATGAGACAAACATCCGGATGAATGGGATGTCTTTTATAAGAAGAGTCGCAGCTCATCCCTTCCACCTTTCTTTCCTTCCACCTCATCTCATGTAATAGTAGTCTTTCTCTTCTCCCGTCGAGACCAAAACCTTCGATCTGCACCGTCTGGGATACGTACAAGGTCTCAGACGGCATGTATACGTGCTTCCCTCCAACGCCAATATCTAAATGTACATACGCGAGTACATAAGTACCTAATCAGGTCCCTCCTCTTACCGAGATTGTACCTTAAATCGATAGTTCTATTGATCTTTTCCCCTGCAAATATACAGAAAAGCAACAACGTTCCTTTGCGCAACGTAAGAAATAATCCGCTGAAGGCTGCGGATCGCGCGTTTGTACATCGAAGTAAAGAGATAGAGTCATCGCACTTTGAGAACGGTATTTTTTCGAGCAAGATATATATATATTCGTATATAATGTAATTCAGCTGACTGACGCTGTAAATTGATGGCCATTATGGAAGTATTAGGATAGTGATTCAGCCATTTCTTCACTGTATATCGCTTCTGACGAACCGCTAACAGCCTGAACACAGGACACTGATTTGTTTTCCTTCCTTCGGGTGTCCGGTATGATCGACATCGAGCTTTGTATGCGAGCATAGTGAAAACGTGATCAATTAGAATTTCAATTATAAAAGTATTAAATTAATTGCAGTAAATATAAGCAATAAAAATGAAAACTCCTAGACATTATGCAATATTTATTGAATTATTCCGTGAAATACATTAGGTCTATCTATAACGATGCGTTAACAACCTCTAGATGCAGTAAACCTTCTCACAACCATAATACAGTTTCTCAATGCGAATATAAAGCATGTAACGTATATTTATGTATAGAAGAAATTCGTCACAGTGTCCATTCATAGTGTAATAAGGTTTCTCAACGAGTCTTTAACGCCGGTTTGATTTTTCCCAACAGCCACGTATACTCACACATATATATTACGCATGCAAGTGTAAATAAGATTTTTTTTCTCTTTAAGGCTACACACGTCTAAATATGCGTATATATGAAACGCCGAAATATTCTATACGCGTGTCGTGAAACTTAGCATTATCCACGTACAGTGTTTACTCATACAACTAGCATCGGTATACGAAAGACCGTAGCAGCAATATAAACTTGACTTTAGAAATGGATCCCACGTCACCTTACCTAACCGGACCCGTATCTACTCGAGTCAATATAATATAGTCGCATATAATATATTCTTCAGTTTTTACTCTTTCGCGCGCGACACATTAGCGTTTCTCTCGCGAATCAAATAAACACGTTCGACACTTTTTTTATAAATATGCCCACCAAAAGACGTCCATAAAATTTTTTATGCAAACCACAATGTACCGTTATGTGTAATAGCTCAAGGATCAATCGACAACCGGAAAACAAATAGTTGGAATAACCCCGAGTTAGAGGAAGATTGCTTGCGTTTCATATATATATACATATATATAATAACTACAATCATATGCACATATACAACGTAAATATATTTGTGTTATCTTCTGACAGATTGACCAATCATCAAATTTTTATTCTTAAAAAGGTTTTAAACTGCTCTTTAACATTGTATCTACCTTTATGAATTTTTTTACATTTTTTCATGTTCCTTCCTTAAGTTACAGGATGTCAAAGATTGCATTTTTACCAAATTTGGTATTTTATATCTGTTTTTAAAAAATTCTAACTTCTCAAGGAAGCGTTTCTCCCTAAAATCGCAAAAGGGACTTTTATTGTAAAATAAATTATACTCTACAAATAAAATACTTTCAAACCTGGTGCTAGAAATCATAAGAATCTCCTACGTCGTCAAAGTCTTTTGGGTCAGTTTTGAGAAGGTTCGATCATGAGTCTCAAGATAAAAAAATTCGCAAAGATGCCTCGTTTGTAACCGAAAGTATCTACGAAGGGCACAAGTGTCAAATCAAACTCTATTTCTAGCTAGAAATAAAGCAATGACTTAAACTGCACTAAATAGGAATACAGTATTGTTTTTCACACTTATAAGTTTGTCCCGGTTGACGATGTACCAAACTCATAAATCACTTCACTGTTTCATAACAATGTCAGCAAAGTCTTGCACGTTGATGGTCATTCAAGTTTTTAAACTCAGTTTTGAAAAGGTTCGATCATTGGTATCAAGATGAAAAATTCATGAAGATGTTTTTTATCCATTCAAAAAAGGCTACGGAGGTCGCTCAACTTGGGAATCAAGTTACGTTTCTAACTGGAAATCTGGACCAATATTGAGAAACTCATATTTTATGACATGATAGCGCATTCTATAGGTTCACTTCTAACTAGAAACATAATTTGATTCCCAACTTCTGATCTTTGTAGATACTCTGTATTCATGTACACTTTGCATACAAGTTTGAAAGTATATTCTTCGTATATTATTCGTAACGTTTAATTCATTTTACAGTAGAAGTCCCTGTTTGGTTTTTAATCAAAAACTCTTCACTAAGAAGTTGGAATTTTTTGAAAATCGGCATAAAATGCCAAATTCATGGACGTATTCATGGAGGCCAAATTTGTGGACTGGCCAATCTGTCAGGGAATAACCCATATATGCGTGTACACCTTTTATATATATACACGCACGATGAGACGCGCCGATCAATTCGAAAGACTTCTCGTAAATTTCATCTCTGTCTCTCCCTCGAGAGATAATCCTGTAGAAGAGGAAGCGGCTATTTTCGCAGCAGTGCGTGCTATGCGTTTCACAGCCTTGGCTCGTAAAATCGTTCGCGACGTTAACGACGCGACATTAGCATATGCGTAAAAGAGAGCCTCGCCCTCAACGCGCCATATAATCGTCCTTTTTTTCTGCCATCCCACTGCAGGGAAGCTGAATCCGATCTTCTTCTTATTCTTTTTTGACTATAGCCTAACTCACAAATCGTCAATATATAGTCGGCTATCCGCGATTGAACAGCGAGGAAATAAATTTTATTCTCGTGGATATAGCGATTGTATTAATCGCTGTCTCGTGTCGTTTGTATATTTAATATATTCGTGAAAATATCCAAAGAAATGGATTTTCTCCTATTTAAGAGAAAATAATCGTATATATGTGAGTGAAGATTTCCCTTCGGAATGTAAATGTAGAATTACAAAACTCTGACAGAATTCGTCTGCGGAAGTTACGTAACGTTCGTTGAGTTTTCATCTCGAACAGGTGTATATGTGTATACAGACTCGCATAGTTTCGACTCTTATTCTTTTGATGTATCCGATTTTTTCCCATGCGCTGTAACCAGCCAAGGCTACCCGGCGTATACATCTAAATATAGCTGAGAATATTAAAGACTTAGAAGCGTACATAATTATAGATTTTATTGATCGATTGAGATGTAATCTCAGTGACTGATATACATAACGCTTGCGATGGTACAAAAGTTTGTTCATTATATCGTATATATATATACAAATTATTAAAAACATATCTTAATAATACACTTTATTTTTTTCCTTCACTCGAACTATCCATTACTGAATTCTCTTAATCGAATCTTCGTCTGGTCACTCGAATTGATTACCTAATTTAGTCATCGCATTTACTCAACACACAGTACAATAACCCGTAGTAGCCAGTCTCGCTTTTAATGACACATATATATTCACAGAGCTATCCGAAGGATAGGATATTTCGTTACAAGAAGATCCTTCAAGAATAGCTACGTATTCGGAAAGGCGATACTGCTAAAAGAGAAGCTCGACGACACGTGTGACGAACTGCTGCTACTACTAGAGGCGAACTTGGACTTGACCCGATGATCAAAGTTGGGAAAAGCCTTGGCGAATTCTGAAGATCGAAAGATCGAAACTACAGGTGGGACCGCTTGTTGCTGTCCTGTTTCTGTTATCTTCAGGTTCCTGTCGAGCCTTTCATCGTGACTAGTCCCACGAGTGTAATATTCCTTATCGAAATAGGTTGGAACATTTGCCGATTTTTGGCCGATGTTTGTCGACTCTCGAAGGAAATAAGGTGGATACAGCGGTCGATAACCACCGAATTTAGGATCATCGAGCTCACCGTTATTGGCATTTACGATTTGGCTGAAAAATCCAAACGAAAGATGTATACAATGAGCGAATTAATGAATGAACGAATCATTTCCATCGAAGATGATTCGGAATCCACGGATCGAGGTCGCAGTTGGAAAATTTCGAAAATAAAAATTTCTCTTATTTTAATAAAGCCCTGATTATAAATACCTCAAATCAACGCTCAACGGGTTAGCATTTTGAATATTTTGGAGATCTGCTACAGCTAATTGAAGACTCGATACCGCTACCACAATGGTCAGGATCACTTTCTGTAATGCAATTAAAAAAAATATACATTCTTTGTCACTTATGAGAGAGAGAGAGAGAGAGAGAGAGAGAGAGAGAGAGAAGGAATAACCATTTTATGGCAGTACAGCCTCGATTTATACACGTTACACAACTATATACGCGTGCGCTGCTCTACAGACTCTGTAGAGATGATTTTCGCCTTGAGTCGCAAATTTAACTGCAAAGGCTCGACAAAGGCGTGGAAATTTTATACAAGCCTTTAGCTCCGCCCAGAGAGACGCACACTTACTTTGTCTCGAGTCGTTTTGTCAAATTTCGCATACAACTCGCGTCTCTTTCTTTCTCTCTTTGCGGGGGCGTAGATCGTGAATGACCTTGTCGAAAAAATGTATCTCATGGAGAAATTTTTTTTTATTTTTCAATAATCGTTTTTTCTCTTCCTGAACTTGCCTCGCTTTCAGAAACCGCGTAGTTAATTAATCTCTCTGCAGATGTGAATTTCCATTGAACTTGCATCCACGATCAAATTTCCAGGTCAAGCATAATGAATGTATCCCGATCGATATATTATTATATTTCGCGGTAGAGAAAAATTAAAATCTATATTCAACGCAACAAATCCATTAATCTGCGTTACGAATTTAAAATCTCTTAAGTACCATTGTTATATAATCAAATTTCTCTTGAATCTTTTTCCACGGAATAGAGCTTTCTCGATGTGTTATTCTGAGGTCGACTCGTTCATATACGCCTAAAATGGATTTACTCATAAGTACGAGTAAATTTAAATATTGTTGACATACACGCTAACCCACACATTGCGTCTAAATCTAAACAATTTTCTCTCATTAATTTCTGGGTGTGACGTGGAATTCCCGATTGACGAAAAATAATTCACGGAAGGTAGTTTAAGATGCGTGGTTACTGATAGATTTCGGACGGGACAAGATGTGCTCATTTCCATAACTCGACGAGTCGGCGACAACGAGTCTATAGGTATATTTTTTATTACCGATCCAGTTTTTTATTGTTCGATACACATACGTTAGGCGATTCCGAAGAAACGTAGAGATGAAATTGGTCACCGATGAAAAACTCGATAGTTCGATCGTACAATTTGTGTAAAGATTTATTACGCGAGTTCATAACCATATAATTACACACATTACAGTTTGTCGTGGAAACGTTTGTGCGCGCAATCCTAGTTTTCGTAGAATAAACATACATAGAAGTGCAAAGATATTCTCTTGATTTCTAAGTATTTTTAATTGACATGTATTAACAATCATAACGCTATGATGTACATACATAGTTCGCATTCCATTCGAAGATCGCACGCACGATAGACAATCTGTCAATTTATTATTATTATTGTTTTCATAATATCTAACCTTGTCTTTCGTAAATAGCCGACCGATTCTTGCCTCGAAGGCGTCAAAATTCCAAGTATAAATCGTAGCGCTAAAATATTCAAAGGAATGCACGATGCAGAAAATAGTTAAGATAAGAAAATTATTTCAGAATCGGATCATCGCGCGCCTGAATCGTAGAAATGCCGAAAAAACGGAAGGCTCGTAAGAAACGGAGCGTGGAAAATCTGGAAGATGTTTTACAAGAGTCAAGACGTCGGCAACTTTGTCGCGAGATCGAAATGGGAGACGTTAACGCAAGGCGACTACGCAAGTTGTGGCGCGACAAAATGATGAGTCTCAACCTGCCCGTCATCAAGGAGGACGTCCAAGTCGCTTGGCGCACCTTCGACCGAGCCCTTGACAATAAAGATTATAGGTACACGCGTATACGTCTACCTCTTTGAGTGTGCATGCGTGCGTGCGTGTGTGTGAGTGTGTATCGATGCCACTGGTAAAACTGGTCGTCAAACGAGTCAACTTCTTTTTTCTTTCTTTGGCTTGATGCAACTCGTTGTACGCGTGAATAAATGTGCTTATACGAGAGATGAACGCGTCGGTGTAGAGCATTATCAAGGTTGGTTGATGCTTGGAGAGATTCCGCGTATAAATTCCAGTGAGATTCAAAATTGCATTTTTTATTGTTCAACTATTTTTGGTTCTTGAAGCCATGGTTTATAATATTAAATTGAGAAATTATCGAGGTACTCTCTCGGCCGATGCAGTGAATTATTATATCCATATTGTATGCAGACTGTTCAAGATTTCTACATTTTAATGTCAACGTACTGGAAAATAATACCATATTCGTATATTAATCGAATTTCATGCTAGTGCATTGAATATCTATCTATAGCTTGTATAACTTAAATTACTTCAAAACCACCTGAAATTTTAGGCAATTCAATTTTCCAAATTTTCATCTTCAAATTGAAATTTCAATTCAATACCATTACATTTCTCAAAGGGAAATGTAATGTAAGTACTTTGGTGTTAAATTTAATATATCTACGTATTATATTCGATGTAGAAGCATTAAATGTACTTACGCTCTAAATGTACTTACACTGTATATGTTGTATTTTGGAAATCGAATGTCAATTTTATTGAATTTACATTGAATTGCTCTTACAATGATTTTCAAATGCGAGACTGGAAATTCGGTCTATTTTAAAGGTGTATGAAATTATTCGTTCTAAACACCAACAGACGGTATGCATAAAGTCTCTAGAGGTTTAGAATAAAAAAGGCTCCATCGGAATTATAATTGCAAACATGTTTTCATTCGCTTGTCAATGTAATAATTATCTCATTTCTACTCACAAATGACGCTGACATACTGCCATTAAAATACTTTAAATATTTGAATTCGCTTTTAATGCATTCCTATACAGCATCAGCATACTCTTAGATGCATTGAACGAAGTTGAAGATCAGAAAAGAAACAGCGACAACATACATACGACTCAAATCGATGGCTTAATTAACGCATGTAAAAAGCACTTGAAGGAATGGGGCAACAAATATCGATGCAACGTTGAGAAAGAATTCCAAGTTGAACATGACACGATGGACGAGGTGATTCGAGAACAGAGCAAAACAGAGCGTTATCTACAAACCGTCGTTTTCATCACGACACAGAGATTTGAACGTTCGATCGAAAATATAAATACGAAAAATTTGAGTAAGACATTTAAGAGTACACTTGAAAAAAGGTTGACAGTTTCAACTAAGACAATATTTTTTTTAGCAAGGTTGGACACTCGCAAAGAAGAAAATGAAAATATTCAAAGAATGTCCGAAGCGATATTGAAACGTCGCTTGCTCAACTTCTCGAAAGAACTCGCTGGCGTTTTACGCGACTACGAAGAAAGTGCGTTCAATTTTCAGACTTTACTAATGAGCGAATCAAACAGAGCGAATGCGTTTAAGAATATTTTTGTTTATCAATCTGTAGGCGTAAAAGATCGACGCAAGGAGTATAAAGTGATTGAAAAGAAAGACGCAGCTGATCAAAAAATTATCGCTCAACAAGCGATTCGCTTAGAGAAACTTTACAATAACACTGTAGAATTGAGAAATCGCATTGAGGACTACAAAGAAAACGCCGAACGTCGGCTTGCTTTTTACAAGTTTGAACAAGATTATTTTCAAACGATTAACACAGCCATGCAGAAACGACTGCAAGCCGGTACATTTTGTTATCATTTATTTAAAACTTTATTTTCATGACCATAATTTACGTAATTACAATTGAATATTGATTTTTCAGAACAAGCTTTAGATCGTGAAAAACTGCGCTTCCTCGCTGTTCAATACAATACGACTTTAGAATATTTAAAAAATAATTTGACAAAACTGAACAAAAATTTAATTTTGATCAACTTATGTCGAAAATACGAAATTTACAGAGATAAAATTGTTACTTATCCAATTACTATGCTTTCAGAAAAATATCCAACTAACCTCTCAAATTTATCAACATACAAACCGATGCATAAACTTATAAAAGTTATGATATTCATTCAAAAGGACATCAATGAGCTGAAAACGAAAATTGAATACCATAATACTCGATTCAATTATTTAAAACAAAGTTTAAGAGTATATATGACGAACTTCGCGAATTCAATACCTACTTGTAAAAAAGAAAATTGTAATGCAGTTCCGGTACTTATCAATCCAAAAGAACTTATTAAAAAATATTGTCCTAGTATAAAGGATACCGATGACTTTGACAATGTATTGTTAAATAAAATTTTTTAAAGTACACTCAAAATAAAAACATACAGAAATAGATAAAATTATAATTTTTTCTACATTTTTATTACACATTTTATTTCTGTACAATATAGAAACCATAATGCTATTCGTCACATTGAACTCATCTCCATTTCGTCAGCGATTCATGGAAACAAAGTTTTCTTATAGCAGGAATGTCTGTTGGATATGACTTTTTAGCATCAGTTGACTTATGGAAAATCAAGCAGAAAATAAAACGTTTATAAAACGTATATAGTTCTCACTGCGGCTTATCATCTAACCTTATATCAAATTAGGCGATATAATGGACATTGGTGTGCAAAGTGAAGATCATGCCTTACTGTTTATAACATTACTTTTTAACGGGAACATCAGTCCTTTTCTAACACTCATATTACACTTAAATAGAAGTGAATTGCTTTCTTTAAACGAAACATCAAAATTTTGCTAATCATTTTTGTATCTTAGTATATTGCGGCGGTAAGAATGATTTAATTTTAATTTCATATCACACAGTTTTAGTATTACAAAGGACAATGTAAATCCGTCCACAAAATGAAACTCAGTCTGTTTGCAAGTCCATTAGTTAAACTAACGAGTTGCTGCTTTTCGGTTGCGTGCAATTTGCGAAAGCAACTTATTTCCAGACAGGAATGTGACTAGTCCAAGTCCAAGCAAATATCTCAATGTAGTAAACATATTCAGTTTCAACCAGAATACACCAAACAAAACGAATATGCCTGAAAAAAAAATAAACTCATTAAATACGTATCAAAATTAATTTAAAATCTTTAAGTCGCGTAGCATTTTAGTATTTGAATGTAGAGAATATCGGGCTGCAAATACAACAAAATATGGAGTTGCATCTGTGAAAAATTCACCGATTACTATGTGCCCAATTGAAAACAAACAAATACAAGAAAGTAATCTGACTGTCAAGCATTGGGCATGAAATAATATGATATATATATTTCGCAACGAATACTCACTTCCTAATCCCAAATGAAAGACGACAGCGCTCAAGGTGAATGGGAAATTCGAAATATTAATTCCAATCTTGAACCATAAAATAAATAAAACAAGGATTGGCGATAAACATAAACCAGTGAAAAGATTAGATACGAATGCAGGTGGTCTTTTCTCAGGCTCACGGAACATGTGCTATAAAAAAAGTAAAATCATTTAATAAATCTGTAAATTACAGCATGCACAATTTTTTTTTTATTTCTGAACTATCGTCTCAATGTTCACTTTTAAGCTATAAAATTTAAAAAAATTGACAATGAAGACATTTAATATACCAATGACATGGAAGTTACAAAAGTATAGATCATCTTTTGTCGCTAACGAGCATTGGCATGCGAATTCTTTTATGCAAAGCAACTATTTAAAAATTTACCTTAATATCGGGTTTGGGTGAGTACACATTCGGTTTTTGCCTATAAGTTGATTTTTCCACAATATCTGCAGCTGATGGTTCAGGGAATTTCAAGCTGACAGTAGCTAGGGTCCATTGAAAAGAGTTACCTAAAACGGCATCCCCAACAATCAGATCAACATTATAATCTCCATTTTGATAGTTGAAATTTTTAGCTGCTGTTCCTACAGGCTGTAATAAATATTATAGTTAATTGAGACATTAATAAAACTTAATAATTAATTATTATAAAAATGAATTAATAATTTACCATGTCAAATTTATAAACGTGAGAGACATCTGGCTCAGCAACAAAGACAATTTCTTGCTGATCTTTATCTGAAGATGATACCGATGCAAGACGAACAAAAGCCTGATGTACACGCATTGGTTTATTCTTAGATGCATCCTTTAGCAAAAAGCGAATAACTAGTTTCTGCTGAGAATCAGCTTCAATCATTTTATTCAATTTTTGTGGATGAGTTACTCTGAAATCAATTTATACAAGTTGAAGCTGACACGTAAAACCAATTTGTATCAGTAAATAAAACGGATTTTTAAGAATTAGATACTTACTTCACTAATTTTGGTTGCGTAGTTTGGTCGGCGTCAGCTGTGCCAATTTCTAAATAGTCAACTTTGACTTCAGCCAAAACTTTAATTGTAACTGTGTTAGAAACTGAACCTGCAGATACCGCGATCTTATAAAATCCTGGTTCTGGTGTTGTAGCCATAAAGTTCAAAGAAAATAATGTTCTAAAATGAAGTAAAATTACGTAAGTAATTGATCAATATTTTCATTTTGAAATAAAAATTTTAATACTTAATAATATATTGAAGTTATTGTTTGTTGAACAATATATTTTCTACTAGAAGAAAATTCTAATAAATTATTCAACAATTAATTTACCCCAAGCGTATAACTGATATCAGTAATTATCCCAATTCAGCAAATAATTGGGGAAATTTAAAGATAATTATTTATAATCCACTACTTACTTATCATTAGGTGTAGCTTGGAAATTTTTCTTGCTTATAACAACCACATCATCTCCAACCTTTGTAGCAGTATTGGCAATGACACTGGCAACTGACGAGACTGGGTTACCAAGAAGATCACAAACTTTGACTCGGACAAGGGGTTGTTTTGCAGAAACAACAACTCCATCCTCTGATAATGAGACGCATATTGGCTTCTCAAATTCATTAGTAGCTAAAACATTAATCGATGAAAGGAAGTTAACGGCGCCTTTTGGTGTTTGAACTGATCTGCGCGATAAGAAGTAGTTAGCCAACTTCACAGTTTGTTGAGAAGTTAGCGGCGGTTTCTTTTTCAAATTTGAAGAAAGTTTGTAGACCCCATTTACAAGAAGAGCTGAAACAAAAGATATTTATTAATATCACAAAATACTAACGAAGAAAAGTTTTAATATAAGAATTACTTTCAGATAAATATTATCTCTTCAATGAATTTACAGTAGAACGAAAGTTATTATGAACATCATTTAATAACATTTTTTTAAGATAGTTATTTTTAAAATTTAAAAATTACATGTTACGCCAAGTCCTCCTTCAAATTGTAAGTATCGGCCATCAACTTCATCAGCTTGAACAATAGCATCCTCAATATGGTTGAAGGCGAATGCTCCAACAGGTCCCAAATCTGCAGCAATATGAAAAGCATATCCCAAGCTATAAAAGAAAGTAAGATTAATACATAGCACATTCAAATGATGTCAATATTTGCGGTAATGAAAAAATACACACTTTAATGGGCTATCATCCTTTTTCAATGTTGCTTGCAAAGATTTTACTATCTTTGTTGCTGCAGCATCGGAAATTTTCTGTCCGAATGATACGAGAGCATTGATAGCATAATAGAGCTCCGGAACTGTAGTAGTATCCTTTTCTAAGACTGCTGTGAGAGACTGAAGCAAAATTATTTCTATTATCATCATATAAGTAATTTAATATAATTTAGTATAATAATGAATAATTTTTTCAGAATAATAATTTTGTCTTCAAAGTTCTTGCAGTAGAACGAAAGTTATTTAAAACATCATTAAAAAAAAATTATTTGAAAAGTTCAATTTCTTATAAAAAAAGCTATTTGTACCTTCGTGAGAGTATTTAGTGGAAGTGATTTCGGTTGACATTTCTCAAGAGACTTCCATGTAGTGGCAAGGTAGTATATTTGCTCTGTGGTCAATGAAGAGTCACCAGCTGATTTGATCAGAAACTCACAGGCTTCCTAAAAAATGTCAGAATAGTTTGCTTAAGTAAAAAGAAATTAAAATAAAAAAAAAATATTACTTTTTATTATTATTCAGTAAGACTAATCGTTAGAATCATAGATTGTCAAGTTTAAAGCAAATTTCATCATTTAAAATATTTACAGCAAATAATTAGACTATTTTAATAATATTTGTTATAAGGAAGGAATTAAATAAACATACGTACCGCAACACGAGTTATTGGCTCTTTAATATGTTTGAAACCAAAAACAGCATAATGCAAACTAGGCAGATCTAGCAATTTAAATCCAGGTTCGATAACTTTCTTTAGGCGAGCCTTGTCAGCTGCTGTTAGGTAAGAACTTGTCGAAGAGGGTACATCCGCAGCTAAAGATGCAGCTATCAATGCCGTAAGCAGCATAAACACCCATTTGGCTAAAGTGAAAGAATAAATCAATGAAGAAATATTTTTAATGAATTAAAATAAATTATTCATAGATAAAACCTTTTCGAGAAGGTACACTAATAAGAACAATGAACTCAAAGACTCGAAGAAGGACAATAGAATTCAATAATCGTTTAATGCGTTTTAATGAAATTCAAGCGTCTAGTCTTAAATGCTTGAAAATTCCACATTGAAAATAAATTATCATAGGTCGAGTGATCGATGCCATAGTAAGTGCAGTTTAAAATAAAGTAGTCATTGCATAGAGTTTTTCTCATAACCAAAAAATTCCACAACGTGGTCGATTTGAATATTGAAAAAACGAGCAGCTCCTTTACTAAAAGGTATAAAATGCACCCTAAAGACATCACGCGATCATATAGAAACTTGAATAATACAGATATCCACACTAAAAATAGTTTATAGAAGTCCAGAAAAGGATTTACTGCTTCAAGAAGCTATTTGGAAATGCCTCGTGTTTCTACGTTAATAACGCGTATACCATTGCGTGAAGATACAAAAATGGATACTGCGACTTGAAATCGACAAATTAAAAAATAATTAAATAAAACATTTACTCACGATTCATCATTGCGACGATAAAATTTCCAGCCAAGCCGGCCGCCACGTCGGCCTCTGAAGCAAGATGGCTCTTTCCCCATTGCGCGTGTCAAGAAAAATGGACGAGTAGTCGACGAAGTCGCCGGAAATAGCTGGCAGTGCTTGGTACTCTCCAAGTTGATCTCCCATCTCCAGTGTGCGGCTTCAATAAGGTTCGGCAACTTTAAAACTTTCTTTGCGCGCGTTAACTACAACATTTTAACTTTCTATTGTTGCTTGCTTGAATATTCGAAAAGCGATTGTGTACCAATTATATACGATAATATATTATTATATATTTTTGTATATAATTTATTATATGTTTAAAGTATAAAATTAATACTTTATATAGATAATACTTTTTTTTTAAATGTCATTCTTAAATTTGAACTTGCCGCCTTTTACTTTTTCATATACTTATTTCAGTCATCGTAATTATAACAACGTTATATACGGTTCTGATTTATAATATATAATACAAAATTATAAATATATTCCACTACCTTTTTTATATCGAGGACTGGATATTTTGTACACACTTCATATATATATGTTAGATATATTATATATTAGATGCGATTCTGTCGTAGATGGCGTGACTTAATAGTATATATATAATATATATATATATCATATAAAAGTTTTTCTAGTGAATTAGTCACATGTAAATAAAATAAATTCTAAGTGTAAACGTAAATAAACAGCGGCAGGATCAGGAACAGGATTAGTTATTATTAGCTTCGTGCTGTTTAACCTTTAGATAGAGAAAAGCCTTCTAGTGAAGCTTTAGAGGAAAACGAATCTCATTTGTTTTAAGAGTTAAAAAACCTGTTGTCTCCAGTCGTAATAATAATTAAATTATAAATAAGGTCGACGAATAAATGCAGACAATTTCGACAATTGACTAAATCTTTGAAATCCATCTTCGTGTTCTAGCTAAATTTCTAAAATGTGAATAATATATATATACACAATTGTTAAAATGTGTTATAAATTACAAATTAAATGAAATTATCCCCAACTGTTTCTTGAATACAAAGTTTTATTTCTAGAATATGTATTATTTATGCAAGTATCCTGCACACATACTCATATATTATATATAATATAGATATATATGTGTATGTATATATGTATATATATATATAAATATACAAAAGATGCATAACATAAACGTAGGCGGCAGTGCGGTCGAAAATTATCAGGGTAAAAGTCTGCTAAGTCGGTCAGATAATGTTATACAATACACATTTACTGATTACATGAGTAAGTACGGGTGGGACACATTTGTAAATTGGCATACCACTTTTTATTTTAGCAGTTGAATAAGCAAATTTTTTACAATTGAGTTTATTCAATTTTATACCTCATCATTTACCTTAAGCAATTTACGAATGGGTATTACTGTGTCATGTGTCTCATATGTGCATGCAGTTTTTTTACTATCACTTACTATTGATAAAAAAACTTATTTAAGAATTATTGTTATTTTTTAATCTTTATAAAAATGCAGGATTGATTGGGACTAAAAGTGAATCTTCAGGAGTCTTGATTTTTGTATTTATTCATGAATATTTTTCCAAGTTAAAATAAAAAATTTTATACAGTCAATTTACAGTGAATAAACTAAGCTTTCTTTAATTAATTTGTAGATGTTACAATATACGCATGATTTCTTTTGATGAATGGTGTAAATATATCTTTATTAGAAAAACTTCTTCTTTTATACTGTGATATAGATGTGCAATTCTAAACCTCCTCTTTACAACTAAAAATGTGTTCTCGAAGTAAGATTTTGATTCATGCTATGATGTAACATTAATTGTAATTGTTCAATCAAAGTTCATGAATAAAATTACTTTAGACTTTTATATTAACTATATAATTACAGTACACTAATCGAAGGATTTAGAAAAAAATAACTTTTTCTACAAAATGCTTTAAAAATTTTTAAATTAACCTGTAAGCAACATCTATTTCTTAGTAGGTATGTACAGTAGAAATGCTTATCCGTTAGACTAATAGTGTTTAATAATAACACATTTACTTATGACAATGTTTTTTCAAAAACAAAAAAAAATATGAAAAAACAAAAGAGTTAGAATCTATGAAAATTTTTACATAACATAAAAAGTAAACTTTCATTTTTATTTATAATACTAATCTAATTTTTTTCCATACACCAACGCACTGCACTTTCAAGTCACAGTTATATATAGTTTATTTAACTTTTGTATCCGAGACAATAATTTAAAAATTTGTTTTCCTCTTTTTACATTTACCATTGTTTATCCACAAACTTATCACTGTAATATACACTACCGATGTGCACAAGCTGACATTTAAGATGCAGATTCTTCTGTAGGAGCTGGGGACTCATCTGTTGGTGCATTAGCTGTAGATGTTGGAGCTGATACTGCAGCTAAAGCAGCAAGTTCTTCTTCCGCTTTTTTCATTAAATCAGCATCGCTCAAAGAACTCAAAGTACTTTTAGTCTCTTTTCGAGGAGGAGATTGCACTTCAGGGCTTTGCCTACTTATATTAGATGATTTGTTATATGTTGGAGAATACCTCTCTGAATTTTGGTACATTGTTGAACCAGCTGTTGTTAAAAATGTTGCACTTGGTTTGGAAGGAAGATATGGATCAACTTTAGAACTTTCTTGTCTTTTCACATTCGCTAGAATCTCTTGAAGATTTGGTGGGATTGTGATATTAGAAACTTTATCCAAAATTGGCTGCGTCAGTTTTGGGATGCCTTGTGGTGGTGGTGTGAAAGACCTGGCATCTGAAGGACTGTAAGCTTCGGCACTGTTTGGAGGATCAAGTCCTAGGCCCTGAAATCATATAAATTACATTTTAGTTAAGTAATTGACATGTTTATGCTTAGGAAAAAAATTGTAAAATCCTTTAACTTTATAACTTTCCAGTTTATATAACTTTATATACTTTATAACATTACATATAAACAGTAATTTTTCTATAATTAGATATTAATTCGTCAACTGATGAATTATTTTTAATTATTTGTTTATATATGATCAATTTACGAGGTACATCACATTAAAATATGTCTAGATTAAATGTGTGCAAGTAAACAGATGTAAATCAGATCACCAGAATAGAATATGATTTAGTTCATATTTTGTATTTAACTAATTTTACAACAATTTTCATAATCAAAATTTGATATTGAAAAATGCTTGCTTATATAATAATTTTTTACTAAAAATAAGCTTATAAAATTAAGGTTTAAAAATGTTGTATTTATTAGTCAATAAAGTAAAGTATATATCACAGATGGATAATCACAGCCTGGATCATCACAAAGTCAAAGGTATACAATAAAAGTACAGGTAAAGGAGTTTTTCTACCTGAGAATTTTATTTTGAGAAATGAAAAGCATTTCCCTTTTATGGCTAATAGGAATGGAGGATATTCGTTTGGAAAAGGATAAGTGGAAAAGGTGTTATTGAAATCCTTTATTTACAGGGTGATATGTCGAGAAAACAAGGCGCTACAGATTATCTAGAGGGTCAAGAAAATGTTTTAGGCCCCGTTGGGTAAGTCTCTCACCGGCAGAGTCGTTGAAGATTCGCTGAGAAAAGATGAACTTATATTCTGTATTTGCATCTTTTCTTCTTCAATTCTTCTGCTGATATCGTCCATTTCACGCTGCCACTCAGTTGGGCTCTTAATTGGAGAAGATGAAGTAGGAACAGCATCAAGACCAGCAGGTTTTAGACTCGAAGAAGATGAAAGTGCATCTTCGTCGTCCTCAAGTGCAATATCGACGGGCTCACCTGGACTATACGGCTCATCGTCATCGTCTAATTGCATCTTGTCTGATGACGATGATGACTCAAGCGTAATCTTTGAAGAGAGTTCAGGTACTACTTTCGAAATTAACGAGAAGCTCTGCTTTCCTTCTTGAGTTACCATTCGGCCGTGGCCAATACTAGTCCTTGGAGAACTAGGTGGCGTTAAATTTTCATCTTTATTATTTGATCCAGTTAACAGATGTGGTGGTGGTGGTGGCGTGAAGTTTATATCGCTTGACTGTTCCTTCTTAGCAATTTTGGAAGGCACAGGGGTCAATGGTGGTGGAATACCTGCAATTCGTTTCTTGCTTCTATGTACAACAATAATACCAAGCAACAAATGCTGATGGTTTTCTTCCAAACCCGGACCATCCAATGGTAGCAGTACAGATGGTATCTTACTACCATGTGAAAAGGGCACGATATAAAAGTCCTTGATATGAGGTGATATACTACCTAGAACACCAAGTCTATTGCGGCTATTGAGATAACTATACAAAGTAATATAAGGAATTTTCTCTTCGTCATTAGTAGCGGTTAGTTTAATAATCAGAATTTCCTTTGTTATATTTTTCTTCATTTTAGCAAGATATTCCCATACAGTACCAGGGCTTATCCTGCCTACAACATCAAAAGTATCAGGTAAATCTTCCAAAAACTCCTTGGAATTGCCACTAACATTTTGTGCAGTAACGAAAAATTTGGCGACGTCAGCCATGTACACAAAACCTCGCCAAACAGTTGTAGAGCCTTTAACTACCGTTAACGAAGATTCGTTAGTTTTTGCGTTTTTATCAATTTCCTTTTCAAGCTCCTTGTCGATTTCTTTATCAAGATCTTCATTTATATCAGGTGTTTTTATTGTGACTGTAGAACTTGGCTCCCTGTCTGAAATATCCGATTCGTTACCATCCAGAGTATTAGTTGTCTCTTCTTCAATGTGCCTCCAAAGTCTGTCTTCGATTGGTTTTTCGGAATTAATTCCATCAACTTTCATACCTTCCTTTTTCTTTTCTTCTTCCTTTTTATATTTTTCTTTGCTATCCCTGTGTCGACTCTTACTGTGACTCCTTGAACTACTTCGACTTCGTTTGTGTTTGTCTTTCCTGTCCTTATCCCTGTCTTTATCCTTTTTCCTATCCCGGTCCCTACTCTTTTGGTCCTTGTCTCGCATACGATCTCTATCCTTGTGCTTTCCATCTTTCTTAGATTTCCTGCCTCTACTTCTATCTCTATCCCTACTATGTCTATGACGACTCTTGCTCGAGCTTCTATCGCGTTTATAACTACTATCTTTACTGTCCCTATCGTGTGAACGTCCGCGTCGTTTCTCCCTGTCTCGGTCCTTTTCTTTTTTCTTCTTATCATCTTCGAGAGCTTTGGATTTTTTAGAATCGTCTAAAAATTTGTCATCTTTCAATTTATATTCTTCCACGGTGGAACTTATGGAATCACCGCTGTTCAAGGCCGTTACAATATCCTGAACTGGTGTTTTAGGATCGATACTATCAATTGTGCCATCGTTTTCGATTATCTGCTCTCCTTTGTGTGTTTTAACAACAATTGATTTAGCCAAAGCCATCATATCCAATTCATTTTTCTTTATCATTTCAAGTTGATGTTTATTTTCTTTTTCTCGCCATTCTGCCAATTCCTGACTTGCCATCTCTTCGGGACTGAGTTTCACAACAGCAGCTGGCGACAATGAACGATCAGCAATTTTTCGGAAGAGAGTTAAATTCTTCGTATCTTTGATGTTAAATACAAGACTACGATACTTTGATTTATATTTTTGACCAGCATCTTTAAAAAATTTATACATCTCAAGTTCAATATGCAAAGCAAGTTCTGTTATTTCTTCTTCGGTTATAGAGAGATCTTTTGCTTCTTTTACCCGCGACGTTAGCAATTCCGCTAAAGTTTTTCTGACAGTGAATCTGATTGGCTCAGTTTCAGGTTTTTTAGGTGGTGGAGATCTCGTTACTACTTGTTCCTTTTGTGGTACTACCGGCTTTTGTTGAGACGTAGATGGTTTCGGTTCTATTGGTTTCTTCACGGAAATAACTTTAGGCGTAGAGACTATAACTAACTTTTGGGGTGTTTGTCGATGCTGCTGCAATTGTTGTTGTTGCGGTTGCTGCGATTGTTGCTGTTGTAAGGAATGAGGTACTGCCTTAATGATTGTTTGTTTCAAGTGTGCTGTAGGAGTCTTGTTAGGAGTGACAACCACAGTTTGTTTTGGTCGTTGCTGAGGTGACGCGATTGCTCGTCCTGGTGGTGTATCTGTTATAAGCACAGTCTTCTTTATACTTGGAGCCAGAACAGTTTGTTTTGAACCAGATACTTTTGAATACACCATTTTAGCTTGACCAGCTGGTGACTTGCCCTGAAGCGGTTTATTCTAAAAAAATTGGACCAAAACATAAAATTAACATAAACTAAATAGTATTTAAAATATATGTATAAATAAATAAGTAAATAAGTAGTTGCTCTAACAATAATAAATTGTAGTGACATTAATAAGTATCTACTAAATATTTCATTTCATTAAAATTTATTTCTGCTTCTGCTTTTGTTTTTCGTTTTTTCAGTTATGTATATAAAGTCTGAACGACGTACAGTCTTAATTCCTTGCGTTTGAATAGCCGTGAAAGTCTTTCCTCCTAATTGTATTTTATTTGCGTTATTGGGTTTCACTACTTCATAAGACGGATTTTCCTTAAGCCATGTTTTTAAATTTGACGCAGTCGGAGCATTTGTACCTATAACAACGCATAGTTTAAACGATGTAATTATAAAATGAAAATTCTAACTACTTACCTATTAAAACGTTACCAGTCTTTTTATCAAATACAACCACTCTGACATCTGCTTTTGGTTTCGATGTCTCAGCTTTTGGAGTCTTTGTTTGTGGGACGGAAGGTGGTTTATCGTGAGTAGAAGTTTTTTCAGCATGCGCCAAAATACATGCATCCGAACAATAAATACTCGATTTCCTTGCTTCCTTTTTGCAAACAACACAATGCGTTACACCTGTTGAAGTACCTAAATTTTTGCTGGCAGTTGAGGTAACTTTTTCATCACTTGTGGAAATATTGGAAACCAATGGAGTACGACTCAGTTCACTGACTGTTGAATCCGTGCTATGCCTTTGTTTTCTCACAGTAGTTTTCGGCTTACTTTCTTCACTCTTTTTCGTTTTACAATTAGGACAAACCCATTCAATGCCTTTATTTTCCATCTCTTCACCTGTTGAAAGTAAAGATAAAACTACGTTCAAGATTTAATAAAAAATTCACTTTAGCAAATTTGTTCCTTATAACTAGTGGATTTTGATGATGATTACTCTGTATTGAAAATGGATTAATTATGTTTATATTTTATTTTATATTTTATTTTATATTTCATTTGTATCTAATTACAGAAGCTGTCATGCACATTGCAAGAAAAGAAATCGTCAGCCAAGAAAAAAAAAGTTTTAAGATAAGCAAGAAAATAGAAAAGCATTGCAATTTACATTAAGCAGAGACTTTGTAGCAAAATAATTTAATAATAATACGTTAAGAATGCAAAGAATGAAATGAAAATGGTGAAAATTAAGCAATAAAACAATAACATTTAAGTATACATACCCATTGCTTTTGTAACATTAACACATTTTCCATGAAACCAGTCCTCGCATATATCGCAACATATCATAAATCGGTTATTGTGAGGTTGTCTACATATACACCATAAACGATTAGGATCATCTTCAGAATCCGAATTAGCTTCTTCTTCTTCCTCCTCATCGTCATCATCCATATTATAAATCATATCTTGTTTGTGCAAACTAGCATGAGATGGTGTCCTCCTGAAAGTTACCATTAAAAAATGTATTTACTTAAGCAATAAGGTATCAACGAGGTAAACGTTTAAAAATCATTTTGTAGATACATACGATGATCTTTCTGTTTTTATAATAATAGGCTTGACTTTAAGTTGTTGTTGCTGTTGCTGTTGTTGTTGCTGTTGCTGCTGTTGAACATGAGGTTTCTTTTCAACTTTCGCTGGAGTAGTATCGCCGTACTGATTATCTGCTTTTGCTTGCAATCTCTTACTTCGAGTTGCTGGTGCTTCTATAGGTGGTAAGGTAATTACTCGCCCACCCCGAATTATTTGAATCGGTTTCGATTCTTTATTCGTTGTTAATTCGGATTTTAATTCGGGAGTCGACGGTGTTTGAAGTGTTGTAACTTGAGCTTGCGCAAGAGCGATAGACATAGATTCTGCTGGCCTTATAGTAGGTGATACTAGTTGATGCGATTCCATTATGGATGAAGATAAAATTGAATCATGTATATCTGGAGTAGGATCGACCAATCCGCTCTGAAAATATTTTATTTAAAAAAATATCATACATTTTTAGAAGTCCAATGATTAACTTAATGAAGAGATTGGATTTTGACACATCTTTGTCAAAATTTACTTACGTGATCTAAATCAACGCCAAGTGTTTCTTGCAGCAGTAGTGCTTCAGCTAACAAATCTTCATCATTTGGTAATTGCTTTGCAGCTTCCATACCCAATGTTGCCAGCAAATGATCATCACCTTCGATGCCACCTTAAGTATAAAACGATTTTGTATTTTATAATTCTTGGCAAAAACATAAGTTTAAAATTTCATGAAAAATCTACAACTACAACTTTAAACTAATTTAAAAAAATAAATAAAAGTAAAACAGAAAAATAATTGCTGCGGTCTAGAAAGAAAAATAAACTAAAAACTTACTTTCAGAAACAACATGTTTTGAACTATTAGTTTGTTCCATTGATGGAGGCATTTCCTTCGACGGAGTCGGTTTTGACGCTAACGAAAAATGATGAAAATTCGGCAAATATTAACTCAAAATTCATAAATGAAACAAAAATATAGCGAAAAATAAAGGGCACTCCAAGCAGAAATAATGGAAAATAAGAAGCCTTGTGAAAGTTAACACATTTCAAAATAATTTGTTTTTCGATTTACTAACTGCGTTTGCGGTGCAGATTAAATAATTTTAATTTAAAATGACCATCAAATGAACCTCATTAAAAATACAGTAATTAACAATAAATTTTTACTATATTACTTACCCGAGTCTAGTGCTGGTTGAAGTAATTCTGCTATAGCAGCTTTACTATCTATTTTATCATCTTCTAAGTTTTCTGACAATATAGAAGTGTGAGAATCAAGTCTAGCAAGGCCATCATTTAAAGAATCAATTGTAGATGCATTGGTATCCATCGGCTCATCTAAAATATTAGCTGAATGTATTGCTGGCATTCCAGTACTTGAAGATGGAAGGGCAGATGTGGGAATAGCGGCTGCATTCAAGACAGATCCAGTGATGCTTGAATTATTAACTACTGCCGATGGAGCGGTTGCAATTGGACTTTCTGTAACCTTGGATTCAGTAGAACCAACGCGACGAATAATATCAGGAGTTGAAAATAACGCAGGACCAAGAGCTTCAACAACATGTGGATCGGATTTACGGTGTTCTTTTTTAACAACTTTTTTCGGCACTGCAATACATGTAATATTATTAACAAAACAAATATTAAAATTTCTACAATTTGTATACTAATGAAGTTATGATATTTACCGGTTGGAGATTTTAGGTCTGGAGTTTTGGAAGATTCAATAGGTTTAATAGGAGTTTCAGAACTCGATTCAGATTTCTTCTTCTCCTTTTTTAATTCTATTGGTTTGGTCTTTACAATTATTGGTGAAACTATTTTTTGTGGTTGAGTCTGGTGTTGTGTTGAATCTATTTGAATTTCCATTGGTGTAACATTTAGAGTCAAAGGTGCTGGTTGTATATTTGTTGTCAGTCCTTTAATAATAGCTGGTGATGATATTACTTTTACATCTTTAGACTGAGGAACTTTAGAACTTTGTGACGTTATTAATTTACTCTTTGGGATCATCACTTGTTTTTTAATACCTAAAGCTTTCATATCATTTGGACTCATCGTTACTTGTTTTTGAATATACACGACTTTTTGATTATTTCGATCTTGACCTGGTTTTGTAAGGATCATATCTCCCTTAAACATATTAGCACTTATTAGATTTGCCTTAACTTGATTCGTTGTCTGTATAACATTTGGCTCTACCAGTGGTGGTTCATTGGAATGAGCAGGTGGTATAGTTACATCTTCTTTCTTTTTACTAACAAACGTTCTCAAAGGCTTCTTCAATTTACCAGGGCTGTGTTTTTCCAATTTATCTTCTTTCTCAGGACTTTTCATGGCGCTGACAGCAGCTGCCATTTCTAAGTCCAAGCGTCTAACTTGTTCACTGTCCATTTGTTTGTTAGTGCCTCGTCTACGGGAGGCAGCCATACTTCCTCCTCTGGTAGTTAAACCTCTTCGGCCTCCTCTAGCTCTGACACCTCTTCTAGGAGGTTTAGGGCCAAAGTCACTATCACTAAATGATTCTTCCGATTCGGATGATTCTGAGGAAGAAAACAACTCGTCGTCTTCTGGCTCATTGACATCTTTAGCATTAGATTTATTATCATGTTGTACCAAATTAGACGTTCGTACATTCGCACTAACAGTCGATTTTGGAGTAACTGTAATAGGTTGCATTGCAGCGGAAGCTCTTCGAAGTCTACCACCTACAGAAACTGGCTGTTTGACTATTTTTGGAGGTATAGAAGCCACTTTCTGTTTTACAGGCGGCATTGAAGTATTATTAACATTAGTGGAAGATACTGGCAAAATCATGGATATTGTGGACTTGTTAGGATCGAGACACATAGATTCATCCATGTCAGATGAACTCATATCAGGCAAAGCATCTGCAGGCTTTGGTTGCGATGGAGAAAATCTGCTAGTGTAACAATGATCTAACTCTATGCTGTACCTGATTGAATTTTGTTGTTCTTCAACTGTTAACATATCTAAAAATTATTTTTCAAAATTAAGAAAATAATAAATTTAAAATTTTATAACATTAACAATATATGTATACAAAATTTACCAAGCATAGCAGTAACATTTTCTCCAAGTATTTGCTTAGCTTCTTCACTTTGTAGAGCAGTTTCTAATCGCTCCAACTGCTCAGGATCCATTTCCATAAAAGGATCAACTAAGCCAGCTGGATCAGCTGCTGTGTTTGCATTTGATTCCGATGGTACAAATGCAGGTGGATCAACAGTTAAAGTTAAATTTCCTTCAGCAGCATCATTATCGGTTTGACCTAACCTAACAACACTTACACTAGCATTTGACTGATTGACTGTAGAAAAAATAAAATTAATATTTTAAAGTTAAATTAAAAGAATAAAAGATTAATTTTTTTAGTACTCTAGAATATCAATAATCTAATGAATACATACGTATGAGATTTTGTAATGTATCTTGATCCACAGAAATCACTCCATTGTCATTAACCATTAAGATAAGGGTATCATCTTTCTTGGAACTGCCCTCCTGGGGTTCCACGATGTATGAACTAGACATTATTTGGCTCTATAAATCATGTAAAACAATTTCAAAATTATAAAAAGATAAAACCTTTAACATTAAATTAGTCTTCGCATTTTACTTAAAAAGAAAAAAATCTTACAATTTTAAAAATAATAAAAAATAATATAGAATTGTCAAATTACCAAAGAATATATAATAACTTTTTTCTTATATAATAATTGACAAGTAAAGTCATCATTTACAGTGACTTTCTAAAAAAACTTTATTAAGATAAATAATGGTACATACGTTTTCTATAACTCGTCGAACATCCTATGGTGTCCAGTTTGTCAATTTATGCATCAACATCAATTTGATTCATGAAGAAGTAACAAACAAATGTTGAACGTTGGAACATTGGAAATCATTGTACCCTGATTTGTTCAACAGTATCCAAATAATTTGCTAATTCACATAACAGTGATCCTTTGAGTTGAATATCACACTCACAGGTATGTACACGCACAAGAAGAATTATATTAGTGAATCAAGTCCACATGCACAATTATTTACAGAGAAAAATGCGGTTTATACAAGAATGAGAGAAAGAAAGAAATCTAAAAGTCTTTTGAGGGAACACAGTGGTGTGTTGGTTTTCCTCGTAGGTGTATATGAAGCAATACACAAGGAGGAATCCAAGTGTATGTTTACAGCTTATCGGTACTTGGGCAGACCGATAACAGGCTCGTATACAAAGCAACGCAAAGGTATCTTCGAGACGAAGCCAAGAGGAAGACGTGAGCGAAGCTGGAGACTCTGGTTTCGGCGAAACGTGCTCTCGTCCGCACTTCCTTCCCGCGTAAACTGCCCCACCGCTCAAGAGGGGGTCACTGGCCAGTAGAATCCCGGAAACTCGGCCAACTCCCAGGAACACTTTGGTCAACGGTTCTGAGGGGTAGGGACGCCGAAACGGAACGTCGCGGACTCTTGAGCTTCGCTGCGATTCGTGAGCGAGTAAACAAGACCCGCCGCCGCAATAGTCAGCCGCCCGCTGCAGTAGCCGAGCAGGCCGTCCGCCATCTTGTTTAGCCTGCTGCTGCTGCCTCTCTCTCTCTCTCTCTCTCTCTCTCTCTCTCTCTCTACAAGTATGTGTGAGCGTGTGTCAGTGTACTGTAGTATAATATAATACGACTATACGACCATATCTTATATTGTATAGGGCTATTGTGCGAGACTGGCGAATTTGCTTAGCCGCACCTCGCGACGCTACACCACGTACGGCTCTACACCATACATAAACCACTGGATATCTCGGTCAGGGAAGACTCGATAGAGAGTTAGAGCACTAGCAGCATCGACAGCTCTTAGTGCTCGCGATCAACATATCGCGAGGCCCGGGGAACGACGAACGAGAGCGCGCGCTTTTTTTACCCCACGCGCGTGTATATAAGCGTGATCCTCGCTCTTCTCTATGGTTCTGGTAGTCTCCGCCTGCGTAGCGCTCTCCCGTCTCCGGTGCAACGCGAGGCTCGCGAGCTGCGCGAGACCCGAACAGTCCGAAGAACTGGATACTGCAATTACTGCACTGTACAACTGGACTGTACAACTGGACTGCTACTATAATAATTATGGCATTTTATTTTGCAGTTTTGCCGCTGCAGTTTTTTTATACAAGTCGACGACGAGCCGCGCACTTTGCTTCGGCGCACGCATCGACTACTGCTTTCCTTCGAATGCTTTCTTTGCGTTAAAACTTAAACACTACTTCGAAAATTCATTCGCTTATTATATTATTATAATTATATATTATATTAAAACATAGAACATATACAGATTCGCTGCGGGAGCATGAAACACGGGACGTTTACGAGCTCATTAAATATATACTTACGATAGCGAAGGCCGTAGAATTCAGTTATAAATGCCCAAAAGGCTGTATACTGGGTTACAAAGGGACATTTTCGAAGTTACTTTATACATTATACACTTTATTTACACAGAAATACCAGTGTAGATAGGGATTACTATTGAACAAAATTTCTTTTTTTTCAATTGAATTGCGAAATCATTAAACAGTTTTGTTTGGACTCTAGTGCTGTGTGCGCTAGTTAGTGTTACTCCTGCTCTATCTTAAAATAGAGAAACACATGAACACATCTTGTACAATATTACCGTTTGTTTTGTTGTTTTCGGCTTTTGCCGGATTATCGCAAGCATGCGTTATCCAATATTTACAGGTGTATTTATTATACTGTTTAAGAAAGCGTGCTAACAGCATGCCACAACGTGCAAGAGTAGGAATATCTATATTACATATATAATATACTACCTTTAAGTACAATGTACTTGTGAAAACTAAGAGGACCGAATGTCATTATAACAAAGTTTCATTGTCGAGTTTCGTTGCAAAAAGAACAGTTGATGCTTAAAAAAGAAAGCTTCAAAGGTTCAACTAATTAATAGCCAGCTAAAAAAATATATTTCCAAACAATTATTTCATAAGTTTAAAAAAAAATTTTCTTATTATATTCCACTTCTAGGTTACATGGATCCACAAAAACGACTATATTTGAAATTATAACGCGCACGTAACACGTAATATATTTATAATTATAAGTGAAGGATAAATTCATCTTATGGACAGAGAATATTTTAATTGAGCACTTAAAGAAAAATGCCTCCCAAGAAAGCCCCAGTACGCATGCTTCCTCAAAATCGTAAGCAGAAATATTCAATATTGCTACTGAAAGAATTGAAATTTTTTGAAAAAATCATACTTGCTTATGTAAATAAATCATTTAACTTCTGTATTTTTAGAGTCAGGCTATCTTAAATTTAAACAATGGAAATATTCGCATCCATTTCCAGATGAATATAAGAGATCTGCGAAAGCTTTAATGCTATTTGATCAACAAAATGTACCTGTAGAAAATACTATTCAAGCCCAGAAAAATTTAGTGAGTTAATTCTAATAAAACTTACATTATCTATTATTTTTCCATTATTTTGCCCTAATCTAGTCTTTCTGTTATCAATTTTTTTTCACAAACAATTGATTTTTGTTATTTTCATAGTAACTTTCTTATTGCAGGCTACAAAAAATTTGTACAAATTGGCACTGTTAGCACAACAACACAATGATGAGCTTAATTATCTGTTAAACAAATTTGAAATTCTTCAGAAGAATAGATTTATTTCACAATATGAAGCAAAAGTTTTAATTACTGAACTTTTGTTTGGTAAACAGAACCTAAAGTCCTCCAATAGCAAAGTTGAAGCTATAAAATTTTATGAAGAAGATTTACGAGAAGCTTTTATAGAGGCAAGAGATATTTGTAATCCAATCAGTAATCATACGTGTATGTAATGAATCACATATAACTATATTTTCATTTTCTTTACTACAATATTCAATCAAATATCTTTTACAGGTAAGTTGCCAGTATACATACGTATTAATACTTTAAGCATATCAATTGAGGATACCCTTCATGCTTTTTCTAAAGAAGGTTGGAATCTTTTACCTCGGTGTAATTCATATTCAGAGTATTTATCAATGTTACAAGACTTGAGCGGAAGAGATTTTATTAGAGATTATCATATTTCTGAACTCCTAGCATTCCCACCGGCAACATTGCTCTACAATCATCCTGGTTATATAAAGGGAAAATTTGTATATCAAGATAAGGTACTTATTTGCAGAATAAACTAGATACAATTACAACCACTGATGTATCATTTGTATTCAATTTATTAAATTTGCAGGGAAGTTGTCTTTCGAGTTTTTTGTTAAATCCAAAACCTAATTCGATTGTATTAGATGCTTGTGCTGCACCTGGATTAAAAACAAACCATCTTGCCAATATTATGGCTGGTACAGGGTAAGTCGCTAAAATATTTTTTTTAAATTTGACTTATTTATTTTTGACAAAAAACATCTTTTTCTCACTGCAGATTAATTTATGCAAATGACATCCATCCCGAAAGAGTTAATAAGTTAAATCGTTTATTGAATATAACAGAAACAAATGCAAGGGTCCTACAGAAAGACTTTATGAATTTGAATTTTTATGAATTTTCAGATGTGAAATATATTTTAATAGACCCTAGTTGTACGTATTCTGGTATATTCTTTGCTGTTGGTCAAAAAATGAAAAAATTTGGTATTATACGTAAACAAGTTAATTCAAGTGCACTATTAAGAATGGCACTTCAAAGTTTTCCTAATGTAAAACGAGTGGTTTATACAACTTGTTCACTCTATGAAGAAGAATGTGAAGATGTGGTAACTCAAGCTTTAAATGATGTTGGTGATTCTTACACCTTATTGAATGTTAAAGAAATGTTATGGAATCAATGGGATAATGTAAGTCAACCAGGAAGTATTTGCTCAGGAAAATGCTTACGCGTTGTACCAGAGTATGACCTTTGTCAAGGTTACTTTATAGCAGTATTCGAAAGGAATTTTGATGTACCAGTACCCCCATATACAAAAAAAATTAAAGCTAACGGTGACATATACAGTATAGATGAAGTCGAAAAAGTTGAAAAAGTAACTGATACTGGCAGAACTTTTGAAACATTTGTACCAAAAGAAAAATTTCAGGAAGAACATTTAAAAAAGATACAGGAACTGTCAAAGCTCAAGAAAAAAGTTGAAATAGTTTCAAAGCATGCATACATGTTCAATCAACAGAATATGAAAACTGCAAATCCATATTTCCAAAGCCAAACTAATTTTCCTACAAATTCTGGAACAATTACCAACATGAGCATAATACCTCCGCAAGTGTTTGAAACTACTCATAGTCAATTATACCCATAAGTCTGTAGTAGGAAAATATTTCTACTGAAACTAAAACTTTCCATCTTATTTGTATAATTTAATTACACAACAGTGATTTAAGTTAAAGATATGTCTAAAGTTTACATAAAAATTCAAATTTGAGATTTAATAGTTTTTTAATATGCTTTATAGAAAATATTTAAGTTAATTATATAAGTTAATAAAAACTTTATAAGATTATTATTTCTATAATTTTTTCTTTTACAGATGTTTTATTTTATATAAATTTTATATACAGAAATAATCTATACATAATGTATACAAATATTGATAAGATAATTTATTATTGCTTATTATCTTCGACTGATGTTCCAATATTTGTTTTTGAAGATGATTAAAATTATATATGTAGAGGGTGACCTAGAAACGGGACCGTGTCAAAGCGCCCAATGAGTCAAAGCGCCCAATACCAAAAAATAGGTCTTTTCCCAGCGATTTTAGCCGATATAAAGTGCCGATAATACGGTGAAAAGTCAGACTCTGGATGTTCGCACTTTATATCGACCAAAATCGCTGGGAAAAGACCTATTTCTTGGTATTGGGCGCTTTGACTCATTGGGCGCTTTGACACCGTCCCTAGAAACCATGCATCATATATATACTGACATAAACAGAGTGAAAAACTGAGTATACATTTTGTTGTTCGAAACCTTTCCGATGATTTTCCATAGAGTTATAGAGAAGAGAAAATTCCCCTTACCACGCACCCGCGCATCTCTGTTTTGAGCCATGGTGGGAGGAATTTTTCTTCCGCAATGACTCTATGGAAAATCATCGGAAGGACGTTTTTTATCCTGATTACGACCGTGTATATATGATGCATTATTTCTGGATCACCTTGTATAGTTCAGATAACAACTTGATTACTTTTACTATATCTTACTATAAAAACCGTGCATAAATAGACAATAGGTATAATTTACAAATTCATGAAGTTAACATACTTTGTTACACTTCATATTAATGTCAAAGTTTTCATCTTTTAAAAAATATTACTTACTAAAATTCTAAGAATCAATTAAAAGTTTATTTTAAACTTGTTACTTGAATAAATTAATTATCTTTAGTGGAATTATTCATGAGCTATCTGACTCGTCTTGTTATCTCTGATAGTGTTAAGCCATTCACAGTATCAGATGTTTGTAGCATTTGATATGCTGTAGGTGCAGTTGAAATATTTTCTAAATAATATTGTGAGAATAATAAAATAATAGTTAAATTAATTATAATTAATAAATTATTTCAAAATGACTTTTGAATTTACAAATGTTGCAACGCTTGTGATATCATTATTTGCGTCTGTTATAACAATATTTTATTTGTACTGCAAATATAAATTAAATTATTGGAATCGCCGTGGAGTAAACTCACTTCCAACACACTTACTTTTTGGCAATTTTAAAGATACATTTACCTTCAAAAAACCACCAGGTCAAGTTATCCAAGAAATTTATGAAAATGCACCATCGAATGAACCCTATATTGGATTCTACATATTTCATGAACCAAAGCTGCTTCTTCGAGATCTCAACTTGATGAAACAATTAATGGTAAAAGAGTTTGACACATTTCCAAACCGATGTTTTGGAGGAGAAACTCAAAAAGACTCGGTTGGATTAATAAATCTTTTGGGCATACACCAACCGCAGTGGAAGTATCTTCGTCAGAAACTTACACCCAGCCTAACTGGTCTCAAATTACGAGCAATGATTCCGCTAATACAAGAATGTGGAGCTCCTTTGATAAAGTTTGTTGAAAATTCAAAGAGTCAATCAGATGGATGGAAAGTACTAGAACTAAAAGACATATCAAGCAGATATACAACAGATGTTATAGCTTCGTTGGCCTTTGGAATAACCACAAATTCATTTGATGAAAATGATGTTTCTTTCTGGAAAGCTGGTAAATTTAATTTGATACATTGAAAATACTTTAAATAAATACCAATTAAATTGTTATTGTTATAGGTCAGAAAATCCTCTCAGGTTCCAAAAGAGGAATCATTTTAATAATATTTTTTTTCTTGCCTGGTTTGATCAAGTTTATAGAAAATTTGATTGTTGGTCCTGCCAAATACTTTAGAATAATATTTTGGGATTCAATGAATACACGTGAAAAGAATCAAAATATACGAGGGGATCTGATTGATTATTTTCAAACTTTAAAAAATGAAGAACAAAATCCAGAATATAGTATAGAAAACTGAAAATTAGTTATTATTATTATAATGTTAATGTTAAATTATTCTTAGCTTCAATTAACGTTTCCAAAATGTTTTTAGAATTCGAAGGTGATAATCTTCTTTCTCAAGCTGTGTCATTTTATGTAGCTGGATTTGAAGCTAGTTCTACAGCCATAACTTTTAGTTTGTATGAACTATCACTTCATGCAGAGTACGAAGAACGCCTTTATAAAGAAATTAAAGAACATTTGACAGGCAAAGAATTAAGCGCAGATTTAATAAATGAGATGACGTTTTTGGATCAAGTTGTTAACGAGGCTTTGAGAATGTATCCACCACTTCCTATTGTAGATAGAGTAGCTGTGCGAGATTATATTGTACGAGTAAAATAATTTGAATACTATTTATCTAAAATAATATTAAACATGTATATAATTAGTATATATAATTAGTATTCGCTGAATTTTACAGCTACCTGGAAATAATATTACTATTCAAAAGGGAACGCCGGTTTACATATCTGTGACTGGTACAAATCGTGATCCGAAATATTTTGATAGGCCCGACGAATTCATACCGACAAGACCACGAATGGAAAGTTCTAATTTACCGAGTTCCTCGCTTGCTTTCGGTATAGGGCCGCGTTCATGCGTAGGTAAGCCAAATTCATCTCTAAATGAAAACATTAATCAGAACTCCTATTTTATAAACTATTAAAGTAAGTAGAAATCAAATCGTTCTCATTATTACAACTTGAAAATACGCCAATCAGTTACAAAGTTAGCACCCATAAAGTACTTTTGATCCACATATAGCCTGAGCCCAAATACACGAGCACTTCACATAATGCTCTTGAAGAACTTTTATCTAATCAGCTAACACTTCCTGCTTGAAAATAATATTGAAAAACACGTATTACCAGGCGTCGAACTGTCGGCTGGTCTGCGTAAGCTTTTAAATTCACCACATCTACAGATAAGCACGCGCATATAAATATAGAATTAAAGCACGCGCGTACTTTTATAGGACAGAGACTTGGATTGATCATGACGAAGATCGCCCTTATTACGATACTCAGTGAGTATACCCTCAGCAACGGCAAGGAGAACGATAAGACCTTGCTCAAACCCATCACCGTCTTCACGGCTGCTGATGGCATTCACGTTAAACTTAAGAAAAGAAATTAATCTGTTCTTCACATAGTACGTAGATTTAAATAAAAACGATTTAAATAAAAGCACAATTCGAGTTTTATTTCCATGTTTTTGATAAAGCTTTTCTTTCAAAGTCAAACTTTATAAAATTGTGTATTGCATAATGCTTTATTAGGAAGCTTATTGTAAAATGAATTTTATTCCTATTATTCATATCCCTTTTCACAGTACAGAAGAGTCTGTCTAGTAATTGGATTGAACAAATTTTTGTACATCTCTAATCAGTCGTCTTTTCTATGTCTAAAATTACGTTATGTGTAATATCCATTTTACTTAAACGAGAGTTATTATATAATCGGCATATATCATATGATATATATCATCCGCGGTTACTATTTCATAAAGATTGACTGCAAAGTTCGCTTTATCCTTTTATTAGAGAATTAAAAACTCATATTTACATAGGCATGTGCAAGTTATAACTAAAAAGCAAAACAAAACAGTGTTTTTAATGCATACCAGGACGAATTGAATTTATTGCATAAATCACAGAATTGAATATTTACGAGCTGCTGATAAAACACGAAAACTAAAAATTCAATTGCCTCTCATTCAACATTGAATCACTCAATCCAGCGCGATTTCCTCTACCTACATAATAATATTCACTATCAATTACAGTCTATCGACTCTATCTTAGCTTTATTCTTATCTCTTTTCGCTGATAAAACGACGTATATAATATTTAAATAGATTATAACATAATATTACAAAAATAACAAGCGCCCTGACAGCAATAGTCAGTAGACCCGGTGATTGTGTGGCCATAAAAGATCCCTTTATATTTATAAACGGACACGATATATAAAGTCTCTAAATGTGGCGTTGTATAGACGAGATAAAAATTTGTTTTTACTCTTTAACTGCGTAACGCATGACTTCCGAAGATACGTGTAAGCTGTATACAGCATAACAAAGAAGCTTACAAAATTGACTGATATCTTTTAGTTTCCGTTTTTGTACATACACACGGCACGACGTGTCGTCAAAAAATTTGTCATATACTTACGAATTTAATAATATTGTATAATAATTGTCGTTAAAAAAGAAAAAAAGATAATTTAACAATACTTAATCATACGACTATTAGCCAACACTTATGTGCTACATTGTCTGAACATTACTTCTCTTTACGCGATATGGAAATTGGCTAAGTTTAATACAGTGCAGAATACTTTTATAGTTTTTGTCTTCGGCATGGTATTATTGACTTTCTTCTTGTGCGTCTTTGACTTCGTCTGTGGCTTGAGGTAGTTCTGCTTTCGTGGCTAACTGTAATGCATTGAGCCACCTTGAACAGAAATGGCACTCGGGCTTTTAATACTATATATTTAATATAAGAATGTCAAATATAAAGAAAATTTTGTTTATACCTCTCTTTATCCATTTGTGTCGAAGCCTGAAGATAATACGATTTGCGAGAATGGTGAATCTTAAATGCGCGCACACGATCCTTGGTGTTGAGTGCATCGTCATCGGGTAGATCAGTGCCTTCGGTTACAGTAAAGCCAGGCATAGGGGTAGCAGTCATCGCAGTGCGCTCTGATTCTGATTTGAATGTATAAAGAACAAAGTCATTGTGAAGGGCGAACCAGCGCCTCGTCCAGGGTTTGCTAGCTTGGGTCTTGAAAAGCAGATATCCTGAAAGAACAGACGCTGCAGCAGCCGAAACCTGTAGCAAACTAGGTACGGGGCCGTTACTACCGATTGTTGGCGAGGATGGCGACGTTGATTTACTCATTGGTTGTGTCAAAGCCGCATGGCACAGTCGACACACTCGCATGTTTTTATTGTCTTCGAACAACAATTTCTGATTTGAACATTTGCTACAAACAACCTGCAATAAAATATTCATTTTTTATTCTAGTAACTAAATTTGTTCCTTATAGTTATTTCAATTATGTGTTTTTAAAGTTAACTCTTTAATTGGTCATTAAATCTGTGTGAAACTAAGGTACTTTATCACGAAAATAACTTCTTTTATTAATGATAAATCTCGGAATGGCTGTTTTATTCACAATTGTGAATCGCACCTATTAAACACATAGTTGATCAATGAAGTCAATGTATGCGTGCACACTTACGATTCCACAAGCTCGACAGTTATGTTTGCGTTTCATAACGGAGAATATGACCTCGCAAACCATGCAGCGAGTGACGTCGTCTGCCTTGAGAAGGGCTGTATTTACATTGCCGATCTTGAGACTAGCCTTGCGCCGCATGATTTCTTGCATTGTCTCAAACAAAGCGTCCAGCCAAGCGGCCTTTTCAGTTGCTGAATGTGTGTACAGTTCGACACTCTTATTTCGACCTCGAAGATAAAATGTGTTTGCAGTTTCGAGGTTGTCACCTTCAATAACTTGTAGGTTCTCGATCATGAACTTGGCGCGTAAACGGTACAAGGGACCGGGTATCAGTCGCAGCGAACACAGTAACAGAATATCGCTAAACTAGAAATTAAAAACGAAATCAAATCGATTAAACGACGTGTTGAATATTACACGATTAATTAAGAAATTTTCAATATAATAAATTATTTTTTAAATTACTTACTAGGAACATGTGTCTTTCTTGATGATCTCCACTTCTGGCTGAAATCTTTACGATTCTTCCTTCTTTGACGAGCTCACGCGTCGCACTGACTAGATCGGTCGAGTCGTAAATACTTTCTTGAATCTCCAAAAGCTTCTTGAATTTATCAATCTTTTTCATAGCTTCATTTGTGTGATTTGCTGCCGTCGATACTAATTCTAGGGCTTCTACAAAAAAAAAATGAGTAATATAATATAATAAATGGTAAATGATTGATAAAATAATTATTATTCAGAGTCTAACGTACTTTTGGTATCTTCATAATCTGGGTTATCTTTAACAAGGTTTCTTAAATAATCTTTTAACAGTAATTCATATCGCGGCAATCTCTGGATGGGACTAAGCATGTGATGTGCTAAGGAAAGTTTTGCGCATTCGTCTAACTTTTGTATCTCGTTTATAATAGCCGCAAATCTTGGAACCTTTTGTTGCAATGTACTTATGAGATTTATTGCATAATCGAAATTCTTTACGTACTCCGTGTACATTTTCAAAAACGGAGCAAAGTTTTTCATTATGTCTCCTATTCTTGGATCTGCATCCCATGCCTCTATCCGTGTATCCAACTGCGGCAATAAAAAGTCATTGTGAAACTTATAAATCGATTTTATATTAGAAAACATTTGCTGAACTGTGTCCGGGGGAAACATTGGGTGAGCTCTATTCTCTTGATCGACTCGGAATTGAAAAATCTGATCGATGAGGTACAAAATGTTGACGTATTTCTTTTCGGTAGTCAATAGCTCATCCGCGATATGTCTGGCTTTCTTTCTTTTTGCTTCTATGGAACTCTTTCTAGCCCGAAGTCTCTGCTCAACGAGTAAGTCATCAGCGTGATCTGCGACAATTGCTGAATCTGTTTCTGAAGATCGCGTCTCCTCGGATTCTTCGTCGCTTTCCGATTCACTAACTGCATAATCGTTTTGATAAGAACTTTCCTGAACGACGTATCTACAAAAAATTTAGTTAGTCAGTAGAATGCTTATATCATTATGTCTGTATCAATGATTCATTGTATGCAAGACACATATGATGACTATAAAAAACGATAATAATGTATGACAACAAATTTTACAATAACTAAATAGTACCTGCTACTTCGATATTCCAAAACACTGTGTGACATCTTTGCATAAGATGATTCGATTGTTGTCTCTTGTGCTGTATTAACTTCTGTGCACACCGTTGAAGCTGTAGACATGACAAATGGTCGAAACCTGGGGAAGCCTCCGAAACTAGCAATCCTATGGAAGGAATGTCTGGGATACTGGTTTTGCTCATCTTGACCACCGACCGAGTCTGAATCTTGTGAATTGCCATCTTCACTAGTCGCACTTTGTTGCTCCAATAATCGTGAATTTCTATTTCCAGTCTTTTCTGATTCTACGGATGCAGGCTCTGAACTTTTGTCATCCGTGATATGTAAATCTGTATAAAAAGTACTGGTGCCACTCATTTTAGAGCCAAACATCTTGGGCTCGAATGGCTCTGGACGAAGACAAATCATCCAGGATGAATAAAAGTCTTTCAACTGACTTCGCAGCATTCTGTTCAATAATTAAATATATTAGTAATAATGAATGTTAATTGAGGAACAGAAGCAATTTTAATCTGATGTTCAAATGAAGCAAATCGAACTCTAGTACTAATTATCAACAAGTAAAGAAATTGTTCTAATGTAATGGATTAGGTCATTGCTGAGTTAATTATTTGCATAATTATTTATTTCTATTTTTAAATCAAGCGAATATCTTTACTTTACTATATACTGAAGCTTGTTTCTACATAAGTACCATTAAACATTAACAAAATTGGAATGTATATTTGGAATTAATCAATGAAACAATTACCAAAGACTTAAGCTTATGAGCATGAAAACATTAGCAGTATCTTTTTCACACTAATACAAGATAAGATTATTGTAGGTTATCCAAAGTTAGCAAAAACTTTGAAGTTAATCAGTGACGCTTAACTCTAATATGCACTCATTGTCCCAATCACTCTATGAAATGTCAAGAGTACAAGTGAATAGCCCTATAAGATAGAGCGACAGAGAGTGTAGAGAGAAAGATAGAGGGAGAAAGACAGAACGATAGAGCAGTCGTTAAAGCATGACACTGCAGAGTCAAGAGGTTTTTACACTGCTGAAAAAGTAGTATATCCTTATTGAAAGAGAAACAAGATCCTTGCACTCGATTGTAGTGCTGCGTGATTCAATATCAAGAGGAAAGACACAACCAGGAAGAAAAAAAGAGAGCACAAGAAAAACTCACCTTTAGCCTGGCCTTGTTCGACCAGCTGTCCTGACAAGGTGCCAGAGATTCCTGAGCCTGGCATCGCGCACCAGCACTCCCGAACGCGGAGGAGGCACACTTGAAGTCCAAAACTGTAGATACGACTAGAAAGCGAGGGCGCGCTTTAAATGCGAGGTGCGACCGAGCGTAACTGGCGCAGCGTGTTGTTGTTGCCGTGGGAGGGCCGCCTAATTTGGAGCACACGGGCCGCTCCTCTTATCAGAGTAGTCGAGCAAGAGTCAGACCGGTCGTGCGCTCTTCTACCTTTTCCGCGACGATTCAATGTCCAGGCGATATCCTATTGCTCGACTCTAACTGTGCGCGTGTATGACTGTATATGTATAAATACGTTCGATCAGTAAAGGAACGATCTGCACTACACAATGGGCCTAGGAATGGAACGACGAGATACGACCGTCGTCGCTGCTGTGCGCGCACTGAGGGTCTGAGTCTCAGTCCGAGACTCAGAGGGATGCTTCGTGCGCCCATTGGCCGTTCGATTTTCCATGCGCGAGTGAGAAAGACAAACGCACTTTATACGTCGAGTATATATATATATGTATATATGCGTGTGTCTATAGGTATATCCAAGAAACTATACACCTCGTAGTTCGTAGCTGCTTTATTTATTCGCTCCTTTAGCCTCTCGTCTGTTCTGCTTCTGCTCTTCGATTGGAGGCTTAGTCGCGCGTATTATAGGTATAACGACTGCAGCTCTTGCGCCTTCTCTACCGCTCACTACGTATCACCAGATCACCTATAGCTAATAACACGTACAACTCGTACAAGTACAAGTACGCAGATATAGATATACCGGGAGAGCGGGACAGTTGCGAAGGCGGACTTACGCGGGGATTATTCACTTATCGTTAGCTACCGTTGTACCTTGTACTCTAGGCGCAGTAGTACACTGCTATTAATAATAGCTGCGTTGACGTCGGTAAGACAGAGCGTGCGGTGTGCGGTAGCCTTCGACTATATCATGCAAGTTACCTATATATTATATACGCATTTAGTACATAATAGTACTCGACCTGTGTACCAGTAATTTTGTAATTCTCTTGCTTCGATGGGAATGTTTGAGCCGTTGCGCTGATCATGCGTAGGGGACGGGATTAGAGCTTTGCGCTCTGCCGGGGAGAGATATTAAGTACGCAGCGATATATGGGGACTTGAATTTATTTTTAGATAAAGCGACGGGTTGCTCTTGGGTTCTCTCGATGCCGCTACTGAGTTAGTGACCGGTTCCGTACTTATCTTCTACTACTTTTATACACCTATTTCATCGTGTCTTCTCTTATTCTCCAATATTGTATTTATCTGTATACAAGGATACACAGTAATCGAGAGTTCGTGCTTCCAAATATATACATCGAACATGTGTGTCACGCTACTTTCAAACTTTAGTTGAATATTTCAATACCGATCAATTATACATACACGGTCCCATTGTCTTTCGGGCCGATTAATTCGAATTAAACGTCATCTCAAACGTGACTTTATGCACTGTTTTTTCTTTGTTACTTACGAAAAATCTCTAGACATCATATATCGCATCATATCAATAATATATACTTTACCAAGAAATAAATATCTTCTTGATTTTTTCAAATTTCATTTCATATTTTCTGCTTACTTCATTTAAGCTATTCGGAACTAGATGGCGATGGCTGTGCTCTGAAGATGCTAGAGTCTAGCTGCTGGACATTTATCTCGTCCTCTCTTATCAAATACGTACGACATTTACTGGTATATTTACGAAATGTAGATTAAATCTAATCCATTCTTCTTTTACATCTTGCAACATCAACAATCACGTTTATTCATTATTCATCACCAGCTAATCAGGTAACATTCATAAGATGTTGGCGAATTCAGTAATCTTTATAAGAAATTAAATACTCATTTATATGAACTCGTACTTTTGTCGAATAAACATCAGTTGAACTTGTATGATTTGGAATATTAATATCAAAAAACGAATTACTTATTTGAAAAAAGAGCGCGAAACCGAGTGACTAATAGCAGATTAGCAGAGAGCAGCTAATAGATGCGAACTCGGCGTTCGGCCGCTCGGCGCCCTCGGCGGCAAAGCGAGAGACTGCGCATGTCCGAAAAGTCGCGCGTAAGCGTAAGGCGTAAGCGTAAGGTAAGCCGCGTAAGCGTAATATACGGAGCATATAAGTATATGCCGTATATACTAATAGCAGAATAGTGTAATAGTATAATACTATAAATATCAGAATCAGACTCACTGACTCAGAGTTTGACTGTCAGAGCCAGATCAGCGAGGCCCGAGCCAGACATTAATATCAACGTGCTGCTATATGATATATAATATGCAAAACTCTCTGGATAATAGTAGATTCTCTGATCAGATATATCGATCCATCGACTAGCAGCCGAGTCGATGGAGCAATAAAAACAACACCTTTTTTCTGAACGATTCGTTAATACTTGCATAACCTGCGCCAGAGACTATTAATTTCTGTGAAAACAAAAAGAAGAGCTTTGTTTAATCTTTCGTACTGGTTTAACAGATGGAATTCGTAAGCAAAAATGAAGTGACTCGGAGTAATCAGATATTTATTTAAATGGAAATGATGCATGACGTTACCAGTATGCCGACGTCTTCGGTCCTTGATCTTAACATTGATACATCAAGGCAAAGATATCCGTTTTGTATAGTATGGACACCGATCCCCGTATTAACGTAATTACAGACTTAACCTACTAATTACTAGATAGAGTTTAAAAATGTTCTTGTTTGAGCTAACGGTACAAATGTTTTTCAGTTATTTATTTCCTTTCATTGGACACATGGGAATAGCAACTTCTAGTGGAGTGATACGTGATTTTGCAGGACCATATGTTGTTTCAGAAGACAGAATGGCTTTCGGCTGGCCAACGAAATATTGGCAACTAGACTATGTTAAAGCAAAAGGTCGGGTACAAGGATGGGATTCTTCTATTCATGAAGCTAGTGAAATTTATAAAGGCAGAATGGTAAATTATCTGAACATGTTAAAATTTGTGAGCATATACATATTAAACAAATTTATACATTTATTTAATCAATTTTCCAGCATAATTTGCTATGCGACAACTGTCATTCACATGTGGCAACGGCTTTAAATTTAATGTCTTATAACAATTCAAACAATTGGAATATGGTGAAACTAGCTATTTGCATGCTTATTTTTGGAAAATACGTCAGGTAATTATACAAGATATACTACAGATAGAATTTGAACTTCTCTCTTAAAATTTTCTTTTTTAGTTTTACAGCAAGAGTGAAAACATGGACTCCGTTTATAATAACAGTTATAATCATCATTTTACTTTCAAATTTAGATTTGCAAATATTAAAATTTGATATATTCTAATATCTAAGATCCTTAAATGTAAAATATATAGAACTATAACATAAATATTTATAACATTTAATTTGTAGATGAGTACAAATTTGTATATATGGCAAACATTATTCTTCATTTTGACTGTCCATTTCAGTAATGACAGTGCGCTCTACACTAAATTCATAGTCGTAATTATCTGTGTTAATTCTTTTAATAAAAGACTCTATTTCATTTAATCGTAGTTGGTCGATTACCAAGTCTTCATTCCTACTTCTTTCCAATTCCTTGCAAAATTTGAATGGTATACCAGTTAAATAATTAGTTGAGCCTTCCTGCGAAGTTTGTTTAACAATTGATGACCCTGGCAATGGTGGATATGGAATATCATTAGTAAGCGATGGATACATATTTGGTAATTGATCATTAGCACTGGGTTCTTCTGGCTGATTTCTTCTTTCAACAAATATAAATTCTCCACCATCTGACTGTGCTGGTTCTTGAGGAGAGCTAGGAGGAGAATCTTTATGCTTCTTTTTTCCAAAGAACCAAGACATTTTCTGCAAATATAAACATAAATTCTCCGGTTAGAAGTTGATCGAGATAAAAGTAAAAGAATCTGATGCAATTACTCACGCTATGAGGTTAAGATCGCTAATGTTGCAATAAGTAATTTGTACCTCAGTAACAATTCATAGAATTGTATACCACGCGTTGAAAACAGTATTACGCGAATAATGCAATCATTTTCTTATCCAAAAGCTCTGCAAACACGAGGGTAAACAATAAAAAACAACGGAATACATTAGTCTGATACACAACAACGTTTGACAAAGACGTTATATTATAGACAACTCTCAACTGTCAGTTGCGCGGCGCAATGCGCGTTGCGCCGTAGCAGTAGCTAAGGATATATATATAATATAATGTACTCGTCTGAAAGTTCTAACATTCAGTTAGGTTAACTTTAATATCTCCATTGTTATCTGGAAATAATACAACAGGATGACATGTCATTTTTTAATACTACACGGCCACGTGTGATAAAAAGAAATTCTTATTAGGAAATTTTTTAATATGTTGCGCAATGAGATAAAGAGATACTTATTATTGCGTTTTCTATTATAAAAGTGTTATTCGTATTTTCATATTTTCATGTTGGTGGCACTGTATCGCTCAATACGTTAGTCAACGCCGAGTTAACTGCATTAATATAATTGATATATTTTCCTCGATATTGCGTCTTTCTAATAATAGAAAGTGACGAAATAATAATCAAATGAAAAAGAAGCGAAAAACTGTGTGTACAGTCGCGAATGGGAATTCCTTTATTCAAAACCAAGTAATGTTACCAAAACAAGGTAGACATAAGAATGACTAAAAATTCAAATAACTTCGACTAAATACACTTGAAATGTCTTATTAATTATTATTAAACGCTGATAAATTTGAATGTGAATATCTAAAAGATTGTTCAAATCTCCAAAATATATACACAAAATACCTTGATCAAATTTGCAATAGTGTATTGTTATAAATATGTAAGTAATTCTCAGTTTTATATTTAGGAAAATCAATCTTATAAATATTCAATTCCGTGTAGCTCTTGTTAATATATCGAAGTACATATATATATTTCTAATCGACAAGAAACGTCTTTCTACTAGGGAAATGTACTCAATTTTTTAAACCTTCGGTTATATCCATATATGTATAAGAAACTTATTTCAGGAATACGCTACTGCACAATAAACATCAAAACAAAAATGAATGTAAAAATCTAGCGCTGAGTAAGAGTGCTGTTGCAGGATCAGAGCTTAAAGTAGAGTAAAGTAAATATACGTAAAAATAAGAATCCTCGATAACTCAGTATAGTTGCGTATACTTATACTACTTGTAATTGTATAGTACACGTATATACACATTATATAGACCCATCATAATCATACGCCAAACGCCAAACGGCCAAACGCCATACCCAAATACATTATACATATCATACATATCATACATACACACGACTTTTTAATTCACGAGTCCGCGGTAAGATAGCGGCGTAGTCGCAATGTTTTCGCGTTGCCACTATCAGCGCGCAAACATCGTCGACTTGAGGTTGAGAGTTGAGACTTGACTACTCGAGTGCTTGAATCTCTTACGGCTTACCCGCTTACGGCTTACGGCTTACGGCTTACGGCTGTGTCTTACGCGCGTGCGTGGAATTCCGCCCTCACCCTCTCGCTCTCGTCGTCACGCCTCTCACCACGGCTGCCGCGACTTCTGCGAGCCACGAGTGAGAGAGAGAGAGAGAGAGAGAGAGAGAGAGAGAGATGGCAGTAAACTGCGATCAGCATCGCACGCTACGCTACAGTTTAGTACATCATATACCTATATCTATATATAACTAACATATACAAGGTAATCGTACGTATGTATATATGTATATATGGATGGATATATGGATGGATATATGGATGGATATATGGATGGATATATGGATGTATATATGGATGTATATATGGATGTATATATGGATTTATATATGGATATATACATGGATGTATATATAGATGTATAGATATGGATAGCGGATATATATTTATAGCGGAGTATAGGATCTGTATATATGCTGTACGGAGACTGGAGACGCACGTTATCCGCACATATACATATACGAAAGGCAACCTGCTCTTGCGCAGGTATGCGTGCGCGCGGCTTTTTTCCACCCCCGACTCCCGAGCCCCGAGTGCTATACTAGCGTTAAGAAGGAGAAGAGATACTGTATAGGTACTGTTGTCGCTCAGCTCAGTGGCCTGGCTCTCGGTCGCGTCGCGCGCGCTCTTATCGCGCGCCAGCAGTTCGCGATCCTAACCTCAAAACAGTTCGTGTGAAAGAGATTTTTTTTCGCTTCAATTCAATTCAATCAAGTGCGCTGTGCTAAACTTCTCTCCTCCGCGCGGCGTTGTGAAGTTCGACTCTGCCCAAAAGAAGAGTCTCGAGGTAGAAAAGTTTTTTTGTCTATCTACAACGGGACGGTGTGCGAGAGTACTGGCTCCGCAGCTGTCAAGAAGAACGACATTGTCGCTCGATTACTATATATCACCAGGTGAGTTAGACAAGGAACACCTGTTTTAGCATCCAATTCCACATAGACTCGGGAGATTGAAAAATTCGAAATCCTGTGTTTACAAATAAGCTCCGGGCTTTCGTAATGTTTCCGCGTATTTTCTGCTCACTAAATTCTAACGGATCAGGGAGCATGTATGTGTGTGCGTGAGTGCTGTGGCCAGTGGCCTGTGGCGGCTGTGGCCTGTCCGCCTGTGGAACTATCGGAGTATACGTATAGTAAAACGAGCGATGAATCGCTGACACTTGCTCCGATGCGTTTTTTCCCTCTCTCTCTCTTCCCGCATTCTTGCGCCTGCCGCTTGTGTCCCGTCTCCACTACAGCTCAAGTAGTTATACGTGGTTACGCCGCGGATGAGACGCGCTTCGACTCAGAGCAGTTTTATCAAGTTTATGTAAACAATGCTTGTTATTTCGCGCTTTCATCGAACAATATTTTCCGTAGCGTTCTTTCAGAAGATTTTGTTTACATTCTACTTCTGTGGATTCGATTACGCTTTGCATTGCTATAACGCGTATCTTTTGTCAAATCAAAGAGATTCATTCGATTCATTTTTCATTCATCGCAAGGATCGTTTGATTAAGCACCTTGCAATTTACTCGTACCGCTCGTTCGTGTAGAAAATCATCGCAACACCACCTACCATTTGCCCAACCATAGCGTGCGCGCGCATTTTCGTACCGCGAGTATAGACATAGATGTCTTATATCTGTACTTAGATGCTTCGCGTGCCTCGATCTCGCGTTCACTCCTCTTCGTATTTCTACTGTGGGTTCTCTAAATAGAGACTATTTGGCAGGCCGTGAGTATATATGTGTATGTAGTTATGTATACACACACACACACATTTATGTACATATATACATATGCGTAGATACGCGAGATAGGAAAGGACTTAGCGAGGGAATGAGACAGAAGTGTGAGTAAGTGTGGGAGAAAGGGCAGGAAGAGTAGGTGGAGAGGGCTTCTCCGAATCAACAGGCTTTAGGATCAGTTCGTCTCTCGCAGCTTATGTAAAGAGAGCAAGACTGAGCTTGGAATTTGAAGGAATCGAACAGTAATGTCGAGACTAGGGTCGATCGATTTTGTAAATAGAAAAAATCATTGACTCCGTGTTCATTAATTATTAATTATTATACATCGCATCGAATTAGATGACGCTAAAATAAGAGAATATGAAAAAACCATAAATAACATTTAACCTATACGGTTATTTGTAAATCCTTGAATAGCGTCTTTTGCATCGATATATGTTTTTAGACATTGAATAAAAAAAGAGAAATTCAATCAACGTTCTGACAGGAAACTGAACGAAAATACATGTACGGTTGTGGAGAATTGAAGATAAGGGCACCGAGAAATGGAAAGAGAAATTAAATAAATAATCGCAGTTTATACCGACGCTGTGCCGACGCTGAGAGGAGAGAAAAGGGGGATGATCTCTCCTATTAATAGACTCCTCCGCTTCTATCGATAATTAATTTAATCCAATGAGATTTCAAGCCAGAATTAGAGCGTTGAATTTTCGTTTCTCGCGCCCGACGTTTGGGGTTCTATGGAAGCGAATAATACGACAGACTTACCAATTCTTCCACCGCCCCTTGATTTCCGCTCCGCTAACGTCGATCTTCATTAATGTATGCTCCTTATAATTAACTCGAGGTATTATTATTCAATTTTTTATTGCTGGAAAAACTTTGAACGCGTAAAATAAATCGACCGTACATATAGATAAGATATATATAATTGTATTATAAAATTACTGTTTAAAAACACACGGTGTATCAAAATGAATTCTAATGCGACTTGTCCTTAAATAAGATTTCGCACTTATTAAACAATGCGCATATCTATCGAGTCAAGTACACTCGACTACACGCAGAGAGAATTTTTCAAAGAAAACATTTTTTTGCGAATGTATTATAAAAATACATCGTAATGGTGAGATTAGCATGAGATTCTCATGCAAAAAATACGCGCGTGTTTCCTTTCAATTACGATTCAAAGAAGGTGTAAATTATGGGAACTTCTTTCAACTTATCTTATTGAATTGCAACGAGTCGCACTTACACTTATTACAAACTCGATTCCTAGAATGATTTCAGAGAACTCGCATGGAGAGCTTGTACTAAACTATAAGTTCTAAAATAATCGTTTTCAAACCAATACAAATAGTTCTATGTTCATGAATATATAATACATGCTACATAGCATTTCGTATTTAATTCTAGTTTTTAAATGAATTTGCTTTTATAAGCGGTTATATCATATTTTTAAAATTCATGCACTTTATGCAAGATATAAAAAAGAAAAATCAATATTCAACGAGCAATCGCGGTACTTCGCAAATAATTCCCTATGTAAATAGACTCGATGAATTGATAATAGCCGTCTCCGCCACGTGCGCGAAATGCCGCGCTTCAACAAAATTGCTGCATATTGGATAACGTCAAAAATTATTATTGATTCGAATGGAAATAGATTATTTTCGAGAGAACAAATGATAATGATCAAATAATAATGACTCTTTATATAAAAAAGAACTTTCAAACGCTTTTACGCAGCTGTAAGATTATTGTCGAAGGTAACAAATAATAATATTACATAAAACATTCGTGTGAATTTCAGTGGCAATTAGAACGCATGTGACGAACAAAAATCAGCGAGGGTGGTAAATGCAGTGGATGGCGGATGTTCGAGCAAGCAAGAATGTCCGACGATCACCCTTCTACAAATTCCCATCTAAACACGACTAAAGGTAGGAATAAATAACAAATAAATACAATTCTCGCAAAGATGTCTGCATCTTTTCACATGTTTACAAGCTCGTGTGAGATACATAATACGGAACTATAAAATGACACGAGGCTTTTTTGTCAATTCGAGATAACCCAATTAAAGTCGTTCCTGATAGCGAAGGTACTTACGCAATCAGCGCTATAATAAATGTCACGTACAAACATTTTTTGATTAACGGATCTTCCTCAATGGCCTGATTACAAAATTGGTTTACTCGGATATATGAATTTAATCGCTCGTCTATCTCAACAACCAGAACACTTCCATAGCGAGAAGGTATAGACCTCGATATGATATACGATTACTCATAAAACAGTGTAATAGACGGTGTAGAAAAAACTTGTTTATAACCATGAAAATTGAGGACACGATGAAGACGCTGATTTCGAGATTTTCAATAATCCTTGCTAGGATAAACTATAGCTGTATCATCGTCAAGATAATACTGTTGCTTAGTTCGTCAACAGTGCAAACAAGTAAAACTAGAGATGGCCAGTCGATCTACTCTGAGTTGAACAATGTTTAAAAAGATTCGCACTTAACCGAGTAATTAATTATCAACGTCAATTTTAGACGCGTAATTAACAAGTTTTATACGTTGCTGCGCTCGCGTCATTCGACCCTGACAATCAGAAAGCCGAGCGAATGATCAAAAGCGCACGCAACTACAATCTATAGTACAATGCATAGTATATAGTAGAAGTATTATCTTACAATTACATTGTAGACATTTTCCCTCTACTCGTGTTGCTATAAATAAGAGGAAAAAATACTGCGCCAATTCGTAGTCGTTTAATTTCTTCCAAACAATTACTTTATTATTTTAATACACATTGCTTTACATCATCGAATTGTAGTATTCAAATATTTTATATTTATAAATGTCGTATAAACGCAGTATTATTGTATCCGAGAGTTTCAATAGTAAAATAAAAACGGAAGAAAAAGGGATGAACGACGACTTGCGTGACACCTGACAATACACGGGTTAAAACCCCATCGTACGAGTTGTCAATGGCATATATTTGTATTTTTCGTATAACTGACGCGTGTGCGAATAGAGTTTTGATTGACAATTTTTACACTTTGTTCCTTTGGTACCGTGTATCGACCTTTTGCGCGCGAACATTTGTTTTCGATTGAATTCTTATACATGCAAAATTATTGATGCTCTAACTTTTTTTTAATGCCTCGTATGCTCGGTTTACCGTTTACGATGTCTGACATCGTCTACGAGTATACTTATGCTGAGTGTTGTACATAACGAAACTTATCAGTATCTAAAAAAGGTAAAAATATTATAATCTGCAATTTATAACGCAGTATTTTGCGCGAATTATCTAATATTACGAATCTTTTTGTAAAAGTGCATTACGTGCATGATGTGCATTACGTGTACGGTACAATATAACGTGTAGGGGATCTGCGAATCTAAAAATAGTAATGAAAGACGTAGATAACGTATCCCCGCGCACGCATGCATGCACATGTGTAGGCGAAAGTAGAAAGAGACACTCGATACTATGGGTATATATAAAATTGTGTTTTTGTATTGCATTAAGCCGATGCCACGGATAGCTGGAACCTCGTGTGTTAGGGCAGTGACATTTCAATCGATCATTGCGTTTCCTGGTGTGGTAGTGCTTTTTATTACTCAGGTTGTGTTCTTTCCCTTGTTTATTACTTATCGTTAGTGTTTAACTTAACTTTTAGTCATGAATTTGTTCATTCAGGTATTTACCTTAATGTGTACAGTTAACCAAATAATCGAAATGGAACATTGAAACAAATTTTCATTGAAAATTCATTACTTTATAGAAAAATCAATAATACCCTGTGCAATATCTCGAAGAGTTTGTGTATAAAATTATACGCGTAATCGTTTATTATGATGCGAAAATGAAGGCGGTACGTCACGTATAGTGATAATGTAATATTGGGTTAAAATGCAAAGACGGCTGATATTAGTCAATAGTATTTTTGGAAAAAATATTATGTATAATACAATCGTTACTTCGATCGTATAACTAATTAACTACAGAAATAACTAGATATTACGCGAATGAACCACACCATAAACTATTTGTAAACCATAAACCACCCTTCGTCGCATAGGTCGGTACACAATCCGTTCAGAAATATCAAGGTGGTGCTAGCAGTGTTATAATGACAAAATACGTTATGTAACTGTGCAGCCGAACAGCCATATATATAATATCGCATTCCACGACGAGTATAATACGAAGATGAAGGCAAGAACAATTTTTCTCTATTTTTCTTTTTTATTTTCTTCTTGAAATAGTCGGAAGCAAAACATTGATTATATGTCGCTTGGAAAACCTAGGAGAGCCTGAAGTTTAGCATTAAGAAATTTATCAAGGTGCAGATTGTCCGTACGTGTCGGCTATCGTGAACATATAGCCACGATATTATGTTATTTCCTTCGATTTTAAATGATATGAGCAACGCAAATGTGCATCGTAAGGTTAATCCGTCGTACTTTGTAAAAGCTTCGTGTTGGAGATCAAGACAACGCAATTTTATTGAACAAAATAACGACGGTATAAATAATTATCTACATATTTGATAGAATAATCATTTTGATAACTTATGCATATGCTACTAATTTGACCTACTTATAATTTAACTGACACGTAAACAATTTTAAAAACAAGTTCTCTCACGCTTTAATAATATGTATAATGATCTGCATTTATCCTATGGCTCCAACGCAATTTCATACGTAAAACCACAATTGTGTCCCCATCCAGTAAAAAAAATTCAGATAAAACAATCTGTCTTAGACTAAATAATAAAACGTGAAGAAAAAAAAATTATTCCACTCTCGAAATGCCCATTTCACCTTTGCGTGATTGACACTTATCTCGTATTAACATGTGAAGGTCATCCTGCCTTTAGTGGTTCAAGCTTGGGGTTGTAGCAATGCACTTACCAGCCGTAACTCGGGGATATTTCTCTCGAATACTTTGCAGAGTCTCAAAGGGTAGCGAAGCGTTCAATGATGATGGTGAACGCTTCCGGAAGGATTTAATTAAAGTTGAAGGATGTTTGTTTATTTATAAAACTAGGTGGAAAATAGACGCGTAGCTAATTCCGTCGTGTGTGTATGTACGCGTGGACGCACGCGCGAGCGCGCACTCTCTCTCTCTTTCTAAGCTGATTATTCTTGTTGACGTCTATATTTTATATTGGAAAATTTTATAGATGAACAATTCTGGGAGATTACTTTTTACCATATAAATTGAAGCAATAGTTTGAAGGTATATTGTTAAAAATAAACAAAATATCCGACCAATGTATGGTATACAAAGCGAAGGTTGAAGGAGTGATCACGAATCCAATATTTAATTTTAGATTAAATTATCGGTATATCTTCAATTGTAAAAGATACACTTCGCTTCTCCTGGAGTATTGCTGATTTGCCTAAAACGAATGCAAATTTATAATGATTCTTTTTATGAAGAGCGTAACTGTATAATTAAACCGAAATTGGATAAGATTTTGAACGAGCTACTAATTTTTTTAACTGATATAGACACGTGCAAATGATTCATTTTGAAAAATTAGTCAACATTTAATTATTAAGAATATGAAACTGAAAATAGATAATTCTCAAGGAAACTTCTGATCAATGTTCCCACGGACGCATTCATTAATATACTTTTATATTAATTCAATGAAAAAGTGTCCGTCACGTGATACCTAGTTCACATCATTAAAACTGATTGAATTGATTTTTCATCTATATTTTATGGACACGATTCAATACTAATTTGTCTTTTGGATTTTTTCCTTTAAAATGACAAATTAAAGAGAGATAATTGGGCAGGTAGAATTGTCACAACGAATTTGCAAAACATGCTGAAGGTTGCCACGCTCGCCCACGCGACTAGTCGCGATTTTTCTTCGTCATTCGTGCGGAAAAACCAAATTTAAAGCCGCGCTCACGAGCCAGGATCATAACATGAATGAAATACGCTTCCGCTTGGGCCAAGCAGCGAATTTTTTTTTAGAACAAGAAGAGATTTTGGCAGGATTTTACGATATTTAGTTCTGATATAGTTGGAGAGGGGGACTGGTTGAATGAAGAAGATAATTTATATTGTTTGTTCAACGGGCAATAAAGTTTCGTTGATTGTTTCATTGAGGCCATAAATTTGGAATGACTCGGAGTTGGGCTATGTTTTGACTTTGCGGGTTTTCTTGTCTTGGTATTTCCGGAGAAGGAGGAAGAATCTTAGAATATTTCTTCTCTAACTTATCAAGTTTAGAGATAAATTATCTCTTTGAAGTGGTTATGTTTTCATATTAGAATGAAGCATTTTAGAGCTTAGAAATCATGATTACAATGCGTTACGTACAATCCGAACATAATTTAATCAATATTCTCGTTAAAATCGTCATCTATTGTTTTTGATAATTGCAAGAATTCATATTTATAACTGGTCAGCTATGCCGACTTTTGTTATGCTCTCTTAGTCTTTGTCTGGCGCGATAATGCGCGCATCGCGGATTGAGTTGGAATTAGATACTCAACTCTGGCAGAACTCCACGTGAATGAAGAGATGATTTTTGGCGGGCAACTGGACGTGCCTCGTAAAAGATGAGAAGTAGAATAGCTACGATGAGAGACGAACTTTACGAGAGAAAAGTCTGAATGCATTGAAGTGCATAGGTCTTTAATTTTTTTTAACGTTATTTTATGGAGGGTCGGAACATCTTCCTGTCTCATAAAAAACTTATCTTGGATCTATTTTTGTAGTCGAAAGAAACGAGTTGATCTGCTTTCCTTTGTACGGCGATTCATTTTTTTCTGAACCTAAAATATGTGACACCAAACGAATTACATTTTAGTCTTAGTATCGTAAATTTCATGTTTCAAATCTCACTCACAATGAAAGCAAAATGTAGCTAAAAAGTTACTGTTATATTCTTAAATTCCTAAGTAGTAAAGCCCATAGTGATGGTGCACTTATGTATGGAATGACATAGTCACTGATGATGTCATTCCTTGAGTGTGTGCCCCCCATTGCATCGCCTCGATCACGAATTCCAGAGTTAATACTGACTGGTCGGTCCCCATTACATAAAGATTCTTTTATGTTATGCTTTAAAAATGTGTTAGATAGAAATTGATTTCGAGCAAAAGTAAGACTGCCAGAAAGAGAACGATTCTTAAACTTGTAGTAAAACTGCTGTATACTAATAATAATGAAATTTATAGCTACGCTTGAAAAAGCGAGACCGCACTTAAAGTCAACCGTCCATAGTTCGACAAAATAATATACCATATGATCTGTACTTAGTAATAAAATTCATCCTTACAGCCAGTATAATTAAAATCGGATGGAAAACTAGTCTCGCTAGTAGAAGTAGTAGTGTAGGAAGCGCAACAAAGACGACGACAACAAAAGCGGCTCATTTTGTCGAGAATAAATGTCGTGTGACGTGAGGATTTAACCGTTCATCGAAATAGAATACATCGCGAACACAACTTTCCACCACTGGTCGGTCATATCATGACAGAGTTAACGACTCGTGAAGAGACACCGTTGATTTTTCACTTTGGTGCTAACTTTGTCAGGTGTGCTCTCTTTCTCTCGCTATAGCTATTATGAAAAGAGAACCGATGAACGAGAGCGATAAATGTTGGACGGAAATATAGCGTTGCGAAAATAGAAGGTTCTCGATCGACCGTACGAGGAGTTGAAGTTGTCCGTTATCAACAAGAGTTCATAACGTTGATTTTTGGCCTATAATTGTATCACATATCCTTTACTCCCCTCCATCACATCACGGGCGAAATGTCAAAGTAAATATCGATCGTTATAAGCATTTTTCTCTCCCAGTCCACCTCATCACTATATGCTCCCTTCCTCGCAATCGACGCTACCTCTTTCCGCGGAATGTTTTCGCTGGTTATTTTTAGCTGGAGCCAGAAATAGCCAGCAAGGCCGCGGCGATTGCGAAAGGATCGCGAATGAGAAAGCTAATTATTCTTTTATTGGCCAATAATCTTGTTCACGACTGTCTTTCGCGGGTGAATGTTTAGTTATCTTTCTCTTTCTCTCTTCGTTTATAATGTACTCTAAGCGAACTCGTTTGATTACGCGGAGGTGGATGTATTGCAGGACTACGATTCTGCTATGTTTTCTTGTTCATGCATAACTTGTTCATATCGGTCATTTCGGAGTGCATTTCTGTTATTTATAGACGAAACGTAATTAGCCGCAAACAATGTGCCACTGGAAAATTCGGCAAAGTCGTTGATGTACAGTTGACTGCGTATCATTGAGTTCATTACATCTGAAAGATTGATTGCACTTTTCATCTGACGAAGTCGCAAATTAGATGCTGTATAATCATAATTTCTCGTCTTAGCGATTATTAATAATTAGACTCGTTGTTTGGCCATAAATTCTACGTCCATCAAGTACAAGTTGGACAAGGATTTTCCACGTGTTCACTGTCAGTTTGTTAGGGGTGTGTGTGAATGATGCCAGTTGGCAGTGGTATAGCATAGCTCAAGTCCGATGAAAACATGACGTTTCCCAGTTTACTGTTCTTGCTCATCTGCACCTTACTCTCTTTTCATCCTATTCTGCTTTCTCTCTTTCGCCTGTGTCTATAAGTTTATAATTCTATCTATAGAAGTGATTATGCTTTAATTGTTGATGGATCGATCGACGCTTTGCATATAACATTTAAAAGTCATATAAATTAGGAATGGAATTAGAAGAAAGTATCTGAAATAAAAATTCAAATGCACGTTTTCAATACAGCAGTTATATCGCGCTTACGTTAAAGCTCTTATGAAAACTTTGTGCGCATTTCACTTCGTCATTCGTGGCTAAATATTTCAAGTACATTGACCTGTTTGCACATTTCGTGATGGATATGCAACGTACAATGCGATGAAATTTCATAAGTCTCGATCATAAATCCCCTTCTCGAGAGTCTACTTGATACATTCATTCTCACATCGTAAAACTTGATAACTAAGCTATAATATATTTGTGCTTTTGTTTCAAATCACATAGTAAATTTATCATTTTCTTAACTACGACTCGTAAGAAATTTTTTATATCGTTAGCCTTGGATATTCATGCAATTAAACAAAATCAATTTTATACTCTTCGCCATCCTATATACTCATCTTCTGTATTATTCATCCATTTTCACATATCGAGAAAATTGTCTGTATCTCTTCGGTAGCTTGTCGTCCGATTCGCATTTAGCTTTTCTTAGCAATGATACTGCCGTCATCTTTTAAACATTCTAGACTCGCTGTACAGTTGTATAAGCTATAGTTATCTTACGCAACATTGTAACAGTAAGGCGCCCCTCTAGTTTTGATGTTACAAATAATCCGACTTAGTTATGCTCGACATTATGCATGCGCACAAATTTCCGCGTTTACCAAACATTTTTCAAGACTATTATCATGATGACGCGAGGACAAGATTTGACGAGTATTATCGAAAGTCGCGACGCGCGTTGTCTGTCTGACCAAACGTGGAATTGATCTACTGATATAATAATCGCTCTGTTCCGATGCCTTGATATTTCAGGGGACATATATTTACTGTTTATGACTAATGAAAGTATCGGTATATTTTTCATATTATTACAATGTACATGAATTGAAATTTCATTTAGAAATATTTATGCAATCACACTACATGGCGATGGTAAGCAGAAGCTTGTAAAGCTGATAATTGAATGTTCAAGTGCTGCTGCATATATACATATTTTATGCTGGTCTACACTATAGCTTTCAAGTCAATTAAGCGTTTATTTTGGTTCATTCGCTGGTGGTGTGAGAATCACTATTAACGATTGACTTTTATCCGTATCACATGACTTTTTTAATGCACTTCTAAGTCAATCTATTTTGGTGTGTCAATTAAGTTAATAAACCAATTTAAAGAAATAGCAAATACTAAAAGTATATGCAGAGTTTGGTTGAATCGAAAAATTAGCCGCATTGATATTGTACGTTTGCGGAATATCGATCACGTCCTTAGACTAACCGGTTCTGCGCTTATATGCTTTTACTACTGCATTATCTATAAATAGCTTTTGATGAATAGGCTCGTAAATAACGAATCATTATTTTGCACACGTCATTGTTAGAGCTACGAAGTAATGCCGTAACATGTGACGAAAATAGAACAATGGAAGGCTCAGATTTAAAAAAAAAGTTTTATCTCATCCGGGTAGCAGAACATTTTTTTTCATCCATTATATGTCCCTATAGTTTTCGAGCGAATGTTGCGATTACTTTTGAAATTAAGTATACGACGAATTTAATTAAACGCCAAACTGACTGGGAAAATTCTTAACCGAGTTACCAAAGGGAAAAGGAAGCTCGACGCTATAACGAGATTTTGAGTTTCCTTACGCTTGCCTACGTGTATAAATTATAGGACTTGGCTCGCTTGAGGGAAGGAGAGTCGCTTATTGAATTTTCACAATTTCCCATGAGAATCTGAAAATAGCAACCTGAAAATTTATATCAATAAGCTTCTTCAGTAAATAATTGGATTTGTATCAGGTGTACGTTGTTTATTATTAAAAATTGAATTGCATCATATCAGAGAAAATATAATAATCTTTTATGTCATTTTTTGCTGTTTCAGGTAAATGCAGAGAATATTGCGTGTTTAACCAATTGTTCGTGTGTGTCCTTGTAAGTCTCGTCAATGCATGCAATAATATCATAATATTAGTCTTCAAAATGTTAATGTAATAACGTAGCATCATTATGCGATCGATTGCGTGTCGTCAAGCATAAATGATAAGATCTGTTGAGAAAAGTCCATTTATAGACATCTATCGATTACATAATTAAAGATTTTTAAGACGTCTCTTTAAACAAATATGCATTTTACGCATTTCATAAGAGACGCTCTTCAGTTAGATTGTTTGTACAGTCTGTGCTATTAATTTTCAGATGATTAAGTTCTATTTTGAGCGCTCGTGAATCAGGTAAAAACAAAACGCGATCGCGATTATATCAGATTTATTGAATATGTGCGATTATAAAGTTGCTTCTGAACTTGGACAGTTTTTATGATATAAAAAAGGCACGATAAAATAATGGAAAAATAAATGTAAGTCAGTCATTGTGTAAGAGTGCTCAGATTCTTGAAATACTTACGGGTGCTTGCATAATGAAGAACAGATTTTCTGCGCCATTTGTCGTAATAACCATTTATAGCAAGACTGTTTCGTGCGCATTGCCATTACTCTCAACACAACAGCTCATACATGTACCGTCTCGATGTGTCATGTCCATTAAAGGTTTCATCGATTAGTTTAGGTTTTTGGAATATTTGTCATCAGGAATCAACGGTATTGGTTAGTATGCTACATACCACTGCAGATTACATTTCTTTCAGTTATCAAAACTTTTACCCACGAACAACTGCTCCCTGGTGGAAATACGTACGAGAAGAGAATTCTAAAAAACTATTAACATGTTTTCCCAATGATGATATGTTTGTTTCTTACCTTTATAAAGTATGAATCAATATTTTCTTCGAGCACACGTTATTTTCTATCCTTATACATAGATTTTTCAACAATGGCTCGCTAACGTATAAATATTAAGGAATGTTGAGCAATCATTTTGATAAAAATGGATAAAATACGATAATTATTTGTATTAGATAAATAAATATTTATAGATCGTAAATCAGTAGTCAGTTGCATAAACGTACGAAATAACCAAATAGATTTTCTAGTCTTTTTGAATTCAACTTATGGTATAAGTAAAAAGATAATCTAATGTTTTTGACGTCATGGTAACTATGAGAAATGTTACATAAACCCGATAAAAGATATACGTACGTAATAACTTCATTACGTACTACTTGAAATTCTACCAGAATCGTTTTAAACATTGTTGTAGATTTACGTTACACTGAGCAACTCAATTCTTTATAGAAGTATGTACGATGAACAAAGTAACGATTGTAGTTGTCATCATTGCAACTATATATTATAATGCAATTGTTTTCTAATGATTCGCTACTTTAATTTATGGCATCATTATTATTATTATATGTCGTGAAAAATATTCACATTCAAATTGGCTTTTGCCCGTGCGCGTGATTATAATGGACAATGAACGACGGAACGGAACAGCTTACAGGCGAGTAATATTCATCGAGTGCTTAATAAAAATGCATCCACTTTGTAAACGTACCATTGTGACACTGCACAGCAATATTATCATCGGTTTCTATTTTAAAACACACTCAACTTGTTCATGCGCCGTCGAATTGAAAAAAAGCACTGTGAACGAATCATCAATTATGCAAAGCATCGCGGAAGTCATTTTCTATTTTTTCTTCGTGTTCAGAGATGCAGCTGACGTCTTTGTCAATATACTAGGCAAACAGATATTAAGAACAATTTTTTAGCTATCGGGACGCGTAATAAGTAGGTCCGTTCTAAATTTGCGTGGATTTTTAATGGATATGTGAACACACAAAGCATCGCTCGACTCATGCAAGTGGGTATACTCATAGGTTTATAGAAATGTCATTCACTGGAAACGTTTACTTTTTTAAATAGTTATATATCTATACGAGTGTACTATTAATTTTTAAACGAATAAGTATAAAATACAAAATTATACCTAACGAGCAATTAGTGGAAATAAATGATTATTACTTCTTTGCGTAAAGTATTGCGATAGTAAAGTTTTATTTCCTTGTTCAAATGCATAGAAAAACATTCGTATACGTCGATTCCATTTAGAGCGTTTAAAAAATCAGTGCGAGCATATATTCCAAGAAAAATTCGCACATGCGCATCGCTTCATGCGTGTACATGCACACATAAGCAAATATGTAGCTAGATTGAACGCGCAAAGTTTGCCGCTCGAACAAAGTACAAGGTCCCTTGGCTTTTTCTCGGTGCTGCAGACAAACGCTGGCTTTCGTATATAATACGACGACGGGCGCTTTAATGACTTCTTTGCAACTATAATTATCTTCCTACTTTGTATATGCGTGCTTGTATATCTGCACACGGAACTCGCTTCACTATTCACCTGATAACATGATTAGGACAATAGTTTAGTTACGTATAGCCTTAATTACACCAATATATGCAGTAAACGTGAATCGCGTATCGCAAATACATAACGAATATAATATAATACTTTCCCAATTAACACAGAACAGTCAACGTTTATTTATTTAGATAGATACAATGCCTTAAAACTAGACATCCTGTATATGGTCAAATGAAATTACTTCTGCATCATTACGGAATTTATTTTTAGAACGCAACGAGAAAAGGAACAATACATGCGCTTCAACTGAAAGAAGCTTAACAATAATATATTTCAATTAATCCAAACCAATAAAGTACAATAAAATCTCGAGTTACATAACTTACGGATTCTACATGAAAATTTAAAAGCATACTCCGCGTCAATTCTCTGCGTCACGCGTAGCGCATTCTCTGGAATAACGTCACACGCTCACATAAACACTGAACTAATTCCCGTGCTAATTAACCCTCGGGATACAAATACACATACACGCACAATATATATATATATGTATGCAGACTGAGTAAACAAGAATTCGGAGAGGGGGCGTTTGAAGTTCGTAACGTTACGAATACCCGCGTTGTGTATTATTATGATGTTCGATACGTATACGTATGTCCAAAGTAATGTCCATCTTCCCGGTGGAAAAAAAACACCTGTTGACCACGTGGGTCTACTTTGGCGCAATGCCAGCGTCGTGCGATTTTGCACCCTGCTCAACCTCCACTAGTAGATTTTCCTCAATAAGAGCAATTTAACGAGCATTTGATGAACTGTGTCTCAGGATTTTGATTGGGGCTATGGAATATTATTTGTAAATTTTCATTAAATGATAGATGTGCGTTATCATATATACATAATGTAATTATATATATGCTATAACCGTAAACGAGCGTATACGGGACGTCTCAAGTCTACTTGTCGATTTAATTTCGAGACATGAAACAGTCTTTTTATTCCCATTAATTTGGGCGGTTAATATTTACCATAACTTTTAAGGAGGATGGGAAAGTGACCAAGTATTTTCAGTAATATATTCCGAATTCAATACGGGAGGGCAAATGCTGGCGAACGTCGTATTAACGATAAAATAATTTTCCGAAAAAGCGTCATATAAAATTTAGTATATAGAATACGCAACGTGCATCGTTACAGGCGATCGATAAATAGATAAAGTCATGAAATGAAAGAGAACCTTGAAGAAATTTTATACATATAGATATTTAATGGACATACACATGCCCACACACGGATATCCAAACGTCCGAAAAATCAATATACGCCACATTCTTCTCATTAATAATAAGCTCTTGGGATTGGTTGGGTGTTTTTATATTTGTATGTATGATGTGAATGTACGCGAGGAAGGGGTTGCAATCGTAACTAAGAAACGTTGGTGTACTTAAAACCTAAAAACCTTTTTCCTCTAATATCAAAATATATTTAACTTTCAATAACCATTTTTTACCCGATTCTTTATATCGCCGTTATGTCGCTTTCAATTTAACATCGACGTTAGACAAAAATGATGCGGATTAAAAAATAAATATCCAATAATTTGTATTTTTTCGTTTCATGCAATAAAAGTTTCAGTCTATACCAACTCCATCAAAGAAGTTAAAATGTCTTATATACTTATTCCGGAAGACATAATTTTTAAAGAATCAAGTACGTAGCGAAAAAAGTTCTCACAAAGGCAGCGCCGAAAGCAGGTGGTTATTTCTGTCGCGCGCGAGAAAGCTTATAGCTGCAAGATCTCACACGTGGCTTCGTTCACCCGTAAATACACTCTTCTCCCGCAGTGCACATGCTGTTTTGTAAGGTTAGTTAAAAAAAAAAAGATCAAGGCGAGATCAAATTCTATTGGATTTCTTTGTTTATAATTACTTTGTCGTCGCGTCTAAATGACAAAGAGCGTTGTTCTAATTCATGGACAGTAAATGGTTCAAGGAATAAACTGAAAGGAACGTTGTGAGTACATTTATACTGACTAAGTAATTATACTCATCGACTGACAATGATATGTTTTTAATGCATCATTTTTTAATCAATGAACCAGTTAATGATTATTCTAAAATCCCTGTTATAAGTTTAAGAAATCTTACTTTATCTTAAATTCTTCGCAAAGATAGTAACCCAGAATGTCCCTTGTGGTATACTGTTTTTTTACTGTAAAATATCCGAAATAGTATCTATTCTAAATATGCCCTTACATATATTGTTAAAAATTAAATAAAAAATTAATATTGCCGATTTATGGGTATAATCACTGCAAACTTTCGCAAAGAGTTAGTAAAGAAACTACGTTTATTATTTATTTGTATGCTTACACGTGCACATAGGCGATCGATCGATGTCGAGTTTTTAATTTTCAAAAAATTGAAGAAAATATAAAAGTAAGTGTGCACTAGTAAAAAGTATTTTAGAGCTTCTGTTTATAAAGAGGAAATCTTTAAAAGTTTTAAATACATTCCAGACAAAATTCTTATGGATAATTGAAACTCGTTTTAGAAGTTAATGAATAATTGACGAATGTAAACAATACATTAACACTGAAACTGGACACATACATTCCTTATATTTACGCAAATATTTTTTCATCCGATGTTGTCATGGTAACAGAAATTCGAACGCGTAATATCTGGTTTCCCGTAGAGAAGAACCCATTCATGAAAATGGTTTATGTAGACAGAGGAATATGTACATCCACAATACCGCAAGTAAATTTTCGTAGCAAAAGAAATTTTTTTCAGCTTCAAAATCAATTATTGACAGGCAGAGCAAATTTTTACACTTTCTTTAATCAAAAAATAATATTGTTTAATTGGTAAAATGATACTAGTTATACATATGCGTTATATTACAAATTCGCGACGGTAACCGCGTGTAATGTGAAATGAATAAAGTATAACTACGAATGACTATATTAAAATAAATTGTAAAACACTCTACTTTTACAAACAGTGGTTACAAGGTCATAGGATTTAATGGTCTTGAATTCCAATTTTCTGAAATTATATCCAATCAAGTGCAATCGGAAATTATTCATCAACTACCAACGCACGATATAGACACACTTTCACGCGAAAGTTTTCTGCCCCGTAAAAGGGAATCGATTCATCCAAAACTTTAAAAAATGTAGTTTCATTTTACGAAGTGATTAATTAAAAAAACGGCTATATTGTTGGAGGGTTTAAACCTTTCAAAAAGCTTTGTAATTTTAGATATAGTCGTTTAAAATGTAAAATGTTGCCGAGGCTAATTGGTTTATTATAATACGAGGTAATAAAATAATATACATAATTTATAGATCAGTTATTAATTTGTAATCAAATATGCCGCTTAAAAGATACAGGCTTTTGCACGAAAAACATTTTATATGCGTGATTTTTAGTATTGAGAGCCAACTAACTTTCGAAACTCTATTAGAAAACAAATAAATTTAATCACTAATAAACAGTAAGATTCTTATTGTTCTCGACTTGCAAATGTTTTGGCAATGAACATTTCAAACACTTCCAATAATATTTCTAAAAGTATATTCAACGAAATTAAAAATTTTATTACAAAGTTACCTTCGCATCGATTTTTGCATGGATTGCGCGCGAATATAGTAAATCACTTTTCGAGAAACGACGACCGCTTGCAGGCGTTCTCGCCAGGGGTGGTCCCTGTCAGGGCCGTACGAGTGTTCCCATAGCAGCATTGACCGATTCTATTTATAAAACCTCTCCCCCCCCCCTTGTTGCCGCGGAACTTCCCTCCACCTCTTTTTCTCCTTTTCACCCACTTCATCCCCTCTTCCCATATAAACGAGTGTGTGTATACACGCTGTTCTATCGCGAAGACTGGTATATGCTATATATACCTTCGCAGGTACATATTTCCAAGCACTCGATCTTGTCAGGCTTCTCAATCGAAAGAGAAAATGACTAATTTGGTACTTTAGTTCTGTGTTTAGGAAGTACCTTTTCAATATTACATCTTCTTGAGTATCCACGAGCTCTGTCAAGGTTGAAATTTTCTGGTTATTTTTGACTTCGAAATTCGCTTTGATTTAGTCGAGAGTTGAATGATTCTTTAAATGAGTTCTTTGCTGACGCAAAAGCGTTTTGGCCGAGGAATTTTTATTTCCGTATATTCGTAAAACTGATTCGGAAAAACGTATTTCCTATCCACGGTGAATAGAGCTAAACTATCCTATTATAGAAGCGACGATAAAGCTAATTATGATTAAGGAGTGCTTGAATTCCGGCCATCCGAGAGAAAATCGCGAATTCTACTCCCAACAGTATCTCTCCTCCCACGTCGACCTTTAGATTTGTTTGGGTGTACTACTTTTTCCCTGTCATTTATTTTTAGTACAACCGGGCTGCACCGATTCAAAATTAGATACACAAAGAAATTTCGAGCTAAAAATACATATACTCTATACTATACGCGTATCCGGAGCTTTTTCAAAATGTGGGTCTTTGAATATTGAATCTTGTGTCTCGGCTCTATTTTCGCTGACGAAATACCCAGTTGGTTACACCTTTTAATCTACAGAGTGTTATTACAACATTTTCTATTATTTACCTCTTTCATTGTCTAACGATATATTATTTTAGAAAAGAAACAAAAAGGACAATGAGAAGGTCGATTGCGACAGCTTTCGCAGATGAGAATCGCATCTGATTATTCGTGCAGTTGCATTTTATTGTTTCATGTCTTGACTAAGGGTTTCAATACGAGGATTCCTCCCTTCAGAAGCCTGCATCTGCTACTATCAAATCATGTATTTTCCGAAGGTCAAGGTCTGAGAGTGTCTTGTCGGACTACAGTCGCAAGCAACTGTCTCGATTAACTTATTGCGACAGCGCACTCACGACTTTTTTTAGTCAATGCGCAATCGCCACACACTTATTTCTTTTATTACTACTGGATGTTTAGCTTAAGATGTGTTTATGCATTCTTAGGAGCTCATACCGAGATTTCCAATTGATAATTGGCGTTGCAAAATATTCTGTACGTAAACACCGATTCGTTTCTCAGCTATTTTCTTCAATTATTTCTTATTCTATTAATTCGATTACTCGCTATAGAAGTCGTTCGTGAAATTCCACGAAACGAGAAACGAGAGCTAAAGCGTCATTCCCGAGAAAATCGATCGAGCACCGCCTTCCTCTTACCCTCTGATTCCCTGGGTCTTTGGCTCTACGCACGTATATATATATTATTTGCATTATGCAAGGGCATGTTTCTTGGTAAGCGGAGAATGTGATGGATGCTTTTTCTGGAAAAATCTAGAGTCCCTTTGGCATTTGACTTTCAAACGATTTTTCAAGCTAATCATATATAGATTTATTATAATGAAAAAACTGATCTGTTTGCACAACTTATGAAACTTATCCGGTTCTAAAATACTAATGTCTACATATTATTTATAAAATTCATAGAAATACTACTTAGTGAATTATCGCTTTGTTTTTTCATTTTTTAATATATATATATTTTTAATATATTTTTTTGTAGCAACTGGGAAACATACACTATTATCCAAATCTAGATATATATACTGCATAATTTATTGAATTGTATAATTAAAAATAAAAACGCGATACAATATACAAATAAATTCTGTAAAACTACGTTTACAACATTTATTACATAATAATAATATGGCTCCCACAACAAAAAAGTCCGTAGAAAAAAGCTAATTGTTCCAATAACAAAGCTACTGGTTGATCTAAATTTCCGCTTGACCGAATAAAATCGCGCACATTCACGGCCGCACGCAATGCAAAGTAAAATCTTCGGTCTGAATTCGCATCATCCGCGCGAACAAAGAGAAATCCGATGAAACGTGTAGAGGGAGAATGCGCAAAGTGCGTCGGGAAACGAACGATACACGTTGGCTATTTTTAGCGTCTCGACTGTTTATTTTTGAAGCCTCGTGTGTCTGTTTTCCCAGCCGATGTTTTCGACATTTTCAAGTGCGCAAGATGCAACGCGAACGCGAATTCTCTTTTTCGGTTCTCTCTTTTCTCGACATTTTTAGATGCACAGGTGCAGTTATTTCAAGCCTCGGGGAAATACGCTTTTATATGCAGTACTCTTTATTTGAATTTTATCGGTTGGAATAGTCGCCGATGTTTATGAAACATTTGTTGTTGTTGTACATTTGCATCTGTTTGGACTATTATTAGATTTAGCGAGTTTTCAATAAGCTTTAACGGGCTTTAAGGGGACAAGACGCGTTTAAAATGCAAATTACTAAATTAAATATTTTAAATATTCAAAACAATGTAATTATAATTTACACGTTTTCTAATATAAATCCCTACATTCGTATTAAAAAATGATTATCCTCAATCCATCCATTGGCTTACTTTGATCCTATGGTGAGTGAATTTTCAACTTTCTACTGTAACTAGGTATCGCAGGCCTTCCAGAAGAAATAGAATATTTTTAATTTTTAATTTAGTGATTTGCATTTCAAAGGTGTCTTGTCCCCTTAATGGAATAATGGATATATCCATATAGCATATAGTTTGGAGTAAAAGTGTACTATTTTATACTATAATCAAGTCGCTTTGCGTCAGACTATTTTATTTCCACAGATCTAGAAGCTGGGCACGTGCACACAAATAAATGCTCATTTCATGTGCACCTGAGAAAGAGCATTTATATAGAATATAAGGTATTGCTTTCATGTAGCAACAGCAGCCTCCCACTTTCATTATCCAATTCGACCAGATGTTACCTGATGCATCCTTATCAATGTCGTGCAACAATCACGAGGCGATAAGAGGAGGTGCGCAGGTAACTCAGCAAGTAGTGCACAGCCTACCTTCGAGAACTACGGGCTCATTCGCATCCATACACACTTCTTTCTTACTATTTTGGAAATATACTTATTGCTGAGGAAACTTTGTTTCCTTCTTTTCGTACTACCGTTCTCCATGCTATTGTACTCGAGCCATTAGCGACACAACTCTTATTCACACGTGTGCTATCGCTTTCCCGTAACAGTATATATATTGTATATGTATATACCATCGCGTCGGAATGAAAAGAAGCTCGAGATTTATGACGAATTCGTAGCCGTCATTGCAAATGAGATCAGTTTCAAAGACAACCCTTGTCTAACATAACGTACTAAACATCCGCGTAGAGAAGGAAAAAGTCGCCCGCGCAAGACGGACGCTCTAGTTTATATACGTGAGAGTCATAGAACTCACGGCAGATAATAAAAATCTCTAAAAATAGTTCGTTTTATCTGCGACGCTGTAGTGAGGGAAATTTATGAGGCTATACGAGAGAGAGAGAGAGAGAGAGAGAGAAACAGAAACAGAGACAGAGATCGGAGAAAAAGATTTCTCATAATTTGTCTTTCTGTGTGTGTTCATCTATTAATATCAATATCATCTATTTCATTAAAAAATATATTTAAAAATGCATCTGTTTTTTTAGGAGTAAACTTATCGTACGTAGCTTTGCAATTATAGAAATAAATGCACCATCTATGGAGGACTTTTATTTTCAATTGGAAGATAGACCCTATTGGAAGTAATAACCACGCGCAGGCACACCTACTATGTGTACTCTAAATTCGCACAGGGTCCAATTATAACTGCACGGCGCTCAAAGAGTCCAAAATAAGAATTACCACCACTAGAGTACTCTCGAATCTATAGTATAACCCAAAAATAACCTGGTTCCCAAGTTCCAATCTCGACTGAACTTCCGCAATTTTTCACGGTAAACCATTATCAGCGTTTGACCGCTCGAAAATCAATTGTAGCACTCGATAAAACATTGTTAGTAAGTACCTGCGGTATATGCAGTGAGATAAAGAGTTACAGAGGGAAATAAAGAGCAAAAGATATATAAGTTGCAGAATAATTAAAGAAAAAAAAGTATGCGGGTAGAAAGAGAGCGAGAAGGAAGGGCGCCTATATAGCTCGGATCTATTCGAGGCTTGGGTCTGGTCTTCTGCCAGGTCTATTTTCGCGAAGCGAAGGCGGTGGCAAAGAGAGAGAGAGAGAGAGAGAGAGAGAGAGAGAGAGAGAGTGTGCATTGTACCGCCGCCCGACAGCGCTAATTTCGTTACGTAGTCCTCTGTGTGGACGACGATGTCTCCATTTTTTATATTTTCAATCTCGGTTCTATTTTCTTCATTACTTTTCATAAGTTGCCTTGGTAATTAATTTAATTTTTTGGCGTAAAATAATACCATTTATATACTCTTACATACATTTCTTATCATTATAGCTTCGTATAATGCCAGCATGCTCTAAGAGCTTTATTTGATCTGGTTTCAATCGCGATCGCGAGAATAGCTGTTAATTAAAGACTTTTTAAAGGCACTTCAAGTGGTATGGTTGCATTATTTCACACGAAGCATGGTTCGCGCATTAATTCAATTTCGCACCAATTCGAAATAGACCCTAGTTGAGTTTAAATATTTTCAGTCAAACTTTCCAATCGAATCTCTTTGGAAATTATTGAATAAATCAAGACTCAAAATAAAGCTTGCAGAGCAAACTACTATTTATCGTAGGGAGGGCTGAAAAAATAATTCGCCCGGGCGTAAGATCCAACAGTATCTGATAAGAATCCGCTTAAGCCCTGGACAGAAATCATTTAATTATTAAATTCATTACATATTATATAGTATACGTAAGCTGAATCTATACACATAGATTTTAGAAGAAGCAATAACCTAACCTAATATCGTATAAGTGTATAGAGCCATCGTTCAAAGGTCACCTCCGGGAAATAGAAAGAGAAAGAGTATATAGACTGCACACAGGGTGCCTGCCGTGGCGCCTCTATTTATAGATCAGCTGAGCCACCGCCCATACCCTCCTACTCCCACCCACGAAAACCTCCCTGCTATAAATAGCTCGTCGCATTTTTGCGTGCGCGCAATTCTACCGATAATATACTATAAAGGAAAGAAGGTCTATTTTTTCTTCTTTCAAATATAATAGTTTTGGGTTTATTTTTGTGATTCAATTGCCGGTGGAAGTGACTCGATGTCCAGGTAAACTTGTGCTAGATGAAAATAGACTATTATTGTTGGAATGCATGTACGGGGGTATCAACATCAAAGTGTCAGTCAGTCTCGAGATTTTGAGGTAAAACGAGATTATTGTGCGAACTGTCGTGTTATCTACGTAGACGTAGATACTCCGAGATCCGTTAGTCGATAATTTTGAAGTATATACTTAGCTCAGTTGGTGTATAATGTAACATTGAGTAGCTTTTATCGAGTTAAAGTCAGTCTCTGGGGGTGTAGTTTAGGTTGCAAAACGAGCTAGCTTATAAATAGATGGATGGCTTTACACGACAATTTTTTTCTTCCTTAAATAGATACGTGCCAAACGCAAATCGCAAAGTCAGGTGCGCCTTCAATATTGATACATGAAACTTGAGAAAAAATAGACTTGATACTATTGAATGAAGAAATTAAATTTACATTGACGATCAAAATGTCTAACACTATTGACATACACAAGTAGAGCTTTTATACCGTATGGGAGTGAATGAGCAGCGTACATTATTTCTCTTGAAAATGAAAAGCAGAAGCCCTTTATTATCTTATTGCACGCGTGCGCAATTGATTGAATACATAACGCATGCATATAATGATAAACCTGAACTAAGAAGCAATATAACTTATTATTGAATTGCTCGGGTATCCAAGTATGTAAAAAGCATTGTACATCTGAAAGTGAGCTCGACAAATATTGAATGAGATAATTATTCTTTCACACGAGACGGACACTTACCGCATGCATTTCGGGTTAAATTGTTGAAGAAACGTCGCACGTAGGTGTGAATGTGTACGAATTCTTCCGCGAAAATCTAATTTCAACCGCAACGATTGTCGCGTCGTCATTGTCGCTTGGAGAACGGTAATTCCGAAAATAATACCCTTTGGGCGGTTCCAGTTCCAACATCGTCGCGTCACAAAGAATTCACCCCCTTCTTGCGGTGTGTCTTTCCGCGTCTGTATATTGCTTAAATACGTGGCGCAGTTCACTCGTCGCCACCAGCACCAGTAGCGGCACATATGTGAAATCGCTCCTGGAATAGAAATCTTGGAATAGACGCGTTTCTCTCTCTCTCGCGCGCACTCACGCTTTATTATTTTAAATGATTCCTTCGCTCTTTCTCCGCTGGTCTGTCTCTGTCGCTCCTTTGTACGTTGCATGCCCCATCGTCTGGAAAATAGTACAAAAATAGTGTCACCAAAGCTCTTTGTTCTTTCATACGCTACTGAAATTCATTAATTATTTTCTCTATATATACTGTTACAGTATATAATGTTCAAAAGCAAAGCAATTTAAAAATGACTATAAGAAAAATATTGCAATTATAGTCGCACTTATATAATAGCACGTAATCGATAGCAGAGATCACTCGAGCGTATGTATAAATAAAAAGTAGTATAAGTATGATATCATAAATTACATGCAGTCACTTATCGTCACCCTCACAAATCAGTTGACGCCGCCTTTGAACCAAAACAACAAAAACTTTGAGACTCATCTGTTGTACACGGGAAAAAGAATGAAAGCAATGTTCTCACTTGGGAAATCCCTGCCATATATCCTGTATCTAAAACGACGAGCAAAGAAAAAAAAGCTGAAAGTATATGTATATATGGGTAAGCGATGCTCGGTTAATTTATGCTCTCTCCAAGTCTCCATTCTACTCTGCTGTTGGCGCGAGCGCACTTTGGAGAAAAGGGCTGTTACTGTCGGTCTATTTACATCTTGATAATGGATGACAAGAACACCAAATGGTGAGAATATACATGAGTACTTTTGCTGTTCGTAATTGAGACAATCGTGCGTTGATTAATTGATCGAGTTTTAGTCTAATTTATGAACTGTTCGTCAATATTCCTGCTAACTAGTGCTATTCCCACACCCGACTATAATTACTTTCTTATGTTTTACCCTTATGTTCTATTATTATTAAATTCGATATTAATATTGTTGTAAACATTGTATTCAAAGTTATTTATATTGATTTTCTAAAGTGAGTTCTGCTTCCATTACTTCATACAAGTCTAAAAACACAAGATTGGTTTACACGAATCGTCTATAGAAACTATAAACTATACAGAAAAAAGCTTTACTTTCCCTGAGCTAAATTCCCCTTTCATGGCTGCGTACTTCTTATCAAAGTTAGCAGAAGTACATAGTTCTACCAACCTCAATCCAAAAGATTTTCCCAACCCTCAAACAGTTCAAAACTACCGGAAATAATATAACAAGCTCATCGTTATACACACAAAAATTGTTAAATGAAGTTACATTGTCGTGGTGTCTATCATTGAGCTTCACGTGTACTCGTTCTATTTTTAACTCAATCCCACAAAGACCTCGTACACATATCCTGAGACACGCTCACTTCTAATGTACTTCTCCGAATCGCGATGAAATAAAAAAAAATTCTTAATAGAACAAGATTTCTTTGAACCTGTTCCCACGGAACCGAGGCGAATCCCTTGGAGCTTTTTTTTGCGGAACGAGTGCTCGTTTTTTCATTCACGAGACAAACATAGTCGAGTTCGTTTCTTTCTTGTGCGATAGTTTCCTCCCTCGCGACTTAGCATGAGGTCGCGAACTATAAATATGCGCACGTTACTCGCGCCCTTAAAAACGACGACTGCGTGTTATACTTTCGGCGTGTATAATCGACGCCTTATAGGTTGTTCGCAGATTGTCGGCCTGGAGCTCCCCTAATTCATATATATATACGCTTTATGCCAATTTATATTTTAAGTTATGCATCCATGTATTTTTAAAAAGTCAAAATTCTTTTTCGTTTATTTCTTAGTAAGTCTGTCAGTTTTAAGATTAGTTTTGAATCCTTTATTCGAGGGAAGCCAGTCTCGTAAATAAGTAAAAATAAAATAAAATTCAAATTTATTAAAGACCAACCAATCAAAATAGATCTTCATCGGCTATACACTGTCATCGGTTTTCTTTATTCGATGAAATTCTCAATCATATTGCCTCATTCTTTTCGTAACTCTATCAGTGGTTTTCATAAACAATAAACCGTAGTCAGCAGAAGCCAGACGACTACCTACTTCTAGAGTCGAGGCATTGACCCAGGCGCCGATTTGATATGTTGCGCTCTCGATCTAAAACCGAATAGCCATTTAGCTTCTGAAGAAGGAAGTAGAAAACCAAAGGCGGCGGTCGGACAAAAATTTCGCGCGCGGAAAGGTGGGAAGGGTGTATATAAGCGTGTATAAAGAGAAAAATGCTCCTTAAAAATAGGCTCGTTATATACGTACAGAAATATGAATGCTAAAAATACCCGCGAAAATAAACGCCCCACCAAACTACTGCGCAGCACGTGTTTTACGTATAGAACTACACATATAGCAGAAATGTATATATATCCAATTTTATATATATATAACACACACATACGCGCAAAAGGGGTTGAAGAGTGGCTACAAGACTGGCAAAGAAATTTATGACCGTCGTTACTGTCTTTTCTACTCTGGTTATAAAAAATATCGTTAGTCATAATTGAAAATAAGATTTATGTAAATGAACAAGCCGAAAATCGTTATTAGAAAATGCCTCGTATAATAGTGATCTCCGGATGTTAATCGGAAATTTAAATCCAAAGCAAATGGCGAAGTCATACACATTTTTAAGAATAAATACATTTTATTTATCAAAACATTTCGATCGAGACACGGTGCTGATATCACGAGAAACGTATATTTGATTCGTCATTTGCGATTTTCGAAAAGATCTCGGCATTAATAGATGTTTTTTTCACTAACTCTGTTTTTTCGTAAAGATTTCGTAGAATCTTATTTACGATTTAGTTGAAATCACACCGAGCTCGTAAAATTAATCACGGAATCGTTGATAAGCTTATCCAATAATAAATTTAGTCCAAATTTTTTTTTGATAAACACATGTAGCAACGAAACTATTAATTACATCAATTAAAATATACAATGTTTACTTAATCTAAATAAACTGACAAAATCTCCGAGCGTTTCACTTTCAATATCCATGAAAACTGAAAGAAAGTAAAATATGTTATATTCAAAGCAAAAATCATTGCCCTCTTTACAGTAGAAAGTGCTGATAACATCGCGGAGCAGTGGTTGCGCGACTTCTCTCACATCGTCAACCCCCGGCTGCAAACTCACACACACACACACACACACACACACACACACACACACACACACACATGTACATACACTGCAGCGTTAGCAGCGCTTAAGGCGATCTAAAAATAGTCGAGGCGGTACATCATATCGAGCGACGTTCTATAAATACTCGCTGCTGCCTTGCAGCCTGAGACAGCGCCAGTCCCTGAATAATAAGTCCCTCTCTCTTTCTCTCTCATCTGCTCTTTCCTCTTTCACCTATTCTAGCGGTCCCGTGCTTCGATACGAAGAACCGAATCGATCGTCTATTTCGGTATACAGATAAATTCAGGATGTAATAGCCGCCCAAGAAAAATCGACTGTTCAGCTTTGGATATTTACGTCTTACTTAAGAGCAATAATGTTAAAGTGTGTTTTTGTATAACATAAATAGTCCTTTTCTGAATTTATAAGTAATGTATAATAAATCCGAGTCTTCGCTGTTGTCGGATTTAAGCGTGGGACGAGCTACTATTGCTGATAAGTGCATCGCGGAAGGGGTGGCTATATCGACCTTGAAAGGGTTGCTATCGAGTGGGGGAACAAAGCAAGGACTTCCTCTCTGTCTCTCTCTCTCTCTCACTCTCTCTCTCTCTCTCTCTCTCTCTCTGTCTTTCTGTCGCTCTTGCCTTGTTCCTGTATGTTACTCGCGCATATTTATAATTGTGCACGCACGTGCTGTTGCCGCAGCCGCTATTGCGATCGATGACAGTTGGTGGAGATATAAGTTCTTTTTAAAAATATACATGCTTTATGTGTAGATGCGCTGGAAGGGGCAGAGGGGCGTTTAGTAGTTGTTGAAGTTGCGTTGACAGGACTGAGGAATGGTTAGTAGCTGTGTGTCTGTATACGCTATTTATTTGCTAGCCTTGAGATCAAGAGGTATAAGTCTTTTTCGGGACAAAGAAGTTATACCGATGGTGCAGTTATTATTGCTTGATTTCCAGTGAGAGACGCGTTGTTATAAAATTAGTTATTTCAACCAGAAAAATTACTCTTGTATTATACTTTCTTTTAAATAGACTACTGTGGCCTTGATGGCATAAAAGTTTTGATCAATGAAAGGAGGTATAATTAACATTTGTAATAATTATAGAGACTTTTTATCATTTTTATAACTATAAGCTTTATAGGCTATTAATAGAAGCATAATTATATAATACCGATACAATCAATGTTCTACCTGGCAGTGTAAAAAAACAAACACGATATGTGTACATTCAAAATACGTAAATATTGATAATCATCTGCGAAGCGTGATCGGAAAAAGATGTTTCTCCCCTGATCAGAATCGTCCATCAAAATTATATAATTCACCTTCAGATACCTACGATAATGATTAACGACATAATATTCACAGGCTAATCAATTTCCATATTATATGGAACTTTTCTGTTTTGTCCATCGATCAATAAGAATCTAAGTTAGAATAAGTACAGTGTATATTTACAGTTTATACATATATATATAATATGACTGTTTGACCCAAAAAATTGCGGCAACGCAGGCGATCGTGCATTATTTTCGTGGAAGTGATAAGCGAAGCCGAAAGAGGTGACATATGCATCTCGACAACAAAGGGTGCGTCCGCGGACGATAAGATGGTCAGTAGCAGCGACAACTTCCGGCGACGCAACCCACGTGCTTCCGACGATTTTTTTTCTCTGCTTACACGTTTTTGCGATGATATCCGGTGCCGACGACAGCATCAAAGCCTCACCGGCGAGATAAAAATATTTTGCGTTTATTTTCCGTTTATTTTGCGTTCGTTAACGGTTTGTTTGCCGCGAAAAGAATTTTCGAATCGTTCAAATGGATGGCGTGTTAACAATTAATTGGAACTTCAATAGTTGATTTTTTTATTTTTATTCTCCTTTAAAAACTAATAATAATAGATTTTAGGTGAACTGGAAACCTTTAAGCAATCTCTAGACGCTTTTGTACTACACCTGTTTATTATCGGATCGAATCTGTAGAGATCAGATGTCGTTATTATTATTTATTAGTAGCTCTGATAAGAACAGTAACAGCGTTAATTTATAACGCAGTGTGAAGTGAGTGCGTATAGGTGTTTGATTACACTCATAAATATTACAGCTTTTATCATTTTCTGTTTCAGGTAAGTTTCAGAAATAACGATATCGTATAGGCACACACCAGACTATCAGTGAGTTACAACAATATTCTTACGATACGTTGAAATTTAGTCTTATAGACTTATAGACTCCCTAGAAAGCACACTTGAGAATTTGAAACAAATAGACAGGTTTAATGTCAAGGCAATAGTTGTGAAAAATGAATCGTAAGTAAGTGAGTAACCAGAGTAAACTTATACAATTACGCTAGCTTCTCAAGGCGTAAAACCTTTGTTTTTAGAACTTTCGTTATTCCTTTACGAAAATAATACTACGAATTGTAATGTATGAAAAATTCCACTTCAACCAAGTTATACCAAATTTAGTAACCCGGTATCGAATGATCTGGTTACGTTGTAAAAATTGCTATATCCCAATACTCATGCGCTTTGAATAGCCTTGAAACGCTGATTTTCCATTACAAAAAGTCAACCCCTGAAGTCGGAGATATTTGTTGTTGAACAATTATTCAATAAAAGATACAATTATTTAGTTAAACATCGATGTCGAATTACAAAATCGAATAAACTTTATTAACAATGCATCTTATGCAGTAAACCATACCATGAATTTAATCGAATTTTAAGTGGGGGTAAAGTGCGTCCGTGCCGATTACGTGTATAAACATGTAATTTATAATTTAACTATGTATAGTAGATAATTATCGAGGTAATTCTCGAAAGTGCGATCGAACAAATGTAATTGATTTGTGTGAATAAGGGAAGCTGAGACCTGTTGAATTCAAGGTATATATATACATATTTTCACTGCTTTGTTTCTTTGTCTGCAAATAATGCAAATCTAATGTATTCGCAAAGTAAATTGAAGTAAATAAAATAGACAATCAAATCTAATCGAAGATATAAATACATCTCCACTTGATACTGGAGTTTATGTCATCTGGCAATGCAAAGACGTTAGAAAGACATGTCTCAATGGCAACGGAAGGAAGGGATATTCGTTGTATTGTAAGTAAATGGGGTTAAACCGTAACAAAAATAAAACACCCCCGTTAATGTATTATATACGTACGCACACACCAAACGCGAGGAAATAATAATAATATAATAATAATAGGCTCGAATTCTTTTCTTGTCAAAGGGGGTTAAGTTTATAATCGCCTTTCTCGCGACTACATCTCTCTCTCCTGTCTCTCTCCTGACTTACGTCAGACACAGCATAGCCCGTCGGTGACGTTACGCGCGCACTCCGAGGCTCGATCGTTACAATATACATTGTGTTTACGCACGCGGTATATTACATAATAAAGTTTACTCTTTTTTCCGATGTCTACACGGGGACGTATTCTGCGAAAACCGTTGAGTTTGTATATACCGAGTTTATATATACCGAGAAACATGAAAACCGAATGCAACACCTGCTCTGCGATGCGCACGTCTGATACAGATACCATACATGTATCGTCAATCTAAAGAACTACAACTATGCATCGAATTCGAACCGATCTTGAAATTCCCATACGTCACGAACATCAGAAACATCCAGTCACTCTTGTTTCCCATGACTCATACAGCTTGGAGCCAACAAATAAAGAAAAGAACATTTTTTAATCCATCCTTAAAAAAACTACCTTACCTCGAATCTTTCGGTCACTCAATTCTTTGTGTACAAATACATAGGTATGCCTCTTCGGTGCATTCGCGCTTTTATACATACCGCTTCTCTCTCTCTCTCTCTCTCTCTCTCTCTCTCTCTCTCTCTCTCACTTTCTGTCCTCTGCGTCTCCTCGCGTACACGTATGTACACACACGTATGCATACTGAATCTAAAAATAGAGTGAAGCTGGTCGGTTCGCGAGTCGAACGTTTGGCGGCGCTCTCCTCTCTCCCGCACATACATACACACACTTATACACGGAGGCATGCGTAAACCACCACCGCGTCGGAAGCGAGCGACGTCCGCGGCATCAGTATTCAGTTCTCGGTTCACGCTGGCACCGTACGCGCGGGAGCCAGACACGCATATACCTCACTACCATTACGTACATACGTAAATTATCAAAGTTCATACTGTACTGTTTGAAGTTATTTTCTATACCGTTACGAGTGCACGGGAAGTACACATATGTACTGGGATAAAGAACGAGAAAATATGTATAGCGGGAGAGTTGAGTGCGTACTCGAATGAGACATCGCGAGTTTGACAGTTGTACAGCTCGTGGCAGAAATACGTATATATATATCTATACGTATGTATTTATACGCAGTGTTTGTTGTGATACTATATACATACCGAGGAATTTCCGCTGAGTGAGAGAGAGAACGGGACGGATCCAGAAGATTCCACCGTCCCTTTACTGCATATATATTACACATTCATATATATACTCTCGACTGGCTTGTGTGTGATAGGGTGCGCGTGTGCCGTCAAGGCCCTTCGATTCAGGTAAAGAAAATGACAAAAAGAAAGAAACATTGTTAAACGCGTTGTTGTCGCTGAACGAAGCCGAAGAATGATCTCTCGCTTAGTATAGAGGAAACAAGTGTGTCTTTCCGGCAATTCGAATAGTTTCTATATTTATATAATATACATCGACTCGACTCACTGTACCGATGGAACTCTTCGTCTATATCTTCTTTTTTCCTTCTCTTTCCAAAGAAAAAGTTTATGTTTAAACTCAATATTGTACGGAGATGTATGATTTTCAAAATTGCGTCGCTCTAGTTTTTTATAACTTGCATAAGCGATCGTAGGATCTCGATGGAGATCTCGTGGAAAAGGAGGGAAAAAAAATAATGCAGGCACTCGATACCTTTTAGTGCTGGCGACGATTTTGCGTTCGCTTACTCGAATATTATAAAGAAAACATCCCACGGAAAGCAAACATTATTTCATAACTTGTTGGCGTCGGTATAGTCCGGTATATAGTATCCATTATCATAAATTACGAAGTTGAAAGAGAGAGAGAGAGAGAGAGAGAGAGAGAGAGAGATTCCCTATCTTTCTCGTTAGTGGCGAGATGATGCCAGGAAAACGCGCAGAGGTAGATTTATTTTTTACGTAGATTTGTGCTCGAAGTTTCAAAGTGTTAAAACAGTTTTTGGAAATTGGAAAAATTTGTGGAATTCGACTATCGTCACTCGTGTGTACACTGTTAAGTTATACTATACACTATTCAACCGTAATATATATATATATATATATATGTAAATACACATTTATAAAGTTATCCTTGGTTTGTTTATTAATCGTATTGTCTATAAAAGCGTAGTGTCGATGCGCCGTTTACGTATTCCAAGCTCTGCATTCACGATATTCTTGCGCTTTTAATAATTTAACGTCAAGAACAAATGTATGGAGCAGCACTTTCGACGTACCGAGAAATATTTCTATCGATCTGTCTGCCGCATTAAACACTGTATGTACACGTGGCATATTTCATACGCGTATAACGACATACCAGTAATATTATATATTCATTTGCGTCGAAAGACTGCGTAATCATCAAAACCAACGGATGAAACGGACATTTCAGTTTTTGCAACTATACACCAATTACGCGCGAAACACCTGTTGTTCCGCAGCGTTGATCGATCGCCTAACGCTGTAACCGACGGATCTACAATGATACGAATATGTTTATTCATAGAGAGACTCTTAACTGTTGTACAGAAACTTTTTTAACTACTAGATATCTTTCACCTCGACGCGTTAGCAGAATCGCAATTTCTTGCGCAAATCGAGTCGTTTTACGAGAGAGTTCCGCGGAAAAGGTAATTAGACTGGAATAAAAAAAGAAGTTATCGTCGGTTGATGATTGTTTCTATTTTCACGATTGCACTCTGATTCATCGACACTTTGCTAGTTTCAGCCGATTATCCGAATGTATCTTATTATTAGATAAATGGTTTTTATGTTGTTTTTCTCATAACGCGCGAGGCATTCGGCGAGATGTTTGGTGTTCCCTTGCAGTCAAAACAGCCGGGACAGACGCGATGGTTGAATTAATTAACTCCCGAATAAAAACACAAACAGCAAACGATTCTACCGCGACAAATAACAGCTAAAGCAGCGATTCATGCAACCCGCGTAACCTGACGTGTCCGAAGCATTGCGCAAACTGTACAGGTGCGCGCGAGAGATGGGAATGTGCGATTATCGATGTATATACAACCGTCAAGGCGAGGGTATTCGCGCAGAGATCATTTTGCTAGCTGACGACGCATTGTGCGAAATATATGATCGAGGAATTTCCATTGGGGTTTTTTGTCCTCCTATTTTTCCTCACACCTGTATCTTTGTCGGTTTATTTATTTTTTAACTCAGATACGTCGAGTTACTTTCACAATTGACCGACCAATGTCATCGACCCTCCTATAAGTGTATTTACAGTTCAAAACATTGGCGAGATGTCTATAGAATGTTGTGTCACGATCGCTTCGGTTCAGCAATCCCGAATGGCAGTGCATGTCGGAGAAGAAAAGACAGTCTCTTTCTTCCTTCATCATACCTCGTGGAATTGTTTTTCTTTTATCTCGGCATCACATAATTCAAAGATTCTTCAAAAAGCTTGTATCCTCGTAAATTAATCCTGTCATCCCGGCTAGAGTAGAACATAGTCTTAGCGGTATATCATTCCGGCTGCTAAAAATCTCTGTATACACCATAGTATTATACCGGTTTCTCTCGACTGTTGTTGATGGGCCCATAAATTTCCAAGTTTCGCGCGTACACGCGAAAAAATTTTCAAAGCACCTTTCGTTTGAATAGGTTTTTTTCTCTTTGCGAAATATAAAAAAAGTTTCCCTCTCGCTGCTACCGTCGTCAGCCGTTATAAATAAATGCGACAGAAGCGCGGTATGAATGAGATTAAAATTAAATCTCAATACCTGCCAAACACTTTGCGTGTCAATGTGTGCTTGTAAATACCGAATTAGCTAATGTGCACACACTATGTGTGCATTTACAAAAGTGAACGTATCTGTCGATGTTTTCGTATCGCGTAGCCGACAAGTTTTAAAATAAACCTCAGCTAGAGCTATTATATTCTATATGTATTTCTCCGCTCGTAAAAAACGGATTCAAGGGCACAACGCAATCAAATTTACCGCAACCTATGTAATCGTATTACTAGCATAAAGGGTCAACTTGTTCCATCAAAGATTTTTTAATTCTGTAAAGGAAATCGATCGAAATGTGTCTACGCGTGATGACGGTTTCAAAATTATGTAAATTTCAATTCACAAGGAAAGAAAAAAAATGTCACGATAACTTATACTAGATCGATTCGCAGGACGGGTTGCCGATTGGTTGTTTACGTTTTCGGGGCCGCTCTTTGAATTTTCCATCGACAGCAGCGACGGCCTAGCTCCTTAGCATGTGGAACAGCGACGGCTGCTTACTTGAGAAACTCGACGGAGATATAATTAGAATCGAAAGTGCCGTCGTCGCCGCTCTTTTACGCGCTCTCTCGAGATGTATAGCCGATTTTGCGCGGAGAAGAAGACGAGAACGCGAGTTTACGATCTGCAAGTCGCAGGAATTTTTCATTTTCCTTTGAGTCGAGCCGCGCTATTACCTGATATTCCTTTTTAAATCTTCGAAAATCTCTGATTTTTGGGCTTTTGATTGAGAGAGAAAATTCCAGTAGACGTGTATATAATTAAGTGGATTCATAGAATTCATAGAATTATCTGTCGAAATGTTAAATCTATAAGGTTTCATATAATCTGAGATTACGCGAGGTTTGCTTTCGTTAATGAGCATGCAATTATCGCGCGTGACAATTTCCTAAGAGATTTTGTGAATGGCTAAATAACGAAAAAAAAACGATACTCATGTATGGTTCATCAAATGCTGAGTAGTTGGACATTAGATCACCCGGAAGCATGAGAAGATTCAAGTCAAGCTATAGCTTATACGCGTGAGTGCGTCTCTTCGATCGGACGCTAAAGACCACACGTCTATCTATAGCTAAATGCACACACACGTACACGACGCTCTTACGAGTAACCTCTTTAGATCGGAACTAACGACAGGCGTACACGTACACCGATTTTCAATTTTTCAGCACTTATATATATTATATATGTACTTCTATAGACATTATATACATCGATTTTCTCTCTTTGTCTTCTTCTTGTTTTTCTCATGCGCATGCATTATATGTAGAAGAGCGATAGCTTTGCTTGAGGTGTTTGTTTATGTTTATGATTAAGTGTTAAGGTATATAGATTTTTCCCCACGTGGTTTTGTGTATAGTTGAAAATATTGTATATGTTGTGATGTTGCCTTGGCACGAACACGTATACAAAATAGATAAATTCATAAGTGTAAAACGTCACGACGGATTTGAATAATTTGTCCATCATCATCGTTGGAGTAATGATAATTCGTTTATAAAAATCGCTACTTACATATGCGTGATCCCAAAAATATACCGTCTTATATATTCTGAATTCGAATGGCTCTCATGAATTTAAGTATCGTGAAGGCACACGTGTCGTGTACTTTTCCGTCGGCCGGCAAGCGGCGACGCAATGCATGACGGTGAAAAATTTCATCTAAAAATAAATCCTGTCCACGCAGTCGAGCTCTCAATGAATACGTCGAATCTAATACGCTCATTATAACTAACTCGTATCTAGAGACGTACAAAAGAGATATACAATATCGTTCGTTCGACGCAAAGGATATAACACAAACTGTAAACGTTTCTCCTGATGGTCGTTGTCTTGTTTATATACTTTCCGATAAATCTTTCGGTTATCGTCTGTCGATTTAGCATTTCCGTACACGCGACGAACCGCTTGTTGGTTATATCTGATAGAAGCAGGTGTAAACGAGCAAGTTCTACGGTACAACATCCGAATTACTTACTCATTTCAACAATAAATTCATTAGTCAACAAGGCGAGTCATACGTCATCGTCGTATAAAACACAACCGATGGTCTGTCTTTAGCATACATGCACATAATGATGCACACATGTGCGTAAGATAATCGTGTAACCCGTGTAGCCTGACACGATGTTCTATATTTATCGTCCCGCGAATGCGCCGACACGTGCAGCGCACGCACCGTTACAGACGTTATCATGCCGACAAGCGAATTCGGACTATACTCCAAATATACGTACGCCTTTAAATTTTCCCTGAAAATGTTGACGAAGTAATGGTGCATATGCACACGTATACATGAGTTAGCGGGCTTGTGCGTTGGTTTTGTTGCGGCTCTATTTTCGGAACGCGTTCATGAAAAAAGTAGTCCACAGCTAGCCTGTGCGCTTATCTTATCGCTATATTCATACGTAGTAGATACGAACCTGATAGACGAAGCGATCATGAAATGGAAAACAAAAGTCAATAATTCAAAGGCCTCGTATAGTTAGTATAAATTGACGAGGTGACTGAAATATCTTTCGCTGCAGGGTATTTCGTACGTAGAGAAAATATTGTTAAAAAAAAGAGTCTTGTACTTCGCACTACACGTGTCAATCAATCAAACGAGCGAAATCGTTATATCGACACGTGCTATCGCGTTGCTTTTGTGTACATACCCTCTTCCTCGATTATATTATACTTTACAACACTCGAGGTGTATACACCTAGACTATATTATATTCCACAGGCAACGCACGCACATATAATATGCGCGTTCTATATACCAGTGGATGTGTATAGGAAACCAGAACTATTAGTGGGATATTGAACTTCAGCCTGGTCGGCTGACAGGCTGATTATGTTTTGGTATGCTTATTGCCAATGGAATTAAAGTGATCGCGGGGAGACGATTTGAAATACGAAGAGGAGGAGGAGGAGGAGGAATGGTAGTTTATGGTGATCGAGCACGTGTATGTCGGGTACGACTATATATATATATATATATATATATAGTATGTATGCTTGTACGATTTTGCGGAGTTATGTATATATAGTGTTGTGCCGCCGTTATATTTTTTATGGAACTGGAACAGAGGAGTATAATTGCTTGGAATGTGGAAATTATGGCTTTCGGTATTCTGCGAGAAGAGAGTTTTGTTCTATGACTTCCGCTAGTTGTTTCAGTCTTTCGATGGATAATTGCTACGCACACTAGCCGTTATAACGATATTTTGTCTGGGCAAAGAAATCTGTTGTGCGAGTTTCAAATGTTTTAGCACCTCTGTGTAATCAGCAAAACACGTTAATGCGAGCGTCGAAAAAGATGAAACGCATAACGAATCTGCTACCCGTAGGTGATGCGCTGTGGTCGTAATATTTTCTCAAACTCTAGTTGGACGCAAGCTCAGAATCCAATTTCACTCGATATATAATGAGACATCTGTCTCTTCTAAACTTTGTAGAGTCACAGCGTGTCCAATCGTTTCGAGGATGAGAATTCCAAATTCATTTTTCCATTCAGTTACTTGAGTTCTATCTCTATTGGTCAAATCCGAAATATTTCGGATTGTCACATATATCAACAATTATCGAGATGTAGTCCCTTACAAACGCATCTCTCGGTGGCTCATCTTCACACACGCATGCATACATACGCGATTATAATATATTACCAGCTTTTAGCTCGAGTCGCGTGTCTTTCTTTCTTTCTCTTAACACGTGTATATATCCCGCACATAATGCAGAACAACGACGAGGGAAAGAATAAAATAGAAGGAATGCGTCGCTGCGGCTGATTCGCGAATCGACAGAAGGCAATCGAGTCGCATTAGCGTCGATTGGTCACGCCCCAGGCGTCTATACAAGTGAACGTCTTGTCTGTATATAATACAAGTCGTGACGTCATCACTGGACCATTCGACATCGTTTAGGCGCGCGCGCGCGAGCAAGAGAGAGAAAGAGAATGAGAGAAGAAGACAGGCTAAGGATCAATTTCAAACCTTTTTCTCTTCTGCTTCGTTGTCTGGCGTAATTACACGCCGTAAAGACTCGGTAATATATGCCCTTGTGTTGCGTTCAATCTCTTCTCAGCAGCTAGATATAATATGCTTTTCAAACTTGCTTTTCGGGGGCTGCTTCAGTAGGGATAAGGCCGGAATGAGGCCATCTTCGTGTTTGTCGCGGATGGACAGATTTGACACATCAAAGTAGCGTTTGCGTTGTGAAATTGAACATTTTTTAAATCACATTAATTGATTTCATCGATAAAGCTAGTTAAAGATGATTTCTGATAAATTGCATTTATCGTTTAGTTTTACTACAATAGAAACATATTTGTGTAACGCACTTGTGAAAATCGGCTTTGAAATTACAAGAAATTACTTGGTTGAATAATTCTTTTTTCTTAAATAAACAAACCAGCTCAACTACACATATGAATTCATACATTGATTTATTTTTATGGAGAGTACAAGTTACAATGCATGGACAAGTGGAAAACAAAAAATAGTCTATTTACACACTTAAGTAATTTCGAACCTTCGTACAAAAATATACGAAGAGAAAATATATCGTTGAACGGAGCAATGAAAATCGTTCTCTATATTTAACTAATTTTTTCTGCTGTAAGTCAGCTTTCGGAACTTTTTACCACTCTCTATATTATCTCACGTAAAAATAGATCATATTATCTAGCGTAACATTTCATTAATATACAATATCTCGAATTATGTATTTCTGTATTTAGTAAGTTTTAGAAGAAGTTTTTTATACTACATCCGGATCGCAACAAGTACTCATAAACAAACATGCAATTCTCGATTCAGTATACTTACCGAAGTCATACAATTAACGAATAGGTATCTCGTGCTGTTCTCTAACACCTTGCGATATCTCGTTTTTATTTAATCAGTTGATAACCTTCTTTCTTCGCTCTTTCAATCAAATAAAAAAATATTCCTTTACCACTAGTAAAAATACTAATAATAATTGCGACTCCAAAGCAGACAGCAAGAATGCGCGTAAACGCGTAGACTGCACTTGTAGAAGCACCATCGTCATCATCATCACCATCGTGTATTGCATCACGCGAAAAGCACGTGTGCGAAGCAGTATAGTAAGAGTCTGTCATATAGCCTCGCGTCGGTCACTGGATTTGTGTGCGCGTATACGAGTAACTGTGCGCTTTTGTGTCTTTTTTCACTTGATCGACGACTACGATGTTGTACACATATATCTCTCATCATCGTCGTCGTTGACACCCTTTAATTCGTACATCGCATAGATGCAATATGTATGGCGATGCGATAATTGCTCGTTGTATATAAAGTGCGTGGACTTATTTTTTTATATTCACGAGCTATGGAGGAAAATTTTCTTTTCAGCTGAAGGAATATTCCGCTGTCGTTGTTTCTAAGGCAAGGGTGTTCTTGTTTGCCGCGCTTTGCTGATTGCGGCTTACGGGTTTGCGTGTCTTACGTCTCAACGAACGAGAGACAAAAAGATACGAACTCTTGCGAAATTACGTAGAGTTATTCGTATACGTACACGAATGATCGTGTAATTGCACATAAAAGCTTGAGAGTTGATAAATCGTTCGATGATCCGCATGTACGAGGTCAAGCAGCGCCTCGTATTATACGTCATCTTTAGTATACGTTGCGTGCTATACTCATCGCTGTTTATGCGATCACAAGATTTTCAATGCTTTCCCGCGTGCCACGTGAAAATGTACAATACGCACGTTATTCGCCCGTGTATGTATATTAATGAAACATGGAAATGTCTCAAACGTATTTCAATTGTTCGCTTAAAGAGACTGCTCGCCTAAGCGGAAAGTGTTGCGTCGGTAAAAATGTGATCATCAAAACAAGGAAAAAAAATATTATTATTAGCTTCCAGACTTATCGGATTTTCATAGATAATAAATTATTATCTCAGCTATATTCGTATAATCTATAAATAATTCATTACACTTTAATATTTAATATTTGTAAGTTCCTCGAAAACCTCTCGAAAAGATCATTCGTCAGCTTCGTAGCGTCAGAGTATTTTTAACATATGTGTCCTCAGGACTAAGTCCGAATTTTCTTTCGATCCGCAGCCATAAAAGACTCGACGCAAGGACCTCAAGCCAATAAGCCGATCAAGATCACAAAACACAACGGAGCCTTGTCGCTGATATAGTGCTACTCGACAGTTATTGTTTAATAGTATTAAGAAAAAAAACACGTTTCAATTGCGTTGCGCTTGTGTATAATAAAAATACGAAGGCGAAGGCCGTGTGGCCGGAGGACAACGCTTCCGGCATAGACATCGCGACGCGCGAAACAATTGGCTGTAACCTGGACGAGGGGCATATGGCCCTGGACCATGCTACCATTTACAATATGCACCGTACAAATCAATTAGGTATGTCTCTGTGCGATTTACATTTAAATTACATTGACTTCACTCGTTGTCTTAAAAATTATTAACGTTTATTTATTCCGTCTTTTTTTTTTTTTTGCTGGGTACAGTTTCAGTGATGCAAAACTATCATCCATTTTGTTATAAATAATCTGTTATTTTAACATCTATAAGGTTATTTACAAAATTTTTCGTTTGTCTTGGAAATTTAATGACGCACGCGCGTACACTTTTATTTTTAGATCATCAACAATAACAGACGTAAAAAATTGCAAATCATTTCGACGATCATCAATTGACTTTAAGGATTCCAGGAATTATTATTAATTTTAAAAAATGTTTTACTATTGTTATTTTTAGTGTCCGCGCGTATATGACTGAATGACAATGTATGCGTGACGGCGCACGCACGTACATTGGCAAACAAACTTCAATTTGAATCTTCCTCGATATATTTCCGCCTTTCAATTTATATAATGGGAAAATTTAAAATATTTTTTTCGATTCTATATACCATTCGAGGTATTTATAGCTAAATAGCTATATCAAAATTAGCTATGGAAATAAAACGATCGATTAATCAAAAGCAACCGCTCTAAAGACAAAAATCTCTGATATAATCTAGGAACATCGATCGTTCTACTGAAGTACTAAAAAAGACAAATGTTTTCTGTCTCTTTTTTTTACAAAGAAGGCAATTTTCCGTCGCAACATTGCTAAAGCAGTGCTTCTACGTTTCGATATGCACGTGTCTGTAGATTATATATACACGCGAAGGAGCAATCCATCGAAACGCGATGAGAGAGGAAAAGAAAGAGAGAAAAATCCGGTCCGTCATCGATTCGAAAACAGATTGAGCCCGAGTTCGAGGTGGCCGTTATCCGCAAATGTCAATCTATTTTTAGACTGTACTCAGCTAATCTTAGAGATCCGGCTTTCGGCCAAAATCCAACGCGAGAACGAGCTGCATACACACGCATATGCTCACATACACGTCTCAGAACTTAAGATGTGTCTTGTAGAGCCTACCTGTCTACCGATATTACATGTAGCCTATTTTTAAAAACAAAAGCTTTTGCGTTAATGGTTCGAGTTTTTATTCGCGACGCTCAAAGAGCAAGAAATAGTATACGATTAGCAAAAAAAGAATAGAGAATTGAACTTGTGTTAAAATAGAAAAAAAACAATTAGTATTTTAAAGCTCGCAAGGAGTTATTTTCGTATAAAGTACAACTGCCATTTATTATTAATTTCTAATATTCGTCAGAAGTGCTAAACTAAATTTTCTCTTCTGTACAATGCAGTAATATTCTGTTCCGATCGGTAATGTGCATTGCGAATTCAGCCTTGGTTTGCAGCGAGCGTTATTTTTAAATAATCTTTTTAGCGGTGCAAATATTTATAACCAGCGCGAGTTATTTTAACAAAAGCGGGGTCAACCTTTTTCATAATTGACGCATTTTATTTGAAAGTAAAAAAGCACTCGTACACATGCACACCGATTTTGGTCAAGCTAAGAAATGAGGCTATCTAATAATACATTTTATCCATTTCTAGAGACTGTATTAATAAAGTTCCAGATTTTAACAAGTCCGTTCTCGATTTCTATAAATAAAATTTCTTAATTTGTGATTGAAGCTTATACATTTCGCCTGTCTGGTACTCTGTACCGGATTAACCGCCAACGCAGAGGAATTCGATATGTATTTAAGAACAGATATTCACAGTTGAAAAAAATGTAAATGAATTTTATCGCTAAACGATTTTCTTTTAATCCATGTACATGTCTAGCGCAAGACACGTAAAAGACTATTTTCCAAACACGTGGAAGTACGCGGCCGAGAACTAAAATAAGCCTCGTCGCTTCTGGCCGACGTCCGGTGTATTTTTAGACCGCCCACCGTCTAAATTCGGCACAAAGAGAGACAAAACACTCAGCGACGAGTCTGCGCTTCGCTCCGTTTCCTCCCGAGAGTATAGGTATATGCGCAAACTGTTCTCGAGAAAGAGATTTAAGGCCAGGCGGGAGAATTCGACTTTTTTCTCATCGGTACCCGTTAATGAAAATTTTGTATTTATTGCGAAATTATATTGCAGACTTTTGAATTTACGCGGTTTCGAGGTCTAGTAACACGCATCTTTGCTTTTTTTTTCGCATAAGTGTTTAACAAAGACAAACATCAACATACCAATAATACCTTACTTGGATAATAATTGCAGTCTGCAAACGCAATTCGTGTGCCTTAAATAACATAATTAAATTAAGAAAAAACATTGTTTGGCGAAATTTGATTCTTGTTAACACAATTCGAATATCGTGCAACGTAGGGTACAGATAGTATTTAGAAAAAAGTGCAGTGTCACGATGCCTCTCTGCAGATAACAAATTATAAGAATTATAAGATTCGTCCAAGTTTTTTATCTTTTCCGCGTTGGCTGTGTGCAGTATTGCGCAAGATAAAATTTGTTCTCTGACTCTAGTATTTATAAGAAATGAACTTCACTCATCGGATTAACGAAGTAACTCATAGTTGTTAAAATAGTTTAAAATGTTATACGCTTAGTTGCTCAGGTTTAGCAGAAGAGTATCAAAGATATAATGTCTATATACGCTATCAGGTTATAAATATGTCGCACAATCTAATTATGAAACTTTTTCTGCATTATGCACGTCTCGCTGGTGTAATCGTGTCTATTTGCGAACCCTTTGACGTCCGAGACCACAAGCGAGGCTGCTATTATTATATATAGACATTTGCATCTCTTAACCGCTCCTATTCCTGGTGATTATTTATAAATTACGGCTGGTCGTATAACTGAAATAAACACGGACGCAATTACAAGAAAGTCACTAATTTCAAACCATACCCACCAGTTTTTCCGTTCGTCTCAATAATGCAAATGTAACGAATGCAAGTATACGCAGTGAGTGTGTAGTTGACAAAAAAATCGCACCGCACTGTAATTATGTTCACGTACATACGCACCGAATGAAATGAAAACAAAGCCGACGTAACAACATAACAGTTATTATATGCAAGCGCCGTGGCATAATTCATCTCGTTGCGCTGCAGGTGTTACGCGCTACTGTATACTCGTTACGAGAGAAAGCTTGTATATATTGAGCGTATAGTCCATCCTCTGTAGAGTGTAACCGTACAGCCTCTAGTAGTATCCTCCTGCGAACTATTCTTGGGTGTCGCTATGTCGGTGTGTAGGTCAAGCGAACAACTGCGCGCTCGATGGTCGTTGTCCTCAAAATACACATCGAGCCTCTGATGTGCGACTTTATAGCACATTTATTTTCCTGAAAAAAAAGAACTCGTTGTCGGTCGTTTTTTCCGTAGTTCAATGTTGCATCAGATATATTTTCTCGTCTACGCCATGAGATACGTACCATGTTTCGGTATTGAGGATTTTTTTTTATTTAAACGCTACTCGTATCATGTCCAAATATTCCTAAATGAAGAAAAAGTCATTTAAATGTGCAAACAATGAAAGCAGTCGACAATCTGTGGACTGAAGCGGAACCGGTGCAGCTGCAGTCTAAATGCGTATATAGTATCCATTACACAAGCAGTTAAACCAGATAGTGGAGATATTCTTATCGATGCCGCCGCGGCTTTGTTTACACGCGTGACGAGCGTACGAAGTTTACATTTTCGAAACTCTTATTATTATACCTGCTTATATGTTTGTATCCGTGTGCTTCTTATTTTTATTCGTATTATTGTATGTTCTGGAATATATTGCTTTGATAATGTGGCAGAGTTTGTGGGACGAAAGGTATATAAACATTGCATTTGGGCGCGCGGATGTTGCAATGAATAAATGTATATTATCCAAAATGGAAATGCTACATAGAGCCGTCACTAAAAGCATGTAACGTTTTGCAATCCATCAGCTAATAGTCGTCTAAGTATAGTTCTATCGATAATCAGAAAAGTATACATAAAAAAAGCTTATACTACTACTATACGTCTACCGATCGTGCGTTATATTCATGATTACTGTAATGATAATGCGTTAAAAAAAGAACGTGTATGAATACTGGTAGCAACGTTCATTCCAAGCAACAGCATCGAATACACACTCGAGTGAGTGCATACGAGTCACCGTGTGTCGGTGTTTACCCGCACAGAGCCAACGTAATCTTCGCGTGTTAGCGCAGCAGCGTCGTTTTTAATTGCATAACGATTTTTCCAGTGCCGCGACGCGAGTGCGGAAATTCAATTTTTCCCTCTCCTTTCTCTCCTCGCTTCTATAAATAGACGCTGACCTCTACAGCGCGCGCGCGGGCCGATAACGGATAAAAAACGCGCTTTCAGCGACGATGCCTCGTACTAACCGGTGATCTTGGTTTCTTCGGACACTTTTGTCTTTTATATACAGTGTATACGAGCCTCGTAACATCAAAACTCATCGTTGATTCGGTCGACTTATATTGTAAGTACTTCAGGTTCGATTAAAATTTCTATCTATATCAATGCAATGCTTATAATGTAAATTGCAAGAGGACTCGCTCGTGCAGATAAACGTGCGCTTGTGTTTTATCGCCGATTATAGATTGGTTTTTTTGTCTTTTAAACTATGCGATTGTAGATACTTTTTGCGGATACGTGTTTTCTAATGTCGATCACTTTCTTACATCATGTGTTATTCTATTAATACATTATTGCAAGCTATTCTACTATTGCGTGATTGTACATTTCTTTTACTGGACAAGCAATAATAGATAGATTTCATGGCTTCGCGTCTATTTGCGTGATATACATACAACATACATCCAGTCACCTCATCTAGTATATATAACTTTAGAATAATTAATGCATACTAAGTATTACTTTATTATCATTCGACGCTTTAAAAATGCATTTTTAAAATCAAGTTCCAGAACATTGTGGAGTACACATTTTTCGTTCATTATTAAGTAATGTTCAATTATAATGATGATTCTGATGAACTTTCGCAATTAACTCTACAAATGATAAGCGCAATAGTGAAAAAAATGAAGAAAATTGCATTTGACTTTGTGACTTACTTTTCCTTACTGTGTTATAACTATTTATGAAATTTAGTTTTGTCGTTATGTCATTTTAGTAAACTCATCGTACGACTTCTAACTAACATGAACCGGCTACTCTTACTTGTTTGCTTGCGTATCTCATTTTTTTTTATTATACATGTACTTATTTATATCTGATAAAAGTCATTAAGTATTTTTAGATTATAAATATAAACATAAATATGCAAAATCTATTCTGATTATCATGCGTAAAAATATCGCTGCCAAGAAACATGCATTACATTTGCACTTTTCCTCTTGAGAAGAAAGTGTTAAATAAATTATAGATCAGTAATAAAACGATCGATAAACTAGACAAACTGCACACGAGATCAATGTATATACATGTCACCATGAATATAAAAAGTAATCAACATGGCGTCCGTGCGTAAATGATAGTACATAGGTTACGGTGACACAACGGCAATAATACACACACACACACACACACACACACACACACATATATATATATATATATATATATATTTATATTTATATTTATAGTATTTAAATTCTAATGGCAATAGTATAACGTGAACCGATCGCGTGACGCACCAATCGAGATTGAGAAAAGTCGCTCGGCCGTGGCAACTGCCTTGGACTATCTAAGCGATAATGTCACACCTACTCTATGTTTGATCATTGAATTTCTCCAGGTGTGAGGTTTGCAATTATCGGTATCGGTGCTCGTAATGCGATGAATTTTTTTCGATCGGTTGCGATTAATTATGTTTAATTGTATTTGGTAAAAACAGTTTATATATTATTTAAAATCCATAAGCTATTGCTACACTTCTCAATACTGTAGATAAGTGTTGAGACTAAGATTAGTATTGTATGCATTGAGGAGACTCGGTTAAATACCCTTACTTTAAATGCCGGATTTAAATACTTTGAATAGTCCGAGGGAAAAGTATGAATGAGTGAATAGAACCTGAACATTACAGCATCACTCATTTGCTACATCTTGTTATTCCACAATTCTTGCGTGTACACTGTACAGCTTATCTTTTGACACTCAAAGTGACAAGGTACCATGGAATTGTACGTGCTTATGCAGTCGTTGCGCAACTGCACGTGTCGCTTTGTTATCACCAGTTGGCAATATCATTTTTTGCAGAATTGTTACATTTTTTGCTTTTACAAAAATAAACTACGAAGTTCATTCTGACGCCGTTACTGGTTATTGTTTGCAAATACAGTTATGCCTCAGCATATAGGTACTACTTATATGCTTTTTTCTTCACGGTAACAAACTATTCGCTTGAAGCCACTGTACGAAATGGCTCGTGGCGTGAATCATTTGAGAGAACGTTAAATATTTCCTGGATAAACGAGCGTTCGGTCAGCGGCAAATACCAGGTACGATTTATCTAATTATAATCCTCGATTTCCAGGACTTTTTGGTAAATCTACCTGCAACTCTCCCTGTTCTTAAAAAAATGTTAATCGAATGTTCAGTCCATGAGTCACAGAAGTAAAGTTTTGCGACACGTCATGCTCTCGTGGCTAAAAATAAGAACAAATGCCTAGAGAAACTCAGCTCGAGTAAAAACATTCGCCTCTCCAGCAGAATTTAATACGTATGTTGAGTTATCTTTCACGGATAGTAGCGCGATTAAAGTTGCAAACCGACACGCATATTCATTTACAGGTGAACAATGTATTAAGCACGCAGGCATTATTCTCTCTAGACAAAGAAAAACACTGCGTGATTAAATAATTTAAACGACGTGTTTACAGGAGGATTTAATGGCCGCTTTACTCATTAAGCCAAACCCCAATGAGCTGTTCTCACCCAAAAGTTCAGTGTTGCCAAAGCCACCCTTCAATTAGTCCGATAATTGCGTTTAAGACGTCCATCCCATTGTACACGTATACAGACACGTATATAGTCACAAGGACTAATCGAGGGTAAAAGAAAGAGAAACAACGGGAGAAAAAACATACCATCTTTCTCCGGATGCTCGTATTTAACTGTCTTGAGCTGATTCCACTAATTGCTTAGACACGACAGAGGTCAAATTGATTGATTCATTATACAAAGAGATTATGCGAGCTTTCGCTGTTCGATACTATCCTCCATTTTTTGGAATACGAAAATACTCGCATAGAGAATGGACAAGTTTAGAGACAGTCTTTTAGAATTTTTTATTTGTACTTGCGAAAGTAAAGCTCACCTGTAGCTTTTAGCTTAAGAACAAAAATATACTAATCTCTCACAGATACTACGACACATACCACAGTATACAACCAAGACATCGTCGGTATAAAAGAGAAAAAAAAGAGGGGAAAATTTTCAAGTTCAGGCTATTCTTGGACGATTTTATTATTAGTAAAAGCCTCGCCGGTATGTGACTATGTGTTGTGACAACGCGAGAGCCGGCACGCTGCAGTCCCGTGTCTGGATAATAAAGCTGACGAGTGTACACGCGATTGCAAATTCGTACGATGATATGCAATAGGAGTAAAAAGCTTCCTTTCATTATTTATTTAAAAAAAAATTTTTTAAATGTTGCCATTTACGTCGATCAATCGTGCACGTGCCGCAACACGTACACATATCTTCAATGAAAGAGGAAAAATCGAAATTCTGCATTGCACAAAAACTACAAGTTTTATGGATGAATATTTGTTGGAGCTACGTGTCGGCTATTAATAACGAAGAGATTTTTATGTTTCTCTTCGCCGCTTGCAATGCATACACGCGTATAGATATCGATTGCTATATATATATATATAACCGACTTGAAATAAACGATGTGAGTAATAACGGTTTGCGAAGAGAAAAAGGAGGGACAGAGCTGTAAAAGATGTTCGATGAGTGCGATGATCGATGAAGCTCGCGTTATTTATATTCCAATAAATATACCTTCGCGTGGTTTGGCTGTTTGCTTTTTAGTATACTAACACAAAAGGAATTATTAGCAAAATATTTGACTCTCGACAAAAGTAGCTAACAAAACGTTAATTTTTTTTATTTTCATATTTCTGCGGATTTGCTAGTATTTGTGACACGAGCGAAAAAACAAATCACATTTTCCTCGTGCCAGAGATCATTGTAGATCAATATAGTTATAGAACCATCGCGAAAAATTAGTTTAACGATCGACTGTACTATATACTTGCCATGACCTCAAGATATTATTACTTCTTATCGTTCTTCCTTATCTCATTAATGCACTGATTTTACTCTCCCTTCCATTTTCTTATCAATTACTCGTCTCCACGTGGCGCGCGCTACTCTTTCGAAAGCTCATTCTAATTTACGCCATCCTTCGAGTTATATATCCAGACTCTTTTTTTATTACGCTGTAAGCGATAAAACTCGCTCTTTTTTTACTCTGCGCTAGGCAGATTATGCAAGGCAGGCGTTTTATAAATACTACTTGTTGGAAAAAAGTGTATTTTTAGCACAGCGGCACACGGGTGCAGCTCGTGATGCACTCGGTAATTGCGCACCGTGGAGACTTTTTCGCTGTGGATATAAGTGTACAGTGTACATGTATGTGTGAGTGCGATTGAAAATTCCACTTGAACGTACGTAAAAAAATAAAATGCGATTCATCGAGTTGTTGTTATTAAAAGTCTTCGAATTATAAGAGGTGATAAGAATGGATGGCTTTACTTTGAGAAGAAAGAAAGAGCACGGTTTGCGATACTGTTGTTATTGTTTGCTCGTAGATTGTTATATCTTACTTTTATATAGAAAAATGAGATTTATTTTAAATTTCGAGGAAGTAGTTGGCCGACGTCCAGAGAAGCTACACCGACATTCCTGTCGTTGCTCGGTGTCTTCTTCAAGGTTGTTCCAGTACACGAGCTGTCTATTGCATTCTTGTTTTACGGAGTGGAAATTCATTAAACTTTGCATGTATTAAATTATACCTTTTACATAAAATTCCTGATCAAATTTTTAATATCTATAATGTCACTTATATTTTAATACAAATCATATAGCTGAGAGAATTTAAATCATACACGTCGACGAGATCCAATGAAAATGAGAACGTAAACGCAAATCTAAAATAAAAAGGCAGCATCTCGAGAAATCCACTCGAGCGCGACCAGTCTGCGTAGGATTTATATATACTTATCTTCATTGACTGAAGTCCCCCTTTGCGATACGTTGTCGTCTTCGTCGTTGCTGCATTTCCCTCGTCAACGAAATAAAACTGATCGCCTTGTGCACTGCTTCAAATCTAATCGCACCAGTGATTCGTAGCGTTGGTTTTCTGTCGAATGTGGTAGTAAGAGAGAAGAAAAATTCATGAGATTGAAAGGGAAGGTACCTGCCCATTTATGCCCAGTGAACGTTTTATCGACTATGAGATTCGAGAAAAAATAATTATTCGCGCCAATGTTTGAGATTTCAGTTCGATGAAATTGACAAAGAGAGGCTTGTATAGGAAACTTATTAAAACCAACCACCTACCGCAATATAAGCTCGGAGGATATATATCGGAATAACTCGTCAGTCAGTGAATTCAATAGGATTCTCAATTTATAAGCACATACATCTTAATTACTTTAGGTTTTACTGTAATTTATTTTCCGTGGACCCCTATACTCTGCATAACCGATCTCGATAGACAAGAGGAAAATTACCAACGCGACAATTATTTATTTTCATATGAGAGGAGTAATATGTAGATACATGTGAATTTAATGATTCTTATCGGGCACATAACTGCGCGACTTATGAAATTTTACGAACCTGTCGCGATAGTAATCGGATTGTTGTTATCACGCTTTCATCGAATTAATACCTACGTATAATTCGGATTATGTCATATACGTATATAAGTATTTGCGTATCTTGCAGACATTATTTTATTGATAAATATTGACCATTGCAAATCATCGTCGTTATTCTCTAATAATTAGATATTACAATATTTCTGTAAAATATAATTTTTAATAAATATTACTAAACTTGATCGTTTGTTTCAGAAGACGTGGGGTATAGAAGCGTCGAAATCACGTCTGCCTTCGCACATCTGCCGCAAAAAGGTTAGCTAATTTCAGTTATATTTTTATAACATTTATTTTAAAAATTCATAAATATACATCAGGCACGAATATCAGTACACCTAATATGCGATACTCCTCTCCTTACACGTATCCATCACATACCGAAATTCAGTATACAAATTCAAAGAAGCTTGTGAGCGATAGGATCAAAGCTTGCTCTGCCTGCTTTCGCATAGCAGAATATTTTTATACAGAAAAATAAATATTTTGTTATTTTGCATTTCACATCCTTTCTATACATTGATATACTGTATATTAACTATGGGGATTAATTAATATACCTAGAATCAAACTTGCAGAATATCCTTTTAAAATTTAATTGCGATAATTAATCCAATAATATTTGTGGCTTGTTTCTATTTCTAAAACAGCGAGATTCGTATGTAAAATTACACGACCTGGCCAATTATAGTGTGTATTTACTTGTGCATACAATTGGATTGAAGACAAGTCAAAATTCTGTAAATTTAGACAATGCAAATAATCATAACACACGCATTATATAGTAATTCAGAGGTCTTGGGTTCAAGTTTAACTTTTGATAATCTTGAGGATATTTTTCCTGGTATAGGTGTTAGTTCAATGTGAAAGCTTTAGATTCGCGTAACTTAGAAAAAAGAATTGCATTTGCGAAAAACTATTCATTACAACACGCGATATAGTGTTTCAGGCGACTCTTTTTTCGATGACTCGAAAAGGCTGTTATTACATATGTATATAAAAAGAACAATAAGGTGAAATCGAAATTATACTCATTTATTCTTAAAAATTTCAATGAAAATTACAATAATTTCAAACTAATAGCATTCCACTATTATCACTTTACAATATGGGCAAAGATTATTTTCTTCCCATTTCTAAGCATGATCTGCGAAAATTTTTTCTCACATTCAATGGAAATATATATCGTTTTATTTTTTTTCTAAATCTGCTAATCGCGCGATTCGTATAAAAGCATTTCTCGTTTGCCGCGATCATTGAGATTTTAGAGGAAAAAAGACTGAAAGACTTTCGAAAGACGCAATACTAAAAACCTCGACAGAAATACATGTACAACAAGAGAATTGCGAGTTCTGCAAGTCTCCTGATGCACGAGACAACTTTAACGTCTATTTTTACAGCGGCGCACAATTAAATGTTGCTTTACGAGTTTCTCTAGCGCAAGACAAACTGGAATTCTAAAAATACCAATTTAAAAAAAAAGAAACGAACAAGAGTCGAATATCCTTGAAGAGATTTTGTAAAAAAGAATTATTTTATTGTAGAAATCTGTCAAATAACCTATGTATAAGGACTCATCCTATCGCTTAGTTTTTGGCGAAGCCTATTGAAGAATGGCAATGAACATTCCCCTAAATAACGATTACTTTACGTACAATTAGCAATGAACTAAAAGACCGCGACGGTTTCTGTATTCTCTTACTCCAATAAACGCAAGCAGATAGAGAGAGAGAAATATATACACGGAGACCCCCACTCCACGAATCGACGGCGTCGCTCCCACCAGTTCGCGGCAGAGCGCGATGATATCTCCGTGAGCGACGAGGAGCTCAGTCGCGCTTGCGAACGTCGTCGTGCAAGTGTCGCTTTGTTTCTCGATAGACTAGCAAGCACCGAATCGGCGTTCGTTGACCGAATCGATCGGATCTTGAGAGATTCACTTTTGCTTGGCTTTACGGTACAGCAACAAAAGCGAGAATATCGATAGAAGTTTGTTCTGAAAGTACATTTCGAAAGTGAGTCAGTGGAAAATTTCTCGAGTACCAAGGCCGATTAAAACAGTATAGACTCGTTTTTCCCGGAAAGAAAGATCGTATATGTATGCGCTCGGTTGTGTATGTGTGTCTGTGCGTGCGTGTCTATACGCATCTGTGTATAGTGATATCGTTACGCGTCCATGTACTAGAATTAATGAGAGATTCAACCACCCATCGGACGGAACTTCAATCGTCACGTGCTCTCCTCCTGATGTCAACAAGACTGTGATGTCATTTCGGAATACACTTTGAATTTTGTCGGTATAACGCGACGAAAATAAAAAAAGAAACGAGAATTCACGATCATTGACACAATGTTCAGATGATTTCGGCCCCCAGGATGCGTCTCTCGCTCGAGCAGCACACATCGGCTTTCAGTCCGTACAAGCCCGTACTGCTACAACCACCACCCGCGCATTCCCAACTACACACCTGTGGAGAAATTCTCAAACACACTCCTTCTCACCAGCATCGACATAACATTAACAATAACAACAATAATAACAATAACAACAATAACAATAACTACGAGGAGGAGGATGAGGATAACGAAGTGATGTGCTTCATCTGCGTAGACATGGCACGAGACACGCCAGGCTCGCCGATGTCGAGGTCGGCGGTGCGCGAACAGCTGGCCGTGGGTGCTGCAGCAGCCACCCTCACCTCAGGCGCTTATCACGCAGCGGCCGAACACGCCGCGGCTTCGCTGCACGGGAATGCCCTACAGCAGAAGATACTCGAGGTAATGTTTCATTTATTTCTCATATTTCATTTCATTCTTTTGCTTCTCTTTTGAGAGCGTAAGAGTCTATGTGAGAATATGTTTAGTCCGTGAGGTGAAACTATATATAATAATAATAATAATACCTACGTACTAACGTCAAATTTCTTAGATTAGTATAAATGAAAATATCCATTCGAACAATATACTTGTTATATGTGAGAAATTAATCGTTTCCAATTGCGTGGGAATCTTTCGTGTTTCCGCGATTTCTCGCTATTTCGTAACGATTGCGCACGTTAGCGAAGCAACATTATTGACTTAAGAGATTACGTTGGATTTTAATGCCGCTCATCTCATCTCTCGATTATATCCTGGGTGTGAAAAATTTATGACTACAGTTACATGCAAAATGGAATAGAACCACGCGTAAGATTTAATATTAACTGGTAGATATTCCATATGCATTTTTTGCGAGTATCGGTCTAACGCAAAAAAATATGAATTTAAACATAAAATTCTTCTTAATTCCATACAAGCTCTCTTCCAAAATAATATTTAAAAAAACTGTTCGTCTCTTTCTTGCTGTATGTGTATTAGCGAGTATATAAATAATATGCTCTGCGCATGTGGTCGATGTATCTCACATCGTGGAAAACTTCAACGTGTGGCCATTATCATATACGTTGATTTCTATCTAAATATATATCTCTCAAACTGTCCAAAGACTCGTGCAAAGAGCGCGCGAGAGAGTAAGAGAGTGAGAGAGAGAGAGAGAGAGAGAGAGAGAGAGAGAGAGACAGAGAGATCGTTAACGAATAATAATGACGCACATAGGCTCGACGTCACTGCAAGTATCAAAACAGAAGATTCCAGTGGCGGTAAACAAGCCCGACCTAAAATAATCGGGAATTTTCACCCGGACACCGCCACGTAAATATTATTATTTGCTCTTAAAAGTTCATATAGCAAACAAGACTAAAGTAAACAAATTTTGGAAACGCGAAATTCAGTTTTCCTGCAATAATCGAAGATAAAAAAATATATAATGTACTGTTCAACACACGAGATGAGGTCGCACGATCTCGCGAGCGTTACACACACGCGCACACATACACGTTATAAAGAGGGAAAATTCCCTTTCGTTACATTGAGGTTTTGCATCCTTCGGCCGCTTATACAAGTGTCGGGGTTTTGATTATTAGGATTAATTAGGAGACGAAGCGAATTTCAAACACTAAAACTGAGTACAGTCAGTGTAGAGAAAGGTACACTCACAATGCTCAATCCAATACCCGCAAGTTTTTATCCGTACGGGCGGATAAATAGTGGCGGTTGCTGAGCGTTGTTGTTCGCGTGTTTTTGCAAGTCGAAACTAAAAACGAATCTGCCGGCGCGACAAAGTCACGTTGTATCTCTCTCTATTATTCTCTCTCTCTCTTACCTTTTGCTGTTCCTCCTTGTCCTCTGACGGTCCCCTATAACAGTACTTAAATGATTACAGTAAGACCACAGAGGCATGGTGGCTATAGCGAGCACAACACCGACATAAAATAATATATAACCATTTTTGTAGTGAGTTCCGTTGCTGGAGTTCAAGGTTGTAGCGAAATCTAATTTACGTACAAGACTTTGTATTTATTTGTGAAAAAATATATTGGATACCAGATCGTCTTCCCGTGTAAATAGTGTTTTCACTTTAGGGGATTTTCTGTGCATAAAATATATTCTCTCGTGACCTTATGGGACTGACTGCTATTATTTTGCGATGGAAAGACGATAGGGGAGCGTTAGAAGGTCACACGAAACTCAGTTTCGTTAAATTGTATAAAAGAAAGAGGAAGATAATTAAGTTTCAGAAATTAACGTACAAATGTTTTATAAGAAAATTCGTTTTGTCCTTTTTATTAAAATAATTCTTGATACAAAGTTACGCATGTATTCTAAAACGTGTGCCATGTAATATGAAATAATTCTTCTCTATCGCAATTAAGGAATTTCAGCTATACTCAGTCATCAAGTTCGAAATTTGCATTTTCTTGGCACTTAAACCAGAGGCAGATCAATAAAATCATGCCAAAGCTTGTGACAAAAAACGAACTGTAAACTATCAGGTCTAGGCCGAATGGTTTACTCTAGAAATGAAAAAATTACGATAAGTTTGTGACAAAAATAATATAAACTACAGAATAATAAGATATAGTTTGTGATCTATATTGATGAAAAGTTATTGTCAGAAGTTATGAAAAGCTTCTTTCTGGAAAAAAATTAGCTTATCAACTAGACGATATGGGTACACGCGCATTTGTGCGTTAGACTTTCTATTGACAATAGAGGAAAAATTTGTTTGATTCCTCTCTCTCTCTCTCTCTATGTCTTTTCACTTTTTGCGCCTGTTGCATAACCATTTAATTAGTAGATCATGTAAATACCTCTCGCGAGACAGATTCAATTGTTACGTAAATAATGGTTGTGATAAGAACTTTTTATCGTACATTGTAAGATCTTGCACAAATCCCCATGATGATTGAGACCAGAAGTAGCTTCACAAAAATCATTGCGTTGTTCGTTATCATAACGGCATGGGATGGATTCTTCTCTGTGACCACATTGTCAGAGGTCTCGTCATTCCGTTCGTTATATCCCTGGATCCATTGAGCAGTGTCGGAATCTACGTTGCAGTCGGATATCGGTAAATTTGTCTGGAAACGGCCCTCTTTTTGTCACATTCTAACTGCTTTGTGCAATCTCTTAAAAATTTGCTCAACCAAACCATCAGAAATCGTTAACGAAAATAGCTACTGCGATTATCTCTTGCGCGCGTTGTACAGTCATGAAATTGTCTTTGTGCTACTACCGATGGTGACTCACTGAGTAATATGAGCGTAATTTTCCTGTTATTCTCCCGGTAATGGGAAAGAAAAAATGTTATTTTTAACCAGTTTATTTTGGGATCGTTAAATATCGCACGGTTTGCCATTTTCTCGACTTTTATTAAATCATATACCCTAATCATTCGAATCAACTGAATAAGCAGTGTGTTTTTCCATACAAATATCGATAGTTCAAACTAACCTGGTTATAGGTAAGGGTAACGGACACGAGTGGTGTCCTGCACAGTGGACACGGCGGAGGACCGTTGACACCGGTCCGAACGTGACGTTGTTGGAACTCGCAATATCGGCGCAGACAACTCGCGCACAATCGATGATCACAACCGGATCGAACTCCATTTCGGGGAGATTCCAAACAGATCGGACAAACTTCGTCTCTACTTCATGACGTATTATTGAAATTACAATATTTTTTAGGGAACAATCGGATAAAAGCAAATCGAAAGGAGCTTTGTCAAAGCCGATGAATCTTTCACTGTGAAATTTTTTTCATGGAACCTTCTTGTACCTATAAATATGTTAAAAGCTTCGCTTATGCTGAATATTTCATTGCTCTATCGGTTTTCAATTATTCAGTTCTATTATAAGTGCATTACATGGCCGAGAGTATATTAGTATACTCTCAAACTACACTTTCCGTCTGCCGGTCTAATTCTATTATTATTCCAGATCGCGAGAATCTAAATTTTTATTTTGTTTCATCATAGTTACGTTCACTGATTGTCGATTCACATATTTTTAAAAGAATATCACAAAATTATTACTAATGGAAAGAAGCCTTTGAAGAATCTAACCTTTCGTTACAGCTTCTTCTGTTGGAGACGAGTTTCGCGCTGACATGGACATTCCTCTTGTCTGGATAGAACCTCCGCTTTATGACAAAAAACACCCCGTAAAAAACCGCAATGACAGCAGATTTCGTTACAATAGTTTTCCAATCTGTCGACGCGACGTTTGGCGCGTGCTCCTTAGCCGACTCCGTGAAGAACATTGGAGCTGATTTTTTTTTTAAATTTAAAAAATTTTTTTTAAAACGTTTTACTTTTTTTTTTTAATTATCTTGTATTATTCTTATTTATTACGACGCATTTTAACTTTTTTAATTTAGAAGATCGGTCTAACCTTTTTTCTGGATGATCGAGCGTTCGTCTATTGTTTGCAATTGGTACTCGTGGAGTGTGATTCATTTATATGGACATCTAAAAATGTTTAATTTAATCCCCCATCGATCGAGACAGTGCGTGCATAATGCAGCGTTATCTTTTCTCTCGCGCTTATCATAATACCGCGAACGGCGAGTTTGTTTATTATTCAAAAGAAATTAAATTCAATCACATTGTGGTTATTCAAATTTTATTTTCCCGCCGAGTAATCATTCGTATCGTATCGATTCTTTTCCTTCTCTCGAATCCAAAGAAACTTATGTCGTCTCGTATATACAAAAATGCATACGTTGTATAAGTAGCTCACGTATGGTTCACGCTTCGAATAATTAATTTTATTTGCTGTCCTATTGTTCTCTCGATTTGTCCGAATATATGCTCGACACCCGCCTTATAAGCACAATAAATAAGTAAAACAAGGAAATAAATCAGTTACACATTTATGAATCCTCTTCCAGTGGCTTGCACTTATCCTGTACCAAGAAAGAAAAAGATAAAGCAGAACCTCCCCTCGAACAATGGTAGAATCAACACAATGACTCCGCGGAAGTAAATATGCATATAGCTTCGTCGGATAATTCGCCCTCGACTCGTTCTTGCGTATAGACTGTACGCAGAAAAAGGAAAAAACGTAGAATATGTATAGAAGATTGCAGATCGTCCCCTGAATGTAAATGCGCCCCGCAATGCGCTCGCGGCCTACATAGGCTAGAACCAAGCTATACATGTATATATTATGGTTGCATTGAGGATACCTTTACGTCTTACATAGAATCATCCTGTTTTGTTAATACAGAATAGCCTTTCAAATTTATCATGTAATATATGAAGTAACGGATGTTCTGGGATACAAATATTAAAAAACGACTTGCCACCGGTTTCTTCAATTTGTTCAACATCTGTAGATTCGTATGCAGATAGCGAATCAACCTCGAACACCGTCTTATCGTCGATTTTCTCGACGTTAGTCTTAACCTGCTTTGCAAAAGTAACCTTTTTTCTCTTATCGTATCAGAAGATATGATCTGTTCGTTTGGTTTCGGTTTATCACGAGCCGCATTATGACGTTCTGTAGTCTCTACTCCCCTCGACGATGAATGGAAAGTAGGATTCGATTCTTTTTATAACTTTCTATGATTTCTGTTTTACGCCTGAACAGGTGCTAATGCTTCATGTGGTTGTATTTACGACACGTCTATCCATAAAGAGTTTTTTATTCGATGATATAAGCAATGACAACGGGTATTTAAATAAATAAACTTAAGTTATGGTTACAAAAAGAAATTGTTTAAACTCATTTTTCGTTTTATTATTATCCTGTTTTATTAAACGTATTGCTTAATAATGATCGCATATGGATATATTTACCATATTTCATTGGATATAAAAATTGTGCATTCGTAATTTTAATTTCATGTACGAAAATGTTCACTACCTCGATGAATCCGTAAAAATGAGATCGTTTCTTTAATCATCGGTATAGTTACTATACTTAATACAGAAATAGTATTATAAATTTCAATTAACACCGAAACTCTTACGAAGAGGCATCGTGTAATTAAATCGGTTAAAGAGAATCTGTACCTAGTGCGAAACCGTTTAGTCTACTAAGCCAAAGTCCACATCCTAAGCTTATATAGATATTACAATTAGCGATGTAAAAAATACACGTACACTTGTGTCGCCGAGAGTTACGAATTTTTTAAGGCGTCGAGAACGACGGACGCGGTCAATTAGAGGAATTGCGCAAACACCCACTCGCTTCCTGTAACATACATTCACGGAGTCGCGGGGATTTGCACTTGAAATTGAAATTAAGCCAAAGAGACAATCTGGACTTCCGTCGCGGCGCAAGAGACGGCGACAATGCGATGGTATTCCTGCGATAAGTTAAGAGATAATTTGACGTTAGCACACTTACGCGTGATACAAACGAATGTTACGCGTTTGGAAAGAGCATCACCCTTAAGGTATCTGGCTTTGTTTCCAGCTACAGCAGCAGCATCAGCTTCAACAGCAGATCCTGAGGCAACAGTACCAGGCACAGGAGCGGCAGCTCGCCGAACTACACGAGCAGCAAATGCATCAATTGAAGGTACGTTTTAAAACTCGTTTTGAATTTAAATGGAACATCTTCGATCGTGATAGAATTATTTATAAGAATTTATTCGATATGCATATAAAGCATTGAAAATAAATACGAATCTCAGAGTTTCAGAGGATGTAAAATGTGTAATGCAAAAGTCATCTCTTGGAAGTGCATTATACGTAGTTATTGTATCGATTTTTTCCGGAATAAAATAGCTGCACACCAATCACCGGGAAGTTTTTTTTTTGCTCTCGAAAGAAAGGGAATGAGAGAGAGAGAGAGAGAGAGAGAGAGAGAGAGAGAGAGAGATAAGATGCTCGATAAAGTTTGTGTATACGTTGCCTGTTGAAATTCGATTTCAGAAAAAATCCGCTTATCTCAAGTCGATTAAGATACAGGCTATTTTCAGCTTTCGTTGGGTACATATTTTTCTCCAGCGGCATTATAACTGTGTGAACCAAGTCAAATATTCTGGTGTTTGCATATAATTAAACTAGAAATTCACTGGGGAATATCTAAAACTAGCTGAACCATCAGACATATAGTTGAAAATCTGAGAAAAAAATCATTTAATCTTCACGTCAACGAGCGCGTTTGTTATGTTCTAAATGGCGTGTGTTATCACATTACTTATAGCCCCAGGTACGAAAAATCGATTAGTCCATATTGTTTAACTACGAAGATACGTCGTAACACGAACCAACAATACTCTATATGAAGTCGAATAATTTAGTAGGCAGATCTGGCATTTCTCGAGTTCGCTTCGAGTCTTTTTTCCGCGAAACATACATTATTCTGTATTATTTATGGAGTTTTCAGGAGTTTACATTTCATCGAATTACTATACATGTCATCTACATTTTTTCGGAAATGTATAATTATCACTTGCACGATAGATATACTTTCGACAAAGAAAAGAAAAAGCTCAGCGTGAAAAGATATGTGATGTATATGTACGCATGTTATAAAAGTACGTATATATATACACATCGATTTACGAATGAATAGCGTCTCGTGAATCTGTAATGGGTTAACTGTGATTTCGTTACATTTCTTCCTGACTTTATGTCGCCCCGTAGTTTTAATATTCGCATCAATTTATTTTGGAGAAATAAAATATGCGGTGTACTTAATATCTTTTCCGTCGGACAATTCCGTAAATAGTTAAAAAGAAGATAAATCATGTAATAACGAAATTTACCAGAAAATTTCTTTTTATATGGATTATTTCTGATTTTTCCTCGAGAAAAAGTCTCGCGAGTCTCAACAAATGTGAAATACATCGCGTTTTCGATCGGTTTGACTCTATTAATAAAACGTCTATATACACAGGGTGGAGAAGAAACGTGAAGCGACGTACACAATCTTCGATAGCGCGCGTTATGCCTTACTTACGTTCGAATTGTGCGTATAAACAAGTGCGAGGAAAACAGAAGCTCTTGTCTTCTTCGCAGACGTAATCGATTCTCATTATTCCTGCGATATGGCATCGGACTTTTGCGTCTAGAACAGAGTGACTTTGAATTTTTTACAAACAGACGCGTTTATTTACTCTATGATGTTGGCATTCTTTTAAGCGTTTATATTATGCAGACAATGGTTTCTGCTGTGAACAGCTTTGATTAGGCTCAACAGTTATGCATGTACGAGCAAAGAGACGAAAAGTAGGATGTAGTTGAATGAAAAAGTTGAAAATTAAGGTTTAATGTTATAGAAAATATTATATATTAAAAGTCATTAAAAACATGAAAACCGATAGATAACAACGACTGTGTCAGATAACACAGCAGCAGACGATAAATTAGTTTAACTTTAAACTTATAAAGATTGGCAATCACGTTTCATGTAAATATTGCGTTATGAGATATCTCTCTTCCGAGGCGAACGAATTCTTAAAAAAGAAAAGCTCTTATTTAATAACAGTACTGTCTACGAATACGTAGTTTAAAGGAAAAACTAACAAAAATAAAGCCAGATCAATAAGTTAGTGCAACAATCGAATATTGACTTTAACGAATCGTTCGTATACGTTACGTATATACGTTATGTATAGGTATACTCTTTGCAATTCATTATTCCACATCGGGTAAAGCATAAGTCTGTGAATTAACGAGCCGAACGTAAATAGCGCACATAAGCCACGTGTGTTTGTGAGTGTCTGTAACCGATAGTACGCTAATGTTCGTGACCGGCGTCATCTCGTCGCGATTTGAAGCTTAAAAATAAAATGCCAACCAATAACAATAGTCGACGTATTAAAATCAGGTCGTTCGTCGAGACTTTTTCGATCGCGAGTGCCACTCCGTTAGCACACATACGTACTATTCGACTGATATTTTCAAATACGCATACAAAACAACTGTATCTCGGTAGTTGCACACAATTCTCCGTGTTACTTGGCGCGACGCTCTTGTAAGAAAAAAATCCGTTTCATTGTTTACCTGTATTTATCTCTGTATTTCATGTTTTGCAGCTATGGGAGCAACAGAAACAGATCGAGGAGCAGCGCAGGGAAAAGGAACGACTGGAGGCCCTCAGAAAGAAGGACAAACACGACCACAGCGCAGTCGCCTCGACAGAGGTCAAGCAACGCCTTCAAGTGAGTCGAACGCGATGTCGATCCGGCAGAAAAATATTCCTGTTAGCGAGTGGTCTCCGTCGGGAAAAATACACAGTCATGCGCGCTCGATATGAAACTGCAGACATTGTGTATACTTTTTGTATACAATTTGTATGTACTTTGTTTGAAAGAGTTGCAAGGTTTGTCGGAAACCAGTTTTATCCGCGATCCTGTACTTATTATATATTTACTTTGTTCCTATCATGCGATGGATTCTTACCTAACATATGGTTATTGAAAGCCATCGATTCAGCGGTTAAATGGCGGCTTCATTTTAGTATTCATTTATAACGATCGCGAACCTTTAAAAATCCACGAGAAAAACGAAGTTTCTCGTCAAACTGTCGGATTCAGGGTTACGCACAAGGGTCTAGTAAAAACGATCTATCCTTCGATACACGTATAATAATCCTCTATTCCCAGACGATTCAAGGTTTTATGCATTGCCTTCGTTGCAGAGCTTTCTGGTGAACAAGAAGCAAAGGGAGGCCGCAGCTGCCGCGAATGGCGCAGTTCCCGGCACACCCGGATACAGAACCTGGTGAGTTTTCATCGCGCGCTTAACTATATTAATAAAAGATCGATGCGAAGGCCCGATGAAAATGCACAACTTTATGAAGTTTGTGTCGTTTTGAACTCGATTTCAAAAGTCTACGCGAACCTGTTTTCGAGAGAAAAAAATGCAATTTTATTCGAAAATCTAAATGAGTTTACAAGGTCGATTAAATTTTTATACGCAACGTTAAAAGTGTAACAGCTACAGTCTACATTGTTCTTTACTATATTCACGTCGAATCGACGATAGAATCTTATTTTTCAGGAGTCGTTCATTTTGATCGGTCATTATGAATGCAAGACTATATCACCAGATACAATATTAAGCACAAATAGTCTCTCTCACTATCTATCTCCAAGCTTTGCTTCATCGATTTTTATTTATGCTCTACTCTAGCGCAAGTATTAAAGCTCAAATTCTCTCTATGTAACTTGTACTGTTTTTTTTTCTTCTAAAACTTCTAAAAAATAATGAGAGTCTAATGTCGGAGAAAAAAAATTTTCAAATGAATTCATCGCGAATCCGCTCTTCTGTCTTTCTCCTCTTGTGGAACACGAAATAATCCGGTCATCGCAGTACGCATCAAGGACACATTCCTCGAATGAATTAAAATTCACTGATGCCAGTTGCGGGTTGAACTTCGTAAAGTCTTTTAATTCTCGATTATGTTCTCTTTCGTGGTTAATTGAGCGAAAGACTATACTGCCAATACAACGAAGGACAGAGTTGATTAAGATCTGTATTACATACTTAGATTTATTTTACGCATGCGTACTGTTTGTAATATCGATTGATTTTCGATCGATAATCCTAGCTCTTTTATCGTTTATCAATTTGATATCGAATATTTATAGCATATCTTATTTAAACTCGTTGATTATTACGAAAAAAGCAATATTATTATCTATTCTGTTGTATCTGTCCTATCTCTGCTATCTAGGTATATAGTTCACTCGGCGATAGATGTTGTTTTGTAATTTTTAATGACTAAACGGTCTCAATATTTATTAATATCAATACAATCAATTTTGCAGAATATTTTTTAATTACGTCCCAGAACCCTGTGCAAAAGTGTGTGCCTCATACTCTTTTGAATTAAGATGGTTCTAAAATTAAACGTCTCGTTCAAAAAGGCATAAAATGTATAATAAAATGTACAATCGACATTTTTCTTTAGTTATAAAACATATAAATAGTACTCCGTTTTTTCAGATATCTTTGATTGACGTTTGTATACATAAAATCGGAACCAGTATTATAGTTGCGTGTCGAGAGCGTCATTAACGTGAAATTTCGGAGGAAAGGGGTTGAATAAAAATAATATCACTCGAAACTTTTATAGGCAACTTTAATCACTTTAATCAATTACTTTAATTACGGTTATCCCATTATGTCTTATGTAAATATTTAATCGCATTCATCAATTAATATCAATCTCGTGATATTAGTTTAATAACACTATTAATTATAAATTCAAATATTCAATTTTTTCCATACAAATCATATTAGTGGTTTACTAAATGGATAAAACAAATTTTCATGCTAATTCTACTTTTTATTCTACTTTTTATTCTACTTTTTTTTTTCTTTTCACAGGTTACAGTCGCAATCTGATACGTCGAGTTCAACGAATGCCTCTCATCCCTACCGAATGCCGCAGATTCTCCAAGAGAAATTCGGTGATGATTTTCCACTGAGAAAGACAGGTATTTCAACCCACATTTCAGAAACGACAAGCGATCGCGTGTGATGCCTTTATACTCGTCGCGATTACGTATACATATATAGACTGCAGAAAAACGAATGGGTTCGGCTGTGAAAAAACTATAGAATCACTGGAATATGCGTTCCTCTGACTACTGCATGCTTAATTGTCATTGTTTTTCATTAAACAAAATACTACGCTGATTATCCTCGGTCGGGATTTGATTCATAATAACAATGAGTATAAAATTTGCTGATTATTAATGCTCGTTTTTGAGTGTAAATTTGATACAGAGAGGCGTTTTAATAGTGTGACAGCATGAGACATGAAAATTGCTTTTAACCACGAGTTTGTTGAGATTGATAAGATGTGTTGTTCTTATACTTATAATCTCGCTACTGCTGCTATTTTTGTTGCTATTGCCGTCGCTACTGTTGCTCATAGATTGAGCAATAAAAAATCTAACTAACGATTCATCGAGGATTATTTCTGGAGATTTGACGAGGAAAGGAAATACAAGAGCTATGATTAAGGCGACAATCTACACTTTAATGTTAGTCCAAATTTGTCTTTGTTTTTTTTTCTAACAGTGTAGTTTCATTTGATGGGCGTAAAATCCGTGAATGCCGAATATATTGCACTCTTCTGTGCACGCGAATCGAAATCCAAAAATTAACTTAATAGCGGTGGGAAACTTCGCACTTGATTTCATCTTTTCTTAACGTACATCCGAGGTCAGAAAAGGCAACCAAGCGAGTCGCATCGAAAAAATGAATAAATTAAAAAACAATAGAAAAGCTTGAAAATTTTCAAACTAACCCCGGCTGAATGTCTGATACGGGCAGCCTCTGAACCGAATCTGCTGAAGGTGCGACTAAAACAACGGGTCATGGAGAGGAACATGGCGGCCACGAGAAATTCACCCCTGATGGCACGGCGGAAGGACCGACTACTGTCGCACCTCAAGCGGAGGTCACTTCTAGCAAGTACGTCTCGACAATCCCCTTTTAAAGAACGACGAACGACCTTGTGTTTGAATAATTCATTCACGAAACGCTTTGGAGACGACCAACTGTAAAAGCCGTCTAACGCGTACATGCGGATCGAGAGGGAATCGCAAGAGTCTCGTTTTCTTTGAATTCTTTCCTTTTAATCCTTACCTGTGTTTTTAAGTACATACCTGCACACGCTTTTTTTAAGTTTGAAGTAATTGAGTTTTTTTTCTTGTTAGTCCACTATTATTTTACTTAAAATTTTCCAAAACTACTAACAATAATGATGAGTAATAAGTCGAGAAAGAGTAACAACAGTAAGTTCACCTTTACGACTACGTACTTGCGAAAAAAAAATCTTGAATAGCTACTGTAAATAAGTGTGCAATTATCCATTTCCTGTATCGTGTACTATATAAAAGCCAGCGATTCCTTCGAACGTCCGCGTTGACGGCCCGTTGGAACATGGCTGCACCCGTTGGTTTCTTTTTTTTTCTCGATTAATCGACTGTATTGACTTGACATTTTTTCTTCTAGTGTCTCGTAACCGCATGACAAACATTAACAAAAAAAAAAAAAAACAGTCAGAAAAAGTATATATCATACGCGTGCAGCTTTGTTTACTGAGTTCTCGCCGAGATATTTACTCGACTCTGTTTCGCGTGTTCATACGTACAAATTATGTACAGGCACAAGGCCGCGGATTCGAGAAACTTTGTACAAATACTTTAAACTAATTTTTGTATAATTAATTATAGAAGAAGAAGTTGCCAATTTATTCAATCTCATATATTTAACGCAATTATTTGAATTTATAAACTATCCTTTCTTTTTCAAAGTAGATGCAAACAATCGTAGAAAAAAACAGAACAGTGTCGTCCCTAAAAGCGTTAGAATTTATTGGAATCGTCGGAAGACAGGTTTGTAAATAGAACCTTGTTAAACTAACGAAATTTTTGGAAATAATTTCAGATTCGGGCAGTAATCCGGAATCCGGGCCTAATTCACCGCCAACAGTTGGTAATTCACAGTCTTCGCCAACGACAACTGGTGGTAGCGGAGGTGGCGGCTCGAGTACACCAATTCAGGAGGAGAGTGAAGCCGCAGCTTACGGTGGACAGCTCAGTAGTGCCAGTCAACAAGGCAGTCTCTCCGATTTGTCCCTCTTCAGCTCGCCGTCCATGCCCAACATTTCCCTTGGCAGACCTCATGTACCGTCTAGCACTACGGTAAGGATTTTTTACACTATGATACATTATCTTATGTTGACTGTACGATTACCTTTTTCCTTTTACATTTCAAATTAGGTTTATCAATCTTTGTATTAAACGATTGAAAATTTTCTCATTTGTAAAACCGTTGCCATTTCATTATCTTCTTTTAATCAAAATTAGGATGTTTAGATTTATCATACTGGAATCATTTTAATATAGCTACGATCGTGCTGTATAATATATAATTATATATTCATTATTATTTATAAACAATGATGAACCTTTAAGCGTTCAAAGTACTACTGAAATAATATTTAAACTTGAATGTTTTTATTCATTTTGTAATCCGCTTCACGAAAGCAAACAGTTGTCGGCGCTCGGTTTCTCCGCAAGTGCATTCTCAAGTGCATTATCATTATCAAGCAAATTACCTAGAATTCCAAGAGACCATACCTCCGCTATCGTGTGCTCCTGATACTCCTAACCATTAAATTTTCTCGTTCTACTCGTTCGTAGGACGATCGAAAGACGTGCTTTCCGAGATGTATCTCGCGATTCACTCGTGCCATATGTGCTCCTGGTATAATCCGAAGGAAAACCTAGCTCACTACTTCCTTAAAGATAAATCAAACGACGAGACTCTTGAACCGCGCGCGATCAGTGCATAAAATAGGAGCTCAAGAATTATGAAGAAAAAAAATTGTTTCAGAGCGGCACCAAGTTAGCCCCAGTTTCCGAAGCAGAAGTACGAGCAGCGTGCACCGCGCGTCTAGGTATGCCGTTGACCGGTCAGATGCTCCCGGGTACGTTGCCGTTCTATCCCTCGTTAACCGTCATCGACGGCGAACCGACTTACATTCACAAGCAGATGCAGAGCCTCGAGCAAGCGACAACTGCCAGTAGTCCGACTAATAGCAGGCAGCATCCTATATATCATCCTACACCTATAACCGATACTCAAGTCGCTCACGCGAGGCTTCACAAGGCTGGCCACCGGCCTCTAGGTAGTATGTTCAACTGCGTTTTTTCACTTATCTCCGGGCTCGATTTAACCGTCGAGCTGCCGCCTCGTGCACTGCATGGACGTGATACCTCTTTATTTTTTTTATTCGGTTTTCAACAGTTTGAGAAAATATTTTTTTCTCGAAAAAGAGGAGGAAAGCCCATGCGTCGCGATGCACCTAAGCCGGCTTCGTGGCTCTCAGTGGTGAACGCTGTGTGTGTTTATTTATTTTTTTTTTTTTTTTAATTTTTTTTTAAATATATTTCACAAATATGCGGCACTTGCACTTGCAAAGCAAAAGGTGGAGAGTGTAACGTACGATTATCCAACAAAACACAGTGCACCTAAGAGACACATAGTCCGTGCATCACCAAACAGCACTGGAACTTTATTTCTAATGAATTTTATTGTTTTAAACAATAGGTAGGACACAGTCGGCGCCCCTACCACTCGGCCACCCAATGTTACAGGGTGGTCTAATGGCTCCGCCGACAACGACCCACTACGAGGATTACCTTGCAGAGAAGCAGTTGCACGAACAGCAGCAGACACACAATTACCTTAAACAACAGATTAGGCAGACGGTCCTCACGCGAGTGGGCTCGCGAAGCGGTCAGAACGCGAGCCAATCTCAGCTACTCGACGAAGCGCCCGAGTCCGAAGAAAGCGAAGTCATCGACCTCACTGGCAAGAAGGATAGTTCGGGTAAATTTCAGCATGTCATATTCTAGCTTTGCTAACTTTCAGTCCACTTAATAAACGTTCTACGAAACCCTAGGTACAAGTGGAGGAAGTAGCAGTGCTGGCAGCAGCAGCATCGAGGAGAGTGAAATTTCGAAGCAACAGCGTGACCGCGAACAATTCCTTCAGCAACAGCGCGACCTCATGATGCGCCATACCCTGCAAGCTACAGAAACCTCGGCATACCCAGGCAGAAGCTCACAGTCGGCTAGACCACTTTCGAGGGCACTATCTAGTCCTCTCGTCCACTTAGGTATAAAGTTACTTCAGTTAAATTTCACGATGGACATGAAAAAAGAACAAATTTCTTGTTGCTCGATTGATGAGTTATTAACACAGCTAATTTACGAGTACCTCAGCAGAAGGTGCTTGAATAATGCCGATCGAGTCGAGAAATTTATTGATTCTTCACTTTGATGGATAACTGCGTGATTTATGATGATAGCATTTACATTGAATTATAATTAACTGTACAGAGTATTGCATTAATGAAAATGAACGAGCTCGTGGTTCACTTAGTGCTATTGTTAAGTTAAAGAAATATCAATTAGTTGACTAATAAGAATAAATGAATTGCAGGACCTCAAGGTGCCGTGGCAGCGACCGACGTCTACTCAAGGAGTCCTCGCGAGCAACCAACCACTGGCTTGGCCTACGATCCGTTGATGCTGAAACACGCGTGCGCCTGCGGCGAAACAGTACGTGGTCACCCTGAGCACGGCGGCCGACTGCAGAGCGTATGGGCGAGACTCTCCGAGACCGGACTATTGCAGCGGTGCGACAGAGTACGGTCGCGTAAAGCAACACTCGAAGAAATACAAACCTGCCATACCGAGGCTCATGCCCTACTTTTCGGTAGATTTTATCATTTATATTTTAACCACTCACATGTTCAAATCTGTTCTTAAATACTAATTAATAATATTTCTTTTTTTTAATATAGGTACAAATCCACTTACACGACAAAAACTGGACATGTCCAAAGTCCCCATCACGAGTTTTGTACGACTACCATGTGGCGGCATTGGCGTAGATAGCGACACTACCTGGAATGAGATTCACACAGCACCAGCGGCGCGTATGGCCGTCGGTTGTGTAGTTGAACTAGCCTTCAAGGCAGCAATGGGTGATATCAGGAATGGCTTCGCAGTTGTCCGACCGCCCGGTCATCATGCGGAAGCCAACCAAGCCATGGGTTTCTGCTTCTTTAACTCTGTCGCTATCGCAGCAAAACTACTTCTTCAGAAACTTGATCTACGAAAGATACTTATTTTGGATTGGGTGAGTTATACTTTTTATTTATTTATATATGAACGCTTTTTAAAACATTTTAAACGCGAATCCACTTTGAATTCTGTGAAAATTGAGCCAGATTAGAAGAAATATTTGACACATTTGTACTCCGACCGTACACATCCTGTGATCTCCTATTCTCCTAATACTTTGCACCATTAGAAACGTTGGAGTTTCATGCGTGAGACGTCGTTTAAAAGTGTCTTAGTTATATTCGTGTATACAAATACATGTACCCATTTGCACATGTGTGTACAAAGCACACGTAGAAGCTTTTACAGTTTCTACTCTCCAGTATCATGTTCTCCTGATACACATAACCGTTAAATTTCCTAGTTTACGTCATCTGTAGTGCGTCCGAAAGACGTCTTTATATAGTCTTTTAAGTTTTTTTGTAATTGAGCTTTTGTCACATTCAATGTAAATGAAATAGTTAAGTAATCAAAGTATCTTTGCAACTACTATTTATAACAAATGAACACGGAAATTTTGCAATTTAATTAATTTTTGTTTTTCAGGACGTACATCACGGAAACGGTACCCAGCAAATGTTCTATGACGATCCTCGGGTATTGTATTTGTCTATCCACAGACACGATGATGGTAACTTTTTCCCGGGCACAGGTGGTCCCACTGAATGTGGTGCTGGTGAAGGTCTGGGCCGCAACGTAAATGTTGCCTGGTCAGGCGGTCTCAGCCCGCCAATGGGCGATGCTGAGTACCTAGCGGCTTTCCGAACTCTCGTCATGCCAATCGCCAAAGATTTCGACCCAGATCTTGTTCTCGTATCAGCTGGTTTCGATGCGGCTCACGGACATCCTGCACCACTCGGCGGCTACAAGGTATCACCTTCCTGCTTTGGACGAATGACGCAGATGCTCATGAGTCTTGCGGATGGAAAAATTGTCCTGGCGTTGGAGGGTGGTTACGATTTGGCGGCAATTTGCGATTCAGCACAGGAATGCGTTAGGGCGTTACTCGGAGACGAGCCGACACCGATCAGAGATGAGGAGCTCACGAGGGCACCTTGCCAGAACGCTATTGATACGTTGCAGAAGACCATTGCTATTCAAGTAGGTTAAGTTTTATTTTATCATAACATTTATAATATATCATTTGACAAAAAAATGGACAATGTATTAAAAAATAATTCTTATAGATGTCACATTGGCCTTGCGTAAAGATCTTGGCACATACAGTAGGTATGAGTGCAATCGCAGCGAGTCAAAAGGAACACGACGAGACTGAAACGGTCTCTGCCATGGCGTCCCTTTCTATGCAACAACAGAATAATCTTGCGTATGTATTTTGACTAAACGTGCTTTATGCATAAAAAATACGCTGCAAATATTAACGTTACTGAATAATATTTACAGAAGTACGCCAGAACATTCCCGCGAAGTGTCGGAGGAACCAATGGAGCAGGATGAAGCAAAGTGAAGCGATCATGCGGAGACGTTCCTATCGTGGAACGGAATATGATATTTTTTTAATACAGAATGAGTAATAAAAAAGTTCTCGCGAAACTGGGTCGAGCGAGTAGACGACGCACATTCACATAGTCACAGATATTATATCTTGATTTCCCTCAGGAAAATTTACATCGCAAAAAAGAGGAAAAAAATCCGCGTCACTATACGAGGCTACGATAATCCAGAGCGAAGGATAAAATTGAGAAATGCACAGTCCCAAAGGGTACTAATAATAAAACTTGCTAGGGCTTGCGAGTGCATGAAGAGAAAGAGTTCGTAACTCTACTTGTTGTTCTTGTTGTTGATGTTGTTCTTCATGTACACATGACAAAAAAATTTGTAAAACCAAAAAAATGCAATCGTTTCTCCGAACTCTGCAGTCGAGAGGCCGTTTTCATCTAAACTTATCTTTTCCACAATGGCTGCGAAGGAGACACATTTCATTTCACTTGTTTTTGTTCCAAATTTTGTATTATAATACGTAAAGTCATAAGAAGTTGATTAACGAGAACGTATACGTTCATGCGTGTCGTTAGCGCAATTGTGTTCGATCATTTTTTTGTTATTGTTGTATATGTCCGATCCCCTGTTTCTTTAAGTGACTGTCTTTTTAAGATAGAAAGACAACGACAATATAACGTCCAAAACTTTTACAGGCGACGGATATATGTATTTGAAGGAAAATTGGAAAAAATAATAAGCACGTAACTGATAGTACGCGCTGTCTTTCTAAAAATAAAAATAATTTATTGTAAATACATGAAATAAAATATTATTGAGCATACTCGAAAGAGCTATTGGTTTTTTTAGATGAAGCAATTGGCGTTGACTGATTATTTTTTAAACGTAAAGTAAAAATTACATGTTGCAAAAGCGAGGAGCTGTAGACATTATTTTGTTAAATTTATTAATATATATATGTATATATATATATATATATATATATATACACGATCAGTAAGATTTTGTGACAAGTCGGTCGAAAAACTGTTGCAATATATTACTTGATAAATTATTGTGCACACCACGTAAATCGTGCGCTCATGATGAGGGCGAGATCGGTTTGGGCGTCCATGCGTCTTTAGGTAAATTTTAACTGTATATTCGTAAATGGAAAAAAAAAATTTACTGAATGAAAGAAAGAAGGACAATAGGATTAAAGATTTTTTTGCGATGCACCAGCGCTGGTCGCTGGCTCACTTTTAGATTTTCGCTCGACCGATAAGCAAAGTAAAGTATATATAAAAAAAGAACAGATAATACGTGTCATTGCACAAATGCGTTAGCTTTGAAAGATATAATTGAGGAAACATGTAGACGATTTACGCGCGCGCGTGATTCTTGATAGGATTTATTTAGTTTCCTGCTGCGAAGGTGGTGCGATTTTTGTGATATTTTGTAAAACTGTTAAGTAAAAACTGTTCTATGCAGGTTTAAATCGTCGACGATAATGTAATTGCAAATCGTAAAGAGATAGTGGACGATTAGTTTGAAAATTGATACCAGATATGAAAACTCAAAGCAGCTTAGAGCGCGAAAAAGTTTTTTGCGAAAACAATACAAGCATTTATTTTTATGTAATGCATTTTATGATGTTAAAGAAAAATTAAAAAAAAAGAAGGAAAAGAGGAAAAAAGATATATGAACAATTTATTATTGAATGAATTAAAAATTCTATATGTTTACATAAATTTTGTCATACAAATGAAAGAATATATATATATATATATATATATATATATATATATATATTGCATACTATATTAAATATATGATGTATATTACGTATTTATTATTGTAACGATAGTTTGTAAAATAATGACACAGGCAATGCAAGAATCTCAAGTGTTTGACAAAATGCGTGCGTTGTCTGTGCGTGGAAAAATTTACTTCGGCAAAGAGAATGCAGATAAGGAAAGCATAAAAGCAGAATAAAAGTTATATCAATATTATGTTTTTAAAACAAGTGCAAATGCGGGAGCGCAGCCTATGCGTGTATACATTGCATGTACGTGTAATGTTACATAGCTCTAAGCGCAATCGAATGACTCGCATGCACGTCTATTCATAAAGTGCATATATATATATATATATATATATATATATATATATATATATATATATATGTGTGTGTGTGTATATATATACCTTATATTTAGACATTAATTATTAACGACAAAAGAAAGAAACACTAATCGAACACTATGATTTAAGAACAAAGAGCTATGTTACATATATATTATCCAATTAAATTCCTGAAAAGATCTGTCGACAATAGTCGCAATCGTTGCTCCAATCGTTAAGACGTTAATGTATAAGAACTAAAGATAAAAACTAAAGATATATGCATGCGTGTAGCTGGGGCGGGTGAATTTCGTCCTTGGCCTTTGGAGAGATAAAACAGGCCTAAAAACTTGACGATTTCTCTTCTCCAAGGTTAAAAACTTTGTTCGTTTTTGTTTCTTCAAAGCTTTAAACGAAATCATGAACTTGTGACATTCCGGTATCATTCATATAGCAAATTGATACAAATTAGCTTTTAAAGCATGTGTGAATGTGTATAATATACATTGTGATTGATAAATAAATTTTTGATTGTGTGCAGGTGAAAGTGTCGCAAAAATATATAAATATATTATATATTAATTATTGAATAGGCAACGCAGACCCATAATTAATAATGTTATTGATCGTGCACGAGACGTTAAAATACGTTGACAATGTCTATGTTAAATATGCCGTTAATTGTAATAGTCATACATTTTTTATGTATATAAATGTACCTCCTACATTAATTTTAAAATAAAAGTATAGTAATTGTGTTATAAAAAAAAATCTTCTTTTAGTCGGCTAAACTAATATAAAATACAATTACCAACTATTTGCAGGGTATCTACTGTAAATGAAACCTAAAAGAAAAAACTTTGACTAGTTCGAAGCTTGCAAATGAAGGTTGCGTCCGGTCTTGACAATCAACACCTTCGCTTTCTTTTTATTTTCAGCGATTTTAAACACATTCAACTTTTAGTTCAGTTTTAAAAGCAAACAGAACCTATACTTTTGTCTTCTCGTTATAAGTTCTGTTTGATTTTAATTGTAAAAATAATAATAACGTTAATTCTATGTTAAAAGACTCTAAACTTTCACTCAAACAGTTATTTAACTGTACATTAGTTATATCGTAAAGATTCGTTAAGTTCTATCTTATCACGATAGAACTGCATTTTAGGGATTTTATTTTACTGCTAAAAATATAACCTATTGCAGTAATTTCAGTAGTTAAAAATGAATGAGTCATATTATGATTTTCTTTTAGCGAAGACAGAAAAACTATGCCAATTTCGTAATCGCGTTTATTTAAACAAAATTATAAGACTTTTTCTGAATTAGAAATACTTTATGCAAACAACTATGAATCGAGAATGCGTGTATATAAATTATTCTAAAATGCATAAAGGATAGCTGTACTCTAATGTACTTACTTTTTTCTTATCAAACGTACATCTACGTATGTTATTGATGAATTAATCCGTGGATGTGAACATTTTAACGATATACAAGTCACTTTTATTAATTATTGAAATAGTTTTTATTTGAAATTAATTGAGCTCCTTGCTGTTATATTTTAACAGCATAGTCCCTAAGGCAGGTTCTTTTTAGTAAACATGTTTTGTAAATAATTAGGTTTAAGTTTAGTTCAAACTGCTAAAAGAAGGCTTAAAGTATTAAAATTTAAAAAAATTTGAAAACTACGACGCAAATTTTAATAATTGCCAAATCTCAGATTTCTTATTTAAAAAAATAAAGCTTTTCTTTTACTCGTCAATGTATGTTTGGATATTTACGTGTCTTGTATCAAAAAACAGTTTTATTGAGATTGCTTCCATATTTTATGTGATAAATCATTATTCTGTGAGAACTTTTTTTTATTACTTTTATTATCTTTTATTATTGAAAATCATCATTCTCTTAAATAAATACACTTAGAAAGTTTAATAATTATGAAGTACTATACAATGTGTTGACAATGGTAATTCAATAATTTAAGTACATTCGATATCTTAAAAAAAAGATATGGATTTCAGAAGGCACTCACTTGAAATTTTAATAATTGTGCCGACAGAGTAAATTTTTCGCCGTCACATTATTCTAGCCGTTTTATCGTTCACACAATATTGTCGCGTATATTTTTGCAATTAGGAAAAAATCTGTACACTCGTTTGGCTTCGTGGACGGAGTAAAATGCAAAAGAAAACTTTGTATAGCCACAAAGTTTTAAAACGTTTCCTTTCTATGGACATATCTCACGCTTTAAGGATATTTATTATCGCTATACTAATTAGAAGTATAATAAGTACATCAGGCTAGAATCCATAAAAACGAAAATGCATTATAAAGCCAATTTGCAAGATAACTCGATGGTGAGTTTATCTGCATCGTCATCTTTCAGCGTCTATATTCAACATTCCATTTACAAAATTCATCTATGCGAGTCTTTAATCAAGGTTCTGCGGGAAAACGCCCTTTACGTCACGGCGTTTTCCTTAGAACTTGAAGTATCAGAAAATTCCGAATCTCTTTTTTGAGTTTGCAGTCGAGCGTTTCTTGCGCGCCGGCGCGACTACGCCATCCACAGCCTCGGAGTTAGCCGGGAAAGCCTGCTGCGCAGGCGCCAACTTGCTGCGCACGTGCTCGTCCAAAAGCGTCTGCATATCCATTTGCCATTGCTCGAGTTGCTCGCTCAGTTCGATCTTCTGTTGAATGGCCTCCATCAGTTGGCTGTTGATTTGGAGCATGTCGATTCTCGTTCGGGCGAGCTCGACTTCGACTTTGTTTTTCCTCGCCACCGCTTGGTCTCTCGTCTGAAATGTAATTTGCCCGATTTTTCAATGCCAATTGCGATATTTCTAAGCAAACAAATAGAGTTAGACTCTAGTTTCATATGTATACCTGTAGAGCCTGTGCGAGAACCTCATCCTTGGAAAGCTGCGAATGCTCGATATCGTCGCGAGCCCTGTCGCGTTCTTCGCGCGCTCCTTGCAGTTCTGCCTCGCAGACTTTGAGTTTGCTCGCCGCTTCCACTAGCGTTTCTCCCCGACGTTTAAGTTCGTCCTGTGTCTGTTTCAGCTGATCCTTGGTCTGCTCGAGCTCCTCTCGTACTCGATGTAATTCAACTGCAAGGCCGAGTTCTCCTGGACCGCCCCGTACACCCGACAGAGCTAGACTAAATATTTCCTCGACCAGGTCTGACAGCGCACCTGGACAGCAGTTATTCTGCGGAAACCAAACGATTCTCGTTATATAATTTTAGTAAACAATTTTAAAATACAATTACACCCGGTTTACCGAACTGGTAACCGCTCAGATCCCTAACACATGTAATATGATAAATAACACGGTAGACTGAAAAATCATTAAACCTACGCTTCGGCTCGAAGTAAAAATCAGTGGATAATGAGGCTGCCCCGTATTGTTTTAGCACTCGGAGATTTCGTTCCCACATTTTATATGGCTTTTGCTTCTTCTCTCTACAGCCCTGCGGAGAACGAGAACGTGCGCTAGCTGCTCGAGCGAGACGATACTCGACGGGCCGTGTATATCCACCCACATTAGCCAGTCCAGTTCGATTCGTGGAATTTCGCCTCGCGATCGCGATTTTTCCGTTCCCGTGCCGGTTTTGTAATGCTCGATTCCGAGCTCGGTGTCTGAGTCACACTAGCGTTGTTCTATTCTGCATGGCTACAGAGAGGCTACAGAGGCACGTCGATACCAATTCTTATCGTAATTCATTTCTCTCGCTACATTTGTTGCAACAACGATCTCCGACGCTTTTATTGCCAACTGTAGTATCTTGGGTTGCGACACGTTTCGTTCTATATAATTCCATTGACTTGATCAAACGTTTCGATCGCATTAACCATTCGGATTAGTTTAGACAATAGATTTTTTCATTTAACACGTATACTCGCAGATCTTGCAAAATATTCAAATTTAATTAACTTGATTCGCCAGTCTCGAGTGGCAGTGTTAACAACCGGTATGTCACTGGTTGAATACAGTTTTTAAAATTTAGAAATAAAAACGGGCACACGTATGATATAAACCGTGCATAATTTGATGGCTTGATTAACCAGTTTCTACGGTAAATATAGGAAAATTATTATATACCAGCTTAGCAACCATAAATACCATCGATGAGAAATAGAATACGAATACACGTTATTGAAAATCATGATTTTCTTTTAAAGCTCAACTCTGAACATAAACATGTTAGAATCCATTTCGAGCATTTAAAAGAGAACGCATTAAGATCGCATAGTTTATTCGAGAACAGACGCCATAAAACCATTTGAGCAGACGAAATGAAACTTCAAAGCAAATGCCGTATAGAAAAAAAATAACTCCAGATAACGCAAACTCTCGAACGAACAGCTGTGCTCCATATACATATATATATATATATATAATATATGTGTGTGTGTGAGCATGAGCAAATAAAACATCTACCCATGTCTTAAATTTGATTTAAAAATGTTTCAAAAACGTTCCAACCTCAAACGAGCGAGTCGGATTCATTTGCAATAATCATATTTCAAGCTCTAGTTTGAAAATTATATTAAAAAAAAACTGAACTAGATCACAGATATAGCCAATATGTCTTATTCAATCACCTCGGACTCGGTACTATTATTCAGTACGAGCATTGACTCGTCGCAGTCACTCTGAAGTCCAGAATCGTCTTCTCCTCTCCTCAGGTGGCTCGACAATTCCCTAAGCCTTCGACACGCCCTGTCGACTTCCTGCCTGAGTTCGTGCTCCTGCTGTTCAGGTCCAAGAGACGAGGCTCCGCTTTCTTCGCACTCCATCTCTGCTTGAAGCGATCGAGGTGCGTGTTTGCGCGGTGATGACGTATTCGTACTCGAACTCCTTGTCGTACTGCTCTCCATCGCCGTCAATGCAGCCGCTAACTCGTCCCTTTAAAAGAAACATATGCATTTTATATTTTTATTTTCTGCTGGAGAAAACTTTTGGTAGAGTAATAAAAAAATATCTTTAGATGTCGTTTGCTAAAATAATAATTTCAAATAGGTTGAACAAATGAGGGATTAATGGTATTAGGTCTACTATTACCAAATACTTTGAACCCCATTTTAATAACGAGTTATAGCTGAGAATTCAAAATTGCCTAATCGTTGTTTTGAAAGTTGAAAAAGAACCATTAATGAGTACAATTCGATAAAAAATGATTTAAAAATCATTTAAAATAAAATCTATTTTTATCCAAAAGAAATATTAGTTAACTTTGTTAATCAGTCATTTATATATTTAAAAATCAAATATATAGACTGAATCTTAGTTTTTTGTATTGCATCATTATAGCCATTAGCTACGTGGTATTTATTTTAAAATAAATACACTACTAGTATAAATAGAAAATTATTGAAAAAAATTAAAACAATACAAATTCTTAACTTTTTCGCTGTACATCTCTCTATTCGTGTACAAAGGTGTGTGCGCCGAAAATCATTGTTATACAATTTGTCTTCATTTAGTAGAATCTACAGTGAATTTTGAATTTAGGAAGAAACTTAGATAAATTATATAATTTACAATCTTTTTAAATTATAGATAAACTTATCCACATACATCTATATAAATGTTTGGGCAATTTCAAATTGATATTTTAATATATTTGTAAAGTGTCTTGCCCCATTAAAGCGCTTTGAAAATAAAATCGGAGTTGCTTAAAGTATTCGAATCGTGTGCTTTTAGAGAATTTGCAGCCGGATATATACGTACGATCATGTGTATTTTATTTTATCGCAGGAATTAAAACTTTTACGACGTTAGTCGAAGCTGAAGCGGTGAACATTAAGATTCCGATGGTAATATCGATATAATTACTGGGACAAGGATCGTGGTTTTGACAGTATATGACCAAAAGAGATGAATAATCTGGTTGATAACTATACACGCCATTACACCCGTTGAGTTTCTTCGTAATCGAAACAACCATTAAAGATAGCAGTCTGGTCGATAAATTTATACAAAACGTCGAATATTTGCATTTTTTAATTAATTTGACAAATGCATTTTACCGTTGTAAATGCTATCAATGTAGAGCACATGAATGTCTCTCTAGTATCGGTCTATATTTATGTATACTACCGGATATTTCTAGAATACTCTGAAAAGAGTTCGATTTGAATTTACGAGACCCAGACGTTATATCTACACCCGCGATCGCGGTTCTCATAAATACCAACAATTTTCAGCTTCGTTTATCTCCACGTGTCTCTCATAATAAAAAATAATGAAAAATAAATGTTATGCGTGTATAGTTAATGCTCTTGGAGAAAATACATATTCAAAAGTATACAAAGGAAAATTAGCACTTACGTATGAGTCACGAGAGTAAAAAATCGATATGATTCTTCGATTCGCACGTGACGGATCTACGATGTATAGGAAAATTGAAAAAGTACAGTAACTAGTCGAGAACTGACGCAACGTGTCGGATCACGTACGTCAATCGACCAGTTCAACAATGCGATCTGGTGCGTAGGTAGTTAACGTAGGCGCGCATAATTTTCCGTTCCGTTATTACCTTCTATTCAAATACTCGTTCCTATTGAGTATGTTCTTTTTTCGTCTGGTTTGCAGTTTAACGTTGAACGAGGGCGTGAGTATCTGTGAAGGATTTTTCATCGATATTGCTGACATGGGAACGTGCGCATTGCGAAAGTGGAAATTGAGATGAAATAGGATGATTGAAATGATTACGTTTTCATTAAATGCATGTCGTTTAAATCGACGAGTAATCCGAATATTCCTTCATCCTTCGGTCAGAGACCTTCGAATAAAAAAAAAGTTTGAATAAAGGTCAAGACTGCGGTCGTCTCTAAAGTACATTATATGTATAGCAGCTTTCGTAACTATTATAGAGCGACGCCGACTCAGTCACTTGCGTTTGTCATTGTCGTTGCGAGTATTGGTCGCGAGTATTGGTCGCGAGTAAGCTGTATACATATACAGTATACACACATACTAAAGTCCGTCAAGACAAAGCGTAGGAGTAGAGAGTTTAGAATTAAATTTTCCGGCTCGTGATAAAAACAAAATACAAACACGTATAGAAGAAACGATTTCGATACGCGTGCTTGAACACTTTAGTGCGACCACTCACGAATTCACTTTTCCTGCACAGTGGAAGGAGGCGTAGAGAAAAAAGCGTCGGACAACGAAAGAAAGCGATCAAGGCTATGCGTATACATATACATATGCGTATAGAGTACCTTTCACGCTCGGCAACGATAGCGCGTCTCTCGGCCTCGTGTCCGAGTCTTTCCAAGGCCGTGGCTCGTTCCTCGGCCTCCTCGAGGGCTGCGATTGCTCGAGCGCGTTCTTCCCGCAGCTCCAGCGAACGCCTTTCCAGCTCGGTTCGTTGCGCCGACACCAACTGCACCTATTTTACAAAAACGCGAAGGGAACGTCAGTAGTTGTTGTGCATATAATGTGCCTCGGGATGCGTTATCACCGCCTACGCGGTACAACGTTGGAAGATAAAAGTTCTATCCAATAATTTTTTTAGGATGTAAACTATTGTCAACTAGTGTGCTCTATTATCGTATTGCATGGGTCGTCGTTTAACACAATATTTTACATTATTCGAAATATTAGTACCTGAAAAATACTTAATTTGCATTATTTAAACTCGCAGACGGCGTCATACTGGCGGAGTTGACGGAGTACAAATTTTAGTAGTTTCCATTGGTATACATTGAAAATAAAAAAAATAATAAGGAAGACGTTCTTTGTGTTACTCAAGGAAATTATCATTAGCTTTCTAAGCTTTCGTGACTTAGAGTTTCGCCAAGTGTTTGCTTATAGTTGCATGCGAAATAAAAAATGATTCGAAGAAAATAATCGCAGAGGGACGGTGTTTGGCAATCCGAGAGATCGTGTAACGCAAAATTGACGTAGAACCCCACACGCGAAGATGCCGCTTCAGACATTTGGCAATGTGTACTTTGAACGCGCCTTGGAAAATGCGCTTGCAATAAAGTATTACGCATATAGGGGAAGCCGATATAAGTATTGCTTGATGTGCACAATTACAACACAATTATTCTTTACGAAACGTTTGTTTTATTTCAACAAACACCATTATAATTAGTCGTGCGAATTTTAACGGTCAAAATAAATAGGTATAAATATAAATGTATGTAAAAGTGCGAGATAACAGCCTGCTATTGTTCTATTAAACGATTTGAATTTATTAAAATACGAATAAAATAAAGTTAGCGTACCTCGTCCTTGAGAACTTCAAGACTACTGACATGGTCCTGTAGCGTCGTATTTCTGATCGCACATTTTTCCCTTAGAAGTTTCAGCTCGATTAGCAGCTGTTCCTCCTGTTTGGCGGCTTCTCTCAGCTGATCGGCTAGCCTGGCATTCTGCGAGGTAAGTTCAGTAACAAGACTAGCTTGGTCGCGTTCAGCGCGTCTTGCTCTTTCGCTTTGTTCGTCCAATTGATTCCGTAAAGCCTCGAGGTCCCCTTGAAGTTCTAAAGTACGAGCTTCTGATTCTCCCCGAGCTTCTTCGAGCTTGCGCCGAAGAAGGTGTCGTTCTTGTTCTAAACTCTGGAGAAAATAATGAATTTTTGGTTATTAACAGTTTTCAGGAAGCCGCAGCTGCAGTTGGATTCACGATTTTGCGTTTAACTCTTTCACTATTATAAGTGTGCACGCGATTTCAATGAAGTATTGCAAATTTTCTAGTGTCAATTCGTCTCTTTGTCAACCCCATTGATTACCAAATCAATACACCATTAGCAGCTGCAAAAAAACAGAGTAGGTAGATCTCCGACAATCTACAGCAATAACGCAATAATAAAAAAAAGGTCACTTCACCTTCATAAGGCCGCGGTGGGCGAACTCTCAGTCTCATTATCCTCGGAAAATAAAGCACATTGGACGAGAGGCGAAAGGTATAACAAACGCCCGCGATTAGAGACAAAGAGCTCGAAACTCGTAAAGCAGTGTACAGTTGAGAGTTATAATACTCGGATATAGTTCGGCAGAGAGCGGTATAATAACGTTTCGAAATCTCAACGGGGATTAAAAGCCGCGAACTCTTACTTTCGCGCAAGGTAGTTTACGCGCCTGTGCACCTTTGGATTTACACTTATATATAGATACATACACACGAACTCGCTACACTGCTTTCGTCTTGCAGCATTCCGATAACCGATGCGCTTTTAATTCTATAAAGTATCCTCATCGCAAATTTAATTAATTGCTAATCTTTTAAGACTCACAGAAGCTCGGATATTCTCACTGCTCGTATACGCGATCCGGCGCCGAGAATATAACAACAACGAAGCCAGTTGCAATACGCCGTGTGTAACATTCGCCTGCCGACGTGTATCTCCACGAGTTAAATATACATAGCACACGATTCTACTACGGCTAAGCCAAAGCGATCATAATTACACTTTCAACCGACTCGCACAGCGGCACACCCGGAAAACTCAGACACTGCCAATACATTTCCCCTCGCCTATGCGTAAGCATACGTATACCGCAACTGCACAACTATACATACTGCAATCATCAACGTCGTGTAGAGTCTCGATTATTCCGACGACGTAGCGATGTGAGAAAGCGAGTGTGTAATTTGCAAAAGAGACGCGCGTTCGGTCTGTTGCGATTTTTTTTTTGGCTCGATGCCGCAAAACTGGTTCGGAGATTTTGAGACGTGAGTCACCTCTGTCGTCGGCGAACGCGTGTGAGGCGAATTGAGACGAATTTGTTTAAGGAGAGAACTCGATAATCGTGGGTTGCATTTCATTGTTGATAGTAAAGCAAAAAAGTATTAGTATCGGTATACTCGTAATCGAAAATCTACTATTATTATATAGTATAATAATAGTAGATTTTGCGTAAGCGCGAATGCACCGTAAATGTTATTTTGTTTACTTGAATATGAAAATTAAAGCACCGTTTCTATAAAATGCGAATATAAATGTGCATAAATTTTCATGTGAATTAATTATAAATTTCACATATGAAAATGAAATTGATTTCACTACTTTGGTACTAGAATAAAAACAATTTTTAAAGGTACAATTGATTTTTATCATTTGAACTTTCAACGTCTGAGTTCATGGCAATTACGTAGTTTCAATGCATCCCTACGATTTGCATCTCGTACGCTATTATCGCAAAACGTCCAGCTCATGCCTCACGAATCTCCAATCAACTGCACAAAAACATTCAATCAGCAGATGTGTATACTTTTCTCGATGATGTACTTCTGCGCAGTGGCTCTTTCTGCAAAAAGGGAAATAAATCGCTTACAGCCATGCGCACGTTCTCCTCGTTAAACGCATCTTAAATATAGGAATGATCTCGCGATACAGGCGCGAGTACCGCGTTAATCTAGGTTCGTAGCATAAGTCGAGAGAATAAAAAGCACGAATTAGGTTGGCACTCCCGCGATGATTCAGAGAATACGAGGTAATAAGGTCATCGATCATTTCGCATTCGCGTCTTAGATCACGCCGGTTTATTGAGAAACTCTACTTTCGTCTTGTCAAGAGCAATGGTCTTGAATTGACGTGTCTCTAGTGGACACGTCATTCGCCAAAATATAGATACAAAATATTCGTAATAAATCGTATAAGGACTTTTTTACTGGTGTATAGATCTTATAGTCATATATGGTGGCAATGCTTGTATCATTAACTTAACCGTATTGATTCTTCAGTTTTCATAAGTAGTTGGTGCTTTTCCACTTTTGTATTGATTTTTCTCTAGAAATTTTCCATTTCACGGCCACTCCTCAATTGTAAGAGGTTTTCCGAGTCTAATATAAGAGCTTAACATTTCATCATTGTGATAGTATCACGAAGATAGTAAGACGAAGCTATTATTCTAATTGCTCTGCCCACAATCATGTCTGCCAAACCGTCAACATTATACAATTGGAATAATTAACTTATATTATTCAGTTGCTATGTTTAGCTTGTATCAATGCGTGCTGTCAAGACATTTAATTCATTCAAAAATTATTTTCTTCTTCGCATATATACATACTTCGTCTCGCTGATTCAAGCATTTGTATACAAGGCGACAAGGCGTTAAATACATAATAATATCTCGAACAGAAATTTGCACCTAGAACTCGCAAAATGATAAAAATTTTATGAGATTCGATAAAGAAACTAGAGCGTTCGTTATAGATTCAATCTGTAACCTACATCAACGTTTAAACATAAATCAATTTTTCCTGTGAATTCGAAAACTAACCGAGTCAGCGAATCCAATGGAAAGAGTAATCGATCAAATCTATATATCTTAATAATAATAATAATGGTGCTTATCAACGTATAGATAGCGTAACTCCTTTTGTATACAAACCTTGCTAATGAAGATGATAACAAAGTTATGGCGATAAGTATTCTGTGAACATTTCGATAAAACAATAGTTAAGTACATATACGCGTATGTACACCGAAACGGGTTAGGAAAGAACCTGGTAACTTTGGCAATGATCCACTTTCGGGTGTTTCGATTGATTTTAACCTCGCGGATATGGTTAACTTCTTGTTTCAAAAGCCGCTCCGTTCCGGTGAAAGGTAAGAAAAAAACGTTTCGCACAAAAAATATTGATCAACGTTATTGCATGTTTGCACTGCATTTACGTCACCCACGAAAGTTGAGCAAATAAACTGGAAGTGAATAGCACGTTTATTGGCACAGTTCAATACAGTCAAATACAGCATTTAACTTATATACTTTAGTTCAACAACGATGAAATACAATATTATGCCAGAGAGCGAATCACTATCGAACGGAAGCTCTATCCGTCGAGAACTTTCTCACACTCTGAGTTTGCAAACGTATGTACAATAATTAAAATGTGACTTGCTCAATTTAATAATTATTTTCGCGCGAAGAGGGGTAGAGAAGATAAAGCATTACCCACGATCTAGCTGGTCGTTCAAAAACCTTCACAGAGCAGCGTCACGTTTCCCGAAAGAAGAAAAAAAGGAGATAAGAGAAGAACAATCGCCAAGACGGATCTAGAAAGTAAAATTCTTCCTTCTTCTCTAATCTCGCTCCTCATCTGCTCGTCATACAATGTACGTATATATATATATATATATATATATATATATATATATATATCACTCTCGGGTTGCAACGCGAACACGACAAATAACCCAACATCACAACAGAATAATACCTGGCTCTCTCACCTTCGCTCGAATGCAGTAAAAGTATCCGGCTCTTAACGAAGATGAATGAAAAATCAAGTTTTTTGGAGTAAACTTGTGGACACAACGGACTTACTGTATACATATATAATTTAGGGCGTCCTTTACACCGAAAACGGGATTTTTTAAGAAGTGGTGCGCAGAACGCCGATAGTTCAAGGTGATCCGCTTTTGCCACTGAGAGAAAGAGATATAGTGACAGAAGGTCACAAGACACAGAGAGAGAGAGAGAGAGAGAGAGAGAGAGAGAGAGAAAGAGCTGAAACGGATATATACTCGCTTGCCTTTTCTGGCTAATTTTACGCTGCGTGACTCTCTGAAGTTTTTTTCAAAGAAGATTAGAGCAAAAGGACTTGGAGTATTTTGACGGCAAGTGGTGCAGCTGTAACGTCAGGAGCGAAGAGCTTCCACGAACGCGGGTGATAAGAAGCTTTTCTGGGACGTAGACGGTCTACGGATTTAAAAAATTTTTTTTCCTCTCTACATGCGGGCTGGCCGCAATTCGTTCAACCGATGATTAATCGTTTTAATTGTGCCGAAAACATTTATAAGCTAATTTATAAGCTTTCATTTGAAGTAAGATCTCCAAAGTTCCGGTAAGTCCACATCGCACTTCTATCTTCCGTTTTGTCTTGCTTGAAGGGCATTGTAATCTCACAAATCGCATCAGAAATATTCCAAAGTGTTGTAATTCGATCAATCGCTCGTATAACACGTGTACAGCACAAATCCAACGTCAGCTGTGACGCGCACGCGATTGCATGGAAAAATAAAAGAAAGGCCGCGTTCGAGTTCAAAGGCAGATCGATCATGCACCGCCGGATATATAATTGGAGTAGTGGCGGACAAGGACAGTTAGCGGCGTATAGATACGGGCGAAAGTGAGAAAAGGAAAGTCGGATGCTTATATAGATGCGGAGCGAATCCATATATTTATAAAAATAACCTCCGTCGAGTATAATGCTCGCGCGACATTTAGAGGATTCGCAAAAGAGAAAGAGATTCTTTTAGAACGGTAGTTCATATATAAAAGGGGAGATGACTATAGTGCAGTAAGTTAGTAAACAAACGGGATATGCATAATAAGTGTCGCTTCTTTATCTCTGTCAGTGCTGAGGGTTTTGTCTGCTGCTAAGAGATTCCTAATGCTATCGTCTATAAATGGGCTTATGAATTATGATGCTTTATTTCGTAAACTTTCTAAATTTACATTGCACTGCGACTAGCGTAGGATATTTTCCTTGAATACAGAGAAACGCTTAAATCTTTTAGTTTCTTATTGAAATTTCAATGTACACAGAGATGGTGATTTTTTTTCTCAAAATATAATATCGCAACATAATTTGAATATAGCTATTTCTCTAGTTTGCAGTATGAATGTCACTCAATTATAATTAGCAGAAGAACCGACTTTACTGTTGGGGGATACTTTATCGATTTCGACCCCGCCTCAGCAAGTATTCATTATTATATTAATACAAATTATTTTTTAATAATCATCAAAAATGATATCGATGGCTATTTTTATTAAATGGACAATATGAATTTCGCAGTTGTTTTTACGGAATTCGCTGTATTCATTTTATTACTTAATCGTTTGGTATTACATAAAATATTGTGCACGTAATGACGATCGCCTAACGAATTTCCAATTTCATCTTCGCTTTCACGTTTACTCGTATTTCTCACAGTTTGGCAAAATTGCTTTCAATCGCACGAACGAAAGACCTTACTAATGTTAATTATTATAACGGCAACCTTGGAAAACCGTGTTTATCTACTGCAGATAAACACGTCTGTGTACTTATTATAATTGTAGATTTTAAAAAATGTTGGGGTTAGGAAAGATAGATAAATTGAAGTAATCGACGTGGTGCCGATATTCCCTTAGGCATAAATATTTCATGGCACAAAACGTACAATCCTTCATAAGCCATTCGACGAAAAAAGCTCGCAACGCTATCTTTCTTCTCGGTGTATACACGTAGCTCGACACAAATAATGGAGACCCCAACGCGTAAAAGCAGAACGACCACTATTAGGTAAATCATTAGTGCCGCTCGCGACGATAGTAACGTCTATGTATTTAGATAAACCATTTCGGTGTAGTTTTTGTCTGGCAGTATACAGTCTTTTGGCCGACGAATCCGAAGAAAAGCTTTGAAAGAATCTGTAAAAAGTAAATAGAGAGTCGAAGAGGAAAGAACATCTTGAGTGAATATTGAGAGATTTCGATTTGACATATGGGAAATAGAAAAACAAACAGTTTCAGAGTTTTCTTAAAATATTATGTGTTTCAAAAAACCTCAATCTGTTCCCAAGACATAAAACAATCGTTACCGCTGCTTATAAGGAAAGCACCATTGCGTAAGTTTAGTTCATTCAGACCATGCAAAACAATGATTTCTCTAGTCAAAAAGAAGCGAAGTTTACGGCAATGCGTTATACTGGAGAAATTCACACTGCTGGTGAGAGATTGATCTCCTATAAAACGCACTCTTGACGCACTTCCGCACTGCAGTAATTGCGTGATTTACATTTGTTTTTATGGGGAATAATCCGAAAAGTCACGCACACGCGGATCCTTATTCTATTCATTATTAACAAGACGCGACAAAGCTTGCGTGATCTGTTGTTTACATGAAAAAGCCCTCACTTGGATTGCGCTTGCGCAATTGCGCACAGAATGCTGTCCCGTAAGTTATTGAATTTGTTCAAATCGCAGTTCAAACGCGTACTCAAAATCTACTTTTTAGCGAATCAAACTTTCGTCAAACTCGTAATAAATAATGGCGCATATCCTTAAAAGGAAAGTATAGAACCGCAAGATTGCCGATATTATTGCACACTTCGAGTAGTCCGCTCTCGAGATATTTTGACGAAATTATCCTGTCGAAAAAAATGACCTAATATCGTTCCTAACTTTTCTTCCGCGGCGCAATAGAAAAGTAAAGTTCCGTTCCACTTGTAGTATCTGTAAGAAATATATTCTTCGGAGGTTATAGTATACGAGTCCGAAAATGCCCCGTTACACACCAACAGCATCGAACAAAGCCTCTGTCTCTCTCAAAAACCCTATCACGCGACGACCACAAAGAGGAGTCATGCCCTGTACCTGTACCATATAAAACAAAGGAAAAGCCTCTCGCTGGGTGTGCGAGAGTCAGTACACACAGTACACCCCTACACACGTATACGTCTATATATAGCACGTAAAATACACATCCTCGAGGAAGATCGTCGCGAAGATGTTTGAATGGTCGATCGTAGGGCTGTACAAAGTCGAGAGAGGTGAAAGGAAGGCAAGTCCGGAGTCCGGACAAAGGAAGAGGCGAGAGTGTATTTGTGTCTTGTGATACGTGTGTGAGTGTGTACCTACGTGTAGAGGTGTAGCGCTGGAAACCGGTCCTGATCCCGATCCCTATACTCATACTCAAGCTGTACTCATACTCAAGCTGGTATATGTGTGCATGAGAGTTTGCTGTTACGCGTTACGTCAGCCTACTGCAATACATACGTATACCTATACACTATAAATATATACATGTATGTATCGAGCTAGCCATCGCCGCCGGAGGCCACAGGGCCACGTATATATGTATATACGTATTAATGACCCCAAGTGTCGTGGTGTTAAGAAGGAGAGATCGGTTGCACAGCGGGTGGGAAAATCGAGTTTCCAGGGAGATATTTTTACAGGTGCATACCACGGGCTATTATACGTACAGGTGAAAAAGATTATACTTCAGCCAGAAGAGGAGAAGCATGATCCCCTGTGGTCTTTAAAATTGAACTCTCAACCTCTTGCTAGATTAAAAAATGTTCATGCGCACTATATATTTCATACGCCAACAAAGTTGCCCGTTTACACGCGGAAGTCTTGGATGATCTCGTCGACAGCTAATAATCGAGGCAATGTTAGAATCTAAAATGAGCAGCTTTAACGAGGCCGACCAGATATCTGTATGAATAATATAGATATCTGTACGGCATTCCACCCGCAGAAATATTATCTGTGTATATGGCATATACCTATATGTTATACACACAGCTGTTTCCCTCCCCCCTAAAGTTATCGAGTTACAACAGCGCGCGAAACCAACGGCCCGCTTCAGTCCTGACAATTAAACCGCGCTAAATTGTCGATAAATTCAATACCTTATCTCGATTCTTACAATTGCACAACTGCGACTACTATACTGTGACAGACTCCCCGATCGATTTAGTCTTCTCGATTTCTTCTTGTCTCTTGTATCTATTCTATCGATACACCACAATACATGTATGGCACAATACATGGCTATCCACGGAAGTATATCGTCGGTTCGAGAAAACTGACGAGAATCACACACACGAATCACAGTCAAGGAGACAACAAATAGAAAACGAATGTCGTTGATTCATTGTTACTTATACTAGCAAAGACTCTCTCGAGAAAGAGAACGAAGGAGGTTGAGGTGTGCGCACTTCTGAGGAGAATACAATACGGATGTCCAAGAAACCAGAGTTCACTTTACGACAAAGAACTCAGCCATGATTGTTCGTGTACGCGTGTACAAAGAATTTTCCAAAATGGAAACGACGTTGCGTGGAGAGATTAAAATCGGAAAGAAACCAAAATTTGCGATTCGTGTACAAGTAGCATTCGCCTAAGAACAGGAATGTCGCATTGCAGCATTGCAGCATTGCAGCTTGGCAATAATTTAAAATATAAGAGATCTCATGCGTGAATAAATTGCGTTCGTAATAAATATATATAAATGCGTATGTACAATCAACTGTGACTTATTAGCCTTCGATTTCTGTACCCGCATTGCGGTTCTATACCTTTATTGAATTCACTGTTTTTCTCTTCAAAGTGCAGCTTTGCTATTGCATCAGACGAACGATTACTATTACGCACGAATGGTCCTCGCACGTACTTATCATTTATGTTTAACACACTAGTTACGCGCGAGAACGATGAGAAAAAAGTGACTTTTCTTATTTTAGCGAATTACCCGCAATTAGTCAGCAGTGAGGTATTTGCATGTAGTGTCTTGGGTATCAGGAGATAACAAGACACTTTGAGTAGCAGGACTTTCACCAACGTTTGCTACGCAAGAAGTCAACTCTTTTTATCGACTTATTATAAATTAATAGATACATTGTTTTGATAGTTCAAATTTATATCTTGTTCGCAACTTTATTATTCGGTCTCTCATTAAATGCATTATACGTTCTAGTGAAAGTATCATTGACACAAGGTTTTTCTTCAGTATTTCCTCTAACCTTATTGTAGATAATTTTATATAAAAAAAGTTCTTTGCTTTTCCAATTATCAAGGTATTCGTAAACAAGCTATGACAGGTTCGTAATGCTGGATTAATGCGCTATTGTAATTGTCTTGGAATAATAAATTTTATACGTCCTGCGATTCCTATAATTCGATTGATATACATATACATATAAAAATGAAAAGAATAATAGTTCGAAGAATGAAGTAGTAGCTTTGACATGTGAGCGTCAAACGCTTGTTCAACAAGAACACACATAGACATTGTATGTAAATCAAAATAGAAGGCTGCAAACACCAAGTAAATCATATCCATTAGTCTATGGTACTTTCAACAACGTTTATTACGACGTCATTATACTGTATATTATCTCTCATCGTGACTCCACACACTTAAAGCGCAACGTCAACGACGAGTGCAAAAATATAATATTCCTCAAATCGCATATGCAAATTATCGTATTACAAGCTGCTCATACTTTATACATTTTCTATATAACAGAAAAATAAATGAAAAAAGAAAAACGCTCTGGACCTATGTATCGACGTCCTAAATCTCGATCCGTTACGGAAAGCACTGTGTGATCCGCAGAGCCGAAAAATTCGTTGACCGACCAACTGTGTGTTCTACTCGCCATACATATAGATATACACAGACACATACGAAGCAACCAACCCGAGCCTACAGCAATCGGTCGATGAGTAACCAGGGGAACCAAGGCCGTCGTCGGGCGAACGGCTCACGGTTCGATAACTCGAACTTTCCGCGGTGAAAACACCGCCGCGCAGCACTAGCAGCTGTGCAAGAGGCTAGAAAAAGGATCTATAAGTATATATATAGATATAGAACCACGATTGCCTTATTACTCGCGAGAGCTGCTTTTATATCTCGGCTGTTGACTTTTCAATTGTATCGTTATATTATATATATATATATATTGTGTGTGTGTGTGTGTGTGTGTGTGTGTGTGTGTGTGCCTGCATGTGTGAGCGTGTACTTAGAAGAATCGGTTTCGATGTTTCGGAAGCTAAACTTTCTACTGAAATGAAGCAAGCTTGCTTTGAAGTAATATAGGATATGTGTATATAATATAGATCATTACGAGTCTTTTTTGCGAATTTCATAATGCACGACTTCGGTTCAGTTATGGAACGTTTGAATTGTAACGATGTGCAAGAGAGCCGAGCGCGATTTTCATGCGCGGTTCCTTTTCGCAACGTCAGTACCGAATGACTTTTCGAGGGAGAAAGAGAAAAAAAGGAAAAGGACGTTATTATAAGGGTACTTGCGCAATCAAAGCTGCGGCTGTACGACAGTTCTGCAGAATTAGAGCCTGTAACTTTGTGTTTATTGATTATGAGTGCGGTTATTTCAAAAATGTATATATTAACCGTATAAGCATTCTTTAGCATTCGATCCTAGAGATTGTTAATAAAATTCAGAAAAATGATCCCCGTGTTAGAAAGGGTTATATTAACTACCTATTGACGATATAGTTATGTATGAATGTCGCTGAGAACTCGTGAAACCTACAACAAGATATCTGCATTGCACATATCCGAGAGTCGTAAAAATGCTTAAGGAAAATCAGTCTTTACGGGGAATTGGACAGACCGAGCACAAGATGAAAAAGCAATTAGTCTTTGTCTCGGTATAATAACGCGCTGGAATAGATCATTCACTGTCCATAAATTGTTATTCATAGTTATATCGAATGTTCGGAAAAAGAAATTTTTTTTTCAGCAACTGTATCAATAGCATTACAGAAAAGTTATACCAACATTTTATTGCCTAATATTATCGGATATAAGTATAAAGAACGTGTATACACGTAGACGATAACGTTAAGAAGCGAAGGTATATCGAAGGGCGTGTTTATATAAAGTATGGTCGAGGTCAAAGCGGATATCATCATTATAAATCAGACAATCGAGGACATTCGTCTTAACGCGTTCTCGGCACGATATTCGGCACGATATTCGGCACGATATTCGGCACTCGAAATGCGAAGCACTTCGTCCGTGACGACAATGCCGCTAAGTTTTCATAATAGAAAACTATGGCTTTTCAGATTAAAAACTCGTTCGGTGGTGGATTTACGCTTCGTGTAACTCCTATGCACAGGTTTGACAATTATTTTTTCAATATATATAATGTAACTCGATCTTTTTAAAATTTAAAGTTTTCTCAATAGATATGATTCGAGACGAAAAATAACCTTCGGGCACTATCGATTTCATCTTAGTTTCTGATGTCTTAACAAATGAGTAATTTAATTGTTTCAAGATGAACGTTAGATAAGCATAGATAAATGTCATTAAATTTAATTAAAATAACAACATAATTACAGTTAACCAGCAGCTGTTGATTTGAAGAAAATTGTCTGACTTTCAGGACAACATCTTGAAATCTGATTCCAGAGCTGATTTGTCGAAACTAATCTTGGAGGAATTGTGTTCATCAACGGACAATTTAAATGCCAGAGCAATTAGACTGATATAATACCAATCTAGAATTTCCGTGAATATATAGGTTAATATAGCTTAGTTATAGTTATATATTATTCCCCCGTCATCTCGTTTCAAATTGATCGTCCTTTCTTTACGATACAAGCGTAACATCCTGCACAACTGACCAATTACGTACACAGTCGATAAGTGCACTACACCGGTTATCGTGGAAAAGCGAAATCCAACCGCATAAATACCTACAATTGCATTAATTGTTCATTAGAAGTAATCTCTGTGAGAATTTTAGAAAGCTAGATCATCGGAGTTGGTGTAATATCTATGCACCAATATGAAAGTAGAGAAAAAACGCGTGCTATGCACGTAATATCGGCGAACTTACTTAAATCCTATACAGAAAAATGATTTTTTTGTTTCTACAAAAGCGTACGCGATTTTGATATCGCAAAACTGTAATTTGGCAATTGCAATCACGCTCCCGATTTCAACGGTATTATGCAGTGTAGAGATTTAAAGCTGCAGGAGTGCTCCATCTCTCTTTCTCTCTACTTGCACAATTGAACTTCGAGTAATGTTCTTCGGAAGAGCTTCTGTATAATATAATTAGTTCAGGTTATCCAGCAATTCGGTACGTTATCTTTAACGCGAGGCAAGGTATGTTTTGTTTATAATAAGAGAAAATTTAGAAAGAATACGAGCGAATGTATACATAGAATTGTTCTTAATGCGATAATAGCAGTAAACAAGCGCAGCGTACATACACACACTACGACGGTTAAGAGGAATCGTTTGGAGAACTGCAACGGACCGTCGTAATAAAATTCGCGAATAGAATCACGGGAAATATCCAATTCACACCTTATTTACAATCACAGTTTCGCACGCCTCGAGAAATTTCCAGTATACTTCAAAAGTAAACGTCATCATTGTTATAGTTTTCGAGGGACTTTCACAGAATATGCGTGTGCTCATAGATACATGTGCATTACCGAGGGAAAACTATAAAACGAAAAAAGGAAATTTACGTAAACTGCATCCTCGCATAATTATGTCGCTGGAACAGAATGGCCGATACTTATGCGAGGAAGTCGTCGCGTACTTCGGGTGTATGTACCAGTCGGTCGTCTGCCTCTTTATATATACTCGCCGGAAGTGAAACGAGGAACTGGAAGCCATAGCGTAGTCAAAAAGTTACGTCGTCTTGTCGTCGACGATGTGGCTCGTTTCTCAGTTTGCGTGGGGGATCGCTGGAGTTTTTTTTTCGTTCTGCTTTATAGTCACTTATTTTGAGGAGGGATGCGTGGGTTGAGTAAGAGAGTTGCATAAAAATGGCAATTTTTTTCTTTCTCTCTTCGCTCTTTAGTGTCGCTCTTCGGCTTATTTAGCGTTGACTGCGTTTAGAAAGTCACTTATAATTATTAATCGGTGGATATTTTATTGAACGACTTTTTGTTAACGAACAGCCAGTTTAGGCGGAAGTCATTTACATGGTTGCGTCTTTTCCATCCCGTTAATTGTTATTCGTCTTCTAACGCGACAAAACCGAAATAGTCACTAAAATAAATGGCTTTTGAAAGAGAAAGAAAATGAAAAAATCGTTCGGTATAAGCAGGAGAAAGAAAACAATGAAGTACCTGTCGTAAAGTAACAAACGACAACGCGCAGAGATTCTCTTTGTGGAAATGCCCTCGTAAAGCACCGAAAAATCGTCTCCCAAAGCTCAAGCGCAAAAAGAAGAAGAAAGGTGTAATGGTCTCTCGTCGGACAGACCTCCTAAAAATAGAGTTCACGGCGCCTGAACCCATAGCGATGGTCCGTGAAGTATACAGCGGTAGGCGCAGCAGCCGATCCGCGAAGCTTCAAAATAAATACGCTCCGCAATATCCGGTTATTAATAAGCTTTCGAGAAGTAATACAATATCCAGCTATAAGACCACAATCTTAGGACACTTTCGCCTTTTGTATCAGAAATAAGAACAGGAGCAGAAGCAGAAGCATGTAACAGTATGTTGAAGTAGGTCTACATCGTAACTGCACTTGCACTGGCGGTCGTTCCAGACGGATGGAGAGAACATGCTCTGTCGGATGTTGGATTATCGAACGTTTGCAGCGATGATTGTAGAGTCGGTGAAATTTCATGGATAGTTGTTAAGCTACAGCGATGCTGATGCTGATGCTCCTGCTACTGATGTTTTTACTCTTGATGAAGGGGTTTGAAAGATCATTAGAGATGATCGGCCAGGTTGAGTGTGGGTTTCTTCTTTTGAATGCGCGTTATACACGAGATGATGACAATGAGGCTTCGAAATGCTTTCGCTTTTAACGATTTTCCTTTATATATAGTTTCCAGTTTTTATTTATAATAATGTTTTTTAAGTACATGTACTAACGAGGATTTTCCCGAACTCATGTTTTTATTGCTTACTATATATTATATATATATATATATATATATATATATATATACAGACGAGGCTTAGATAACGATAGTAAGAAAAGCTTTTAATTGTTTCGCGTTAAAGCGTATAAAAAATGCCATTTTCGTACTCTTACTAGTTCGAAAGAATAAAGTTATAATTCAATCGCTATACCGAAGAAAAATTAAAAAAAATTTTTTATACGGTTTAAGCTGGTTCTTCGTGAACAACAATCGAAAATAATCTTCGAGATATAAAACGGAAGCGACGACTCCGCCGCTCGTACAATGGGACAGTTACATTATTTAACGAAGCCACTTTCTCACTCATCGTCGTTTCTCGAAAAGGAAAAAGAAAAATATTGCGGTAAAACAGTGAACAGTTCGTGGCGCGCAGGACACCGTAATTTCAGTGCACTCGCTCGCGATACACTCCAGAGCGCGATTCTTTGCACGTAACCTATTAAGTAAAGTCGAAAAGGCCTCAATCATCATCCTGGCTCGTAATTAACGCATAATTAGTATACTTATACATACCAATGTATGTACGGCGGTCAGGCGTACGGAATTCCGTTACTTAGTGCATATGCACAGTGCACACACGCTCGAGACTTTTCAATCATTTGACATTATCGAGTTTTTTTTTTGCTCGAACGTCACGCGAGAGCTCAAATCCATAAAACCACGATAATATAACAACAACAGCAGCAACCGATTCCCACAGAATCAGGCCAAGCACCTTCTCGGTCATTCCCGCATTATCAACGCTGATCTTCTCTCTCAATTATGCACATCCTCATTCCCAACAAGACAACCCTCCGAACTCCTGACCGCATTGCGCAATCGAGTGAACCCAGACTATAGAACCGCAGACCTTGCGAAATCGGGTACCGATTTTCGAGCGATCAGCCTGTGTATATATAGTCACGATAGGCTTGAGAAAGGTGACTTTTGTGAGACAGATGACTCACGTTGTATATTGCTCATGACGGAGGAACGACTCAACAGTGATAATCGCACGCGATGTATAAACCTGATGCAACCTAGAGATGAGTCTAACGGGATAAACTTTTCTTTTGTGTACATTATATATATATATATGTGTGTGTGTGTGTATACACATTTTTTTCTTAAGCCGCATTAATTGAAAAATTAATCTATCAAGCGAATTAATTGACTTATTTAGTTGGGAAATGAGAACTGCAGCCGAGGAAGAGAAAGCCGAAGCGAAATAGATCAAAAACGTAGGCGTTTTATATAGCGCGAGAAAGAGAGTTAGCGTACAGATCTGAGTAGCAGCGTTGAGTAATAAGGAGATTCGGAGAGTCCGATGTTTCGCAAAGGATAGCCAGGACTTTACGTTCAATTAAATATTAAAAAATACAATGCACAGTCAGACTTTTGCAATAATTTGAAGACTAATGGGCTTATAGGTATATATACCTGCGCGTAATCACTGTCACTGTCGACATTATCTGTCGCGCGCCTAGATTCTGAGTGATAAATGTAGGCATGCAACGAAGAGGATTATTAGCAAAGGCTATTCGAAAAATTTTACAATTACAGATATAACAAAAATATATTTATACAAAGACTGAGTCACGGCGTGAATCAGTAGCCGTAGCATTCGTGTAATTATATAACAACGACGCATTTCAAACACGGAAATCCTTGTATAAATACTTTATTTCAAGCATCATCGACCACTTGTAAACACACTCCAAGAGATCATTGCCGATCAGATACTATTGCTGTTGGTATATTAGAGAGAATGCGCGGATACGGATTAAATCACAATTACAATTTATAATCTTGTGCTTAAAATCAATTTCGTTAAATAAGTGTGTTTAGATTGAAATAGAAAATCATCGTTACAGAACGCGACCGCTTCTCTCACTCTGGAAAAATCTTTTATAATAAATTTCATCGCGGAAGTAAAGTGGGCGACTGGAAATTAGTTCTCATTAATAATCAATATAGTATATTCGTTCTAAATAAAACGCTCCACGTGTTCGTTTATAACGTGCTCGGGTACCGAATTATACGTACGCACGTAACAAACAACAGCGACACTAAGAGTACGACTTCGCATACAAAGCATACAAATCATGCAAAGGTGTATACAACGCTGCATATCGATTAAGACGTATATGAAAAATATCCAACAATTACGTCACTCCCACTCCCCCCCCCCCCTCGTTCTCTTCTAAAGGAAATGAGACCGATTGTAATAACTAATAAAGCCCTTTCAACTAATGTATATGAATGTATATATATATACACGGAAGCCAGAGGAAAATGACTTAAACTATTTCCGCCCAAGGTTACATTCGCCCATCATCCTCTCGACTCACGAGCCATAAAAATGATCTTCGTACAGTCTTGATGAATCCTCCGTCGACCGCAAAGAGCACACGCGAGTAAAAACCAATTTCTAATAATCGTTCGCCGCTGCGTTTATCGCTAGGAATAGTAATGTATATATAATAGTGAAACAAACGATTGTTATACACACTGTAAATAATGTCAAGCGCGAAGAAGAATCAGTTATTCGCGCCGAAAATTAACAGCGGATCGATGTTCACTCGAAAGTAAAAACGGTCCATTTAAGCTGTACTTACAGACGTATTGCACTCGTAATACATCCGTTATACCTTAACCGCTTCATTCCGTGGATTGACTCTTCTCGTACTCGAAGATCGTTATAGTTTTTTGTCTTCGAGCTGTGCAGCCATAACCAGACCACGATTCGTCGATTCCATAGTTCGCTAATAAACTGACTCAATGAGGAGACAGAGAGAAAAAGAGAAAAGTAAACGACTGTTATATTTGATTCTCCGGTCGGTTCTCTTTGTTTAGTGCCTCGAAAATTATACCTTTACATGTATACGTACGTACAAGGTATATAAACAATGAAATGGAGAAAAACGCGATACACATACCTCACGAGCGCGAAAAAAGAATGAAATGAAGAAAAGAGCCGTTACGTTCGCGCACACTTGACTTTGTGGAACTCTGACACGCTTTGGATGTTGCGATAACGACGGGAAGAACTGCTGCTGCGTGCATTGCCAAGAGAAAAAAAATCCGAGACTTATAGTTTGGAGCATAACAAAAAAGAAACACCTCGTGCAAAGAGGAGAAGAGATGTAGGAAAGGTCGTTTGCGAAAGTTGTGCAAAAAATCTAGGAGATACTCATCGTTTTTGACTTGTAGACGTGCTCGTGCATGCAAGTTGGAAATTTGTTTTGCGCGCGCCTTTCGCAAGAATTAACAAAAAGACGCTTTCGTGCAGAATAAAATATATTGCTGTATAAACACCAGCAGTTAAAAAACTAAATAACTACGTACACATGACTTGATTATCATTTCGCGTCGCATAACAGTTACACAGAGCGGGATGTTAGTCAGTGCAGCAGAGTTAACTAGCGAAATTGCCTCGAAATTTCTATATGTGCAGTACCGCATGCGGAAAATCGCCGAGCACCTCGCGGGGAAAAAATCTTTACAAATGAAAATCCGCAGAATATTCGCAAGCGCGTGAACCAGCGTTACACTCTATGGGGCGTCTTTAAACCGAACAAAAGGACACCGCTAATGAGGAAGAGAAGAACGGATGGAGCAGCTTGTGAAAAGTAGACCGGGAATCGCGCAATTAGGCTTTAAAAAGTTACATCCACTCGAAGACTCAGCGGGATGATGTAGCGCGCGGGAGGACAGTTGCGGAAGAGACGGGAAATCCTCTAGAAAGACTCATTAACGTTGCGTAATGTATGGTCGACTTTTTCTTTGATTCGCGATGCCTCACAGTCATCGTGCTATCGCTTTCGTCGTGATTTTTACGATGACGGATATTGTCTTGTGATTGTCACCGCCGTATATAGAAGGATTGGTGTAGGATCGTTAGTGCTATTTTTGAACTGACGTTAAGCGCTACTTCGCTCTCAGTGTATAAAATACAAACGAGTCATTTTTATTTTATTCATTCACGTGGTACGCTAAGAAATCCTAGATATCCTAGTAAATTTTGTTGTATTTCTAACAACAAAATTGTTCTATTAAGATTATATTATTTCTGAGCAAAATAGCGAACACTATTTTTCATACTACTATTTATTAAATATTTTATTAACGATTGCTGCATTTTCCAAAGATGTCGCCGCATCCGACAGTCCGACGTACTTCAGTACGAAGTTGTTTATGAGTTGGCATCTAAGTGGCGTCATATTTGTTCGCAATCAAGTAATAAAAACTAATATCTGAATTGACACAAATGTCTTTCTCTGCAAAATAAAATTTGCCATATTGTCAACAAAAATAATGATATTGTTATATTATTATAGAATTCAGTATATGTATATTTCCAATTTTTTTAGTAATTTGTACCATATTTGTTGCAAATTTTACTGCCTCCATTTTCACACTTTATCCATAAAATACTACTTCACTCCAATTTACATTTACATGTAATAAGTACGACGTTGGATTTAAAAATGTTGTTTTTATACATCGCACCGTAAGAATAATGCAGCATCATCCTGTAGCTTTGTAATTAATCAGACAATGAGTTTTCCGATTTCTAGACGTAAATGCGTACCTTTCTCTAAAAATAACCGTGTTTCGCAGCATTTACTTATGCAATAAAATTTGTCCATGCACACAGAGTAATCCGGATCTACCGTGAATCGCTCGAGAAAACGTTTCGACAACGAAACGGGTGAAAGTGCTTTTTTATATACACCTGTAAATACACTTCGATGAAGTTTAGCACCTTTACATTATTCATAGAACTCGAATTTTCGCGAAAGCACCGCTTGACTTTCAAGTTTGAAAAGAGCGCCGCATTGAGAAAGAAAAGATATTCTCCATTAATCGCTTAGTCTGAATCTCTCCGAGAACAGGGGCAAGTTTATGCTTCGACGGAGCGAAAAGAGATAAGAGAGAAAGACAGGGGCTTATTGTCTATTTTGAAGGTGAAAAAGCCTAGATGCACACATACATAATTTTCTTCTTTCGCGAAGTCTTGTGCATGCGATGCGGTACAGTGTAAGCAAAGCGATTTATATCAAGACATTCCGCTAATGAAGTGAATGTGCTAACTGCCTGCCGGCTATTCATTAAGAAGTTGCACTAGAGAATTCATCGAGGTTTTGTTTATTGTGGGTTATTAACCCACATTTGAAAAATGAGTATTAGGAGATGCTAAGCAAGTAGAAGTGCTTAAAAATTCAAAATTTTTTCTATAAACGAAATCTTTTCACCTTGTTAAAACTCTTGTATTTGTTTTAGTGTCGAAATGCTAGAAATAAATATCATGATTTGAATCATGAATCGACCAATTTAGAAAAACTTGAATTTTTAATCTTCGTATATTTAACATTTTACATTTAATTTTATTAAATACTCTGGCATTAAATAGTAGAACAATTTTTCATCTAAATTAACACTGATCTTCGATTATATGGTTCACTCCCATATACTCCAAAGGTCAATATCAATTATCTAAATTTTTCGCATCCATGAGTCAGTGTCACACTAATGAACTCATAAAAATACTGGCACGCTATATGCAAAAAAGGATTCCCTCATTACGCTCCTTTTCCGCGTATAATCCGACCCTGCTCCGGATTTCCCATATGCCTGTTCTCTTGCTCATCATCATTGTTCTCCTCTCATTTCGTCTTCGTTATACAATTTTTTTTTTCTCGAACATACTTCCGGGATAGCGAGAGAGAGAGGGAAGAATACGATTATCCTGTGTAAGTATACACGATGTGTACTCGATTTTTTCGATTACACGATTATCTTCGTTTTTTCTTTCTCTTTTTTGTACAAGCGCGAGAAGAGTTTCTGAAACAACAGAGTCAAGCGTCAAGCGTCAAGCGAGTTTTCTCGCGTTCGTTGGGAAACGCAACCACTATATAGTCTTAGACTCTCTGTTGCAATCGTCTCGCTTAAAAGTTTCGAGCTCGCTTTTTTCTCTTTAATAATTATTAAATGGCTTTGCGAGATGAGAGTCTTTGGCAATTTTCGCTTAACGAGGAGAGGAAGAGAGGTGATGGATGAGTCGACGAGATTTTTTTCTATTGTTTATTAGAAGGAAAAAAAGAAAAGTCGATAGAAAAGGCGAAGGTGAGTTGTTTTAGTCGTGAAAAGTGAAATGGGCAGTGCGGCCATAACGATAGAGCGAATTTCGACATTAAGATCGTGAATGTCTGCAATGAAGCCAAGGAAACCGGTAATAAACTTTTTTTTACATACTTGATGCCTACCAGACGGAACGGTTCCTAGTGTATGACAGTAACCTTCAGAAGTACGTGCAACAGGAAGCAATTATCTTTCGGTTGATCGTTAAAAACATTCCTTCAACTGGTCAAGCTAAATATTTCGTTACACTACAAGGATGACAGTTTAATTAATTGGCAAACAAATCTGGAACGCAATTAAACCTTTTCTCGAGAAGTGCAAGCAAAATTAAAAAGTCCGAGGTCCTCGGTCATGCGAGAGTCGCAGACTCGACAATGCGCAAAAGTCCAACTGCGAAATGCATCTTCAGGCAAACGGCATCTTTAATTCACTGGCGTTGGCACTTCGACTAATTATCGTATCATATGCTCTCACGCGGCACTTTTTCTTCATTGTGCTCCGTTCATGTTCTCCAGCGAATTCAAATCCATTTCATTGTATTGCTTTTAATCGCTTACTTTGATCGAAGTAACTTTTACAATTTATATGATAATCAATGTAGTCTGTCATTCGAGTAATATCTTATATACGGTATTTGCACATTTAGCTAGAATCATTGATAATCGCAATGATTGAAAACGCACCAGACCGCGACATTAAACGTATATAGAAAATAATATAGAAAACAATAATTACACATCTATTTATTTATATAATCTGAGAGAGATTCTTTTGAGACAAGTTCAAGTTGTGACTAACGCTCTCGCGATTGCGTCATAGAACACATACGCAAGATCCTTAAATCGCTGACTTGCCGAGCAAATCTCCGCAGGTTAAATTGCGTTACATATTCTCGAAATCGATTCTCGCGTGAGTTTTAAACGTGACCCATGACTCAGAGGGCAATTACACGATGAAAGAAGAATTTCAGCCAGAAAGTGTTATAAGATACAATAATTGTGCAACGTGAATTTACACCTACTCGCGTCTAATCCACAAGTATATAAATCGAGAACTCGCGCGCCACTTTTCGCACTTGTATTGACGTGCTTCATTTCTCGCGCACGTCTCAGATATGAATAACGTAAACTTTCTATGTACGACGGCATTATTATGTTTTCTTCTGATAACCTGAACACTATATGTGCATATACGTAATCGATACGAGGAAGTGTCTGCGTGTGGTGCAGTAATGAACGTGCGGTTTTACATTAATGAAGTTATCCGGGAGAAATCTTTCGATCGACTTGTTATTGGCGATTATAGCATTAGAATCGCACGGCTATGTATAAATTTTAGATTTTAGAGAGAGTATAATCGTTAAATTTTTCGGATATTTATACGTTTTTATAAGCTCTTTCGCTACGGTAGAGATGAGTTTGCGAGAAAAAGGAAAAGTTTCAATAGATGCTATATATAAAATGCTATATATAAAATCGATAGTACTGGTCGGTTTAATGTTTGTACGCGTCCTGATTTCACGCAGAAGGCGCAGATTTCTATTATTTTGTTGAAATGTGTGCGCTAAGTTACGTCCGTATATATATATATACACACACGTAGAGACACCGGATGATAACACAATTCAGCGATTTTTACTTGGACTACTTTTGAAAGTATTTGCGCACGTAATACTAATAGCCATGAAAGTTGATGATTATTCCTCACAATCTTATGCGCAGACAGAATATTGGAGGAATCACACAAGTTACACAGATCCACAGCTCCACAGTGAGAAAAATAGCATGATAAATAATGTTGCAACTTTTGATAATGTTTTTTTGTTGTATACAGTAATAGTGCGATATATCAAAATTATGAAAGATTTTGTTATGTTCGAATAAATTGTATTTATATAATATAAATATATTAATAAATATATATATATAGTTATCTCTATAACAATTGCTACATTAGGCACTAAAAATTATTAGCAATAAGTTTTGTTATACTGTGTAGAGAAAAAGTATTGTAGTGCAAATATATCCCACCGTTCCCACACTACACGAGTAATTCTTACAAAAATGATATTGCTATATTTATTCCATACTATTTCTTGCAAAATACATGTATGTGCTTGTATATATGTATTTGTACATTCCCATGTATTGTAGACTTGTTTCGTATTCCTAGATACAATCAGAATTTTGTTAAAAATTAATCTTTGCCTCGATCACGTAAAATCGACCAAGTAAATAAGAATATCAAGCAGCATAATGCAGAACTCGTCGGCATAAACGTTTGCTATCGTCGAGTCATTGCGAAAAATTGTATAAATGACAAACTTGAAAAGTAATGATTGAGACGCGACGATCGATTGTACACGCGGGCAATTTCATTCTATAAATGTTGATGCACATTACAGTTTTAATAAGCTCGATACCGTAGCTACTAGCGCACTTCTAGGTTTTTTCTCGTTTCGCAAAGCAGACGAGACATAAGTGTACCAGTGTAATGCGCATCGGATCGTAAACGATTTGTTTGATTTAATTACGTAGATGGATATCGTGTGGAATAGCACACGCGAATACGTATAATATACGCGCACACGTTGTCGCAGGAGAAACAAGTAAAAATCGAATTACACTTGGTCGGTGCAGCTTTCGAAATGCTTATTTATTAATAAGGTGCATTGCACCGCTGATTTCCGGAGTAATTAAAAACGGAGCAGTTGTTGTCGCAATGTTATTATTTCAGTGGCCGCGACTGCTCGTTATTTCCGCGAAGCTAGCGCCGCTGCTCTATTTGGTTATAAGTAATGCCTTCTGGAAATTAGTTTTTTCTAGTAAAAAATCACCGTGTCCACAATCGTAAACAGAAGTAATTCGATCGAAATGTCTTTATTTCTTTTCTCGAACAATGTCGTGCGACATTTTTTACGTAAGGAAATTTTCGACACAATTGCGGCCTGTTTATGCAGATCGTCAAGAGAATTAGACACCTTGGATAATAATGATACGTCCAATAGCGAAGAGCTAATTGGACGTTCTCGGTAAAAGCGAACGGAGGTTGAATTTCGAATTAGACGCACGAAAGACAGCACTTTCATTAATTTCTTCTTTATGTACAGTATTGTAAAGGGACTTTTAGCGTTGCGCGATGTGTTGTGAGACCGACTGTCGCAAGTGCGATGCCTATCGGAATTGTGATGTGGCTTCCTTTTTTCTTAATTCGATGAATTCGCGGGTTTCTTTTCAAATTTTAATACGCACAAGCTCTTTTTCATAGCACATATACTTTGAGAGAGGAAATCGCTTTTTTACAAGTTTTCGGTTTGCAGTTTTTATTTCGAGGATAATGTATAATAATAATAATAATAATAAATGTAACCTTTAGCTTGAAATATTTGTAAGGAAAGTGAAAGCTTTATTAGCAAAGGATATTTGCAATGCAGTTAATGATCTATGAATATAATTAAGGATTTTTTAATCAACCCAATAGAAATGGGAGAGTAAAATACGAGAAATACAAATACCGTTGAATGATGTAATGAACGAATTATGATACCGTCGATCGAATTATTTATATAGTCTATAACGCAAAAACATTTAAATGAATATATGTTTTAAATTCATAGATAAATATTTACGAGGCGCACTCTTTTCCAACAATTAAAATATATACTTATTCAAACAGTAATTAACCCACAATTGTAGAAACCCAACTCGAACTGTATTCCGCATAAAACGCCACTTTTTCGCACAGACTTTCCGCCTAAGAGAAAAAAAAGAACAACGAATTGTTTCTCTGCACTTGATGGCAATGTACATCGACGCGCAATCGAGAGATCGCAGGAACATATTTCTTTATGTATAGCTCGTGAACTTAAAACTACTTCCACGTATACCTGCACTGCAGCATTGTTCTAAATAAGATTTTTTTCCATCGAGGATGTATAAATATTTTACGACCGAAGACTTTTTTCTCCCTTTACAACCATTGTCTATCGTAACTTTAGCCTTTGCATTGATTGTTTTTAGCTTAATTGAATTCAAGTTTAAACTTTGCCATTAGCCTTCGAAAAGTCGAGCGCAGAAAAAATGCTCACGTACGAATGGAGACAGTGCAAGGCGCGCGCGGGTGAAGAAATACAGAGGTAATGCTGGACGACCCACAAAAAGATCCATCCACTTACAATTGCATTGACGAAGTCTAGTCAAGTCCACAACGCATAACGGGGGAGCCATAGTGAAAAAAATAAAAGAAGAGAACTCAGCTTATACCTATAGTCGTAGTAGAGACTGTACCCAAGGTTCTTTAATCGAATAGGCGCATAAGGAGGCATATATCCGCGAAGCGTGATGCCGGGCATTGTGCTGTTGCACGAGAGAGAGAGAGAGAGAGAGAGAGAGAGAGAGGTTTACACGTTGCTCAAGTAAGTGGCTTATTTCCACGCTTTCGTGACTTTCCTATAGCGCATGAGCAAAGCACGTCTTTCTGCGTGTACGTATGTCTGATGCATGTGTTTGTATATTTTTAGAGTAAGTATATTCGGCAATTTTTGACTCGCAGTTGTATAGTATCGAATTGTGTTCGACAAACAATTTGAATTCGCGATTCTAGTCGATATGCCTACAGCTATGCGTTACGTAAATGCCGACTGTTTGGTCGTATGCCGTATAGTCGAGTTATTGCATTTACCTACTGTACATAACGACATCTATGAAATTATGAGTTTCGATCGGGACGTGAGTCTATAATGTTTCTTGTTATAGATCGTCCGCTATGGAATGTAGCGATTAAGATGTTGCAAATTTTTGTATTATTACTTTAAAACAATGAAAGAACAATCCGAACGCATAGCTCACGTGCCGAACGCGTCTTTTAGAATCCGATTAGTCGCACATTGCCACTGGACATCCTCTTGTTCTCTTACTCTTCATCCGAAACCATACCGCGCGCAGTGGCGACTGTATACCTATGGTATAGCTATGCAGCATTGACTGCGTCTATACCGACACCATATGGTGTATAGTGTATACAATATGCATTGACTCGGCGGTGAACAAATCACGTGTACTGTGTAAAGAGGATAAGCTGCTGCTGCTGCCGTATACTATTAGATGAGTCGTGTGGCTTGCGATCTAGTGCTGTGTTTTCGCATGCAAATGACACTTTCATCGATTGCTCTGCACGCGAGTGTCTAGGAGAGAAGAGAAGAGTGGCTTCGTGTGCGTTCATGTAAAACGTTGATTTTTAACAGGCTTCGGAATTTAATGTTAAGACTTGAGATATTTAAATAAATGCCGATCGATCGTCTTTTTCCTTTGCTACATATATAGGCTTAGCCAGTTAAAGGTAACCCTAACGATTTGAGGAGATAAATAACTATTTATAGATAATTAAATCACTATTTACGATCGTATGCAAAAAATAAACGTATACAGTGCACTTGCATTCGTTTTCAAAGAGATCTTCGACACTTTAAAAAACCGTTTACGTCTGTATAACGCACGAGCGTGCAATCAAAGCTCACGAATACGGCTATAATAATGATAATGAAACGTTCGCAATCTCAATCAGTAAAATACTCACCTCTTTCTAACTCGTCATTATACGAACTCAGTTCTTACTGCAAAAAATGGCAATATCACGAAACCGCTCGTTATTTGCATTTACGTCATGCCGAGCAGTTAAACGAACTTTTAATTAGCATTTTAAAACAGTATCAAACATTCCGACGGTATAACGATCTGCCAAAAATTTGTTTCTCTCGCAATTAGATAACAAGCGTTGCAACTGCTTCAATTTCGACGCGAGTGAAATGCTCTGCACATTTACACGTATGCTTATTATTCTATTATTCTATATAGCTATGAAGATCGTGTCTCAGCACACAAGAGTCATTCGCACTATTCTCGATTGCGATTCACTTTCCAGAACAACGGCGCAATACCTTTCTTTTATCAGACCGTTAAGAAGATAGAGAAGTCTGAAGTTTAATTTATTATTATTTTTTTATATTTCCCCCCGAGGTCCTGCTTTAATGGATATTGCATTTTAAATAGCTTTCTACGGATGCGTACTTTATAGCTGGTGTTATAATTGACGCGGTGATTATTTATCCTGTTGAAGTATAAGTTGTGCGTGAAGCTCTGCGCCTGAGGCTGTCTTTTACGACAATTACTTTTCTTAATAGCTTCGCGAATAATAAAAAAATAAATAAACCCACACTTATACTTTTATTCCTTTCGTAATGTTCAATATTTAAATAGATTTCCCAAACAAGCAGTAAAAAGAATCGTCTACGGCAATGAGAAGCAAACCGTTTCCTCGGAATTTTTTAATCGTCAATCCAACCTAAAATTAAAAGAAGACAACGCAACACTAACCTCAACTTTATTGGCGTAATTTTCGGCCAGCTGCTCGCTCTGCCTAGTGAGTTCCTGGTTTCTCTCGAGCAGAGCTTTTCCTAGCTCAGCCGCGAGTACCAGGTCCCTTTCGCGTTGCCTCAGCAGCTCCATCGGGTCCTCGCTCAGATCTTCGATCGAAGCGCCGCGAGTTTGGAGGCTCGATATCATATCCTCGAGTGCATAAGGTTCGTAATGGCCCTCTTTTCGCGGCAACATCTTGTCGCCACCTCCTCCTCCACCTCCTCTGCGTTTTCTCCTCGTTGCGATAATTGTGATGAATTTCTCGAATACGGTCGAAGGTGTTAACTGCTTCTACGAGAAGAAGCTAGAGGAAACTTCTCCGGCGTGCCCTTGGCTCGGCCCGTCGTGATGCACACTTTCGATGCCATGGACTTATGATAGTGTCCTGGAAAAGGGAGATGATTTATTGTTGTGATTGTTTCGTTGACTGACTTAGGCGTTTATAACGCTGATGATAATGGCGATTCAAATCGATGTCAATGAAACTTTGATCGAATACATTTTATGAATTCTGCAAGTTCATTCGATGAAACCTGTATTTTTCGACGTAGCTCAATGGAGGAGAGAGAGAGAGAGAGAGAGAGAGAGAGAGAGAGAGAGAGAGAGAAGGAGATTACCGCGTGTTCAAGATTCATATTTATTTTCAGTCTGGACTTTCTTATTAGAAACTAGCGAAGAATTCACTTCCTCTATATACAGTACATTATGCAATTCGAAATCCGTCGAACAGTTGGTGCCCGAGTAAAAATATAGTGAAATCATTTGAATATAGGTTATGCGATTAAAGATCTTTTTTATAAGAGGTTAATAATAGCTTGGGTAATAGTTTAAAAAAGAAACTCCATAACTCTACTGCACTCTACGATGAGATAGTTAAAAAAAAATTTTTTTATAATAACTACTACTATCATTAACTCATCTCTGTACTCTCTGTATAATTATTACGTGTCGCAGTAATACTCTCTCTCGAGTTGACAAAGATACATTATACTTAAAATCTAATTTTAGACGTAACGATTTCAAGAATATCACCGCATAAAATATAAATTACAAGAGTTTCTTTCGAGCATATTTAGCAAACTACCACAAATTCCAATAAAATAACCCCCACCCCTTTTTATACTCCGTCTAAACAAGAATTCTCGCGAACATCAATTCAATTATTCTACAATTCCCTCAACTTAAATTCAATTATCCTCGAATAGCCATTAGCTTACCCATTTACTCATCTTGCTGTCTCTCTCTCTCTCTCTCTCTCTCTCTCCACGGCCTTACAAGAGCTTATGTACAATGATTGTGTTATGCGAGAGTCACGAAAACGCATTCCACGTTTTTGGAATTAATAAGACACAATTCGATCTGCACGTTTATTCCTGAAACAAGTTGAATCTTCGTCACTAGAGAGAGAAAGGGAAGAGAGAAATAGACTCATTACACAACAGCACCAACGGTTGTATAGCAGACAAAATTATATACGTAGGCGTGCGCAATAAATATTTACGGTTCAAATATAGCTGAACAGTACATCGCAAAAACCTATCCTAAGTCTGTACTGCGGTTTTCTCCTCCCCCGAGTTTAAAAATCCAATAGAAAGATACTAGTGACTATTGCGAAGGTTACGTTACGAGATGTTTTATCTCGAATCGGGCTGATATGTTTTTTTTCAACACTTCAAAATGCAGCGCCTTCAATGGAAATTCAAGTGTGCGCACGTGGTTTGTTTAGTTAGTAATCACGTGGGGATAATGGCCTTTTTATTTGATTATCCCTGAAACGATGCGGGTAGTTATATATATCTCTGTTGAAAGGTTTATGGATTTTCGTATAGGGTATACTTTTTTTGTCTTCAGGGAGAGTGGTTATACGCACAGACGAACACGATGGGGTTTGAGCGGTAGGAATCGTGACTTTAGGAGAAACGTTCTATTGACAGATTTATGAGAAAATAGATAGTGCTCGTTAGAAAATTCATCGCGGTGGTGATAAATTTTGTGAGCTGATAATGTCGAGAGGATGACCGTTTATCAAGTGACAAGAAAATATGATTCGATAATGAAGAAAATATCTCACCGAGTATTAAACACAATATATATATACCTAGACTCTTACGTTGTTTTATACATACAATGTACACGGAGCCACATTACGCTACTCACCTTGAAAAACGCTTTAGGTGATGAATATTTGCCTACGAAAAATCGATACACACCTATTTCAAGCAACCTGTGCATACTATATGTACAGCTTGTTACATTCCATAAACATGTTTTAATTTGTACGCGTGGATCGATAGGATATTTCGTGAAACACTCAACTTAAAGAGTCCACGCCTAAACGATAAAAAATCATTTTTCCAAACTCAATGACAGCTTCGCGTCAAAAATGATAAATGACAAGGGGGAAAGGTAAAAAGTCCGTGAATTCATTAGTGGGGAAATTCGCAGGGACATCGACTCCTACACACACAATACATTGTATACCTATTGACGCGCTAACCCGGAATCGAGATGTACAGTGTACCTGTCAACCTCCACACGAACGTGAATCTTTTTTACTGGAACGATGCTATGGTAAATGATAATCGAATAGTTTTTGTAAAAAGAGTAATTTGTGACAAAGGTGAAAAAAATTAGCGGAAATATTAAGGCCACACTTATAATTAAGTCATTAACCTCAGGTATATATGTCACTGACTGTGATGAGTCACGAGGAAATGACAAAAAATACGTATCTTGTCAAATGTTAGATAATGGATGATTGTAATTTCACGATGCATAAAATGTTTGCTCATAATTATTTGCCAAGACAGAGCAAATTATCCCGAACACTATACGCAAAGGAAGTTCTTTATACACTATTGCAGCTCAACTCCTGCATAAACAAACCGAAAAATGTTACACATGTTCCTATCGCATGAAAAATGCACAGAATGCGTAAGAGTAATAAAGTCCCCGTCACGTTCGGCTAATCAACTCGTAAAGCATATTTTACTGCAGCTACTTACGTAGGTGTATATGTATATCACAACGAATACGTATACACACCTGTGCTTAAAGAATTCGTCGTCTAACGTACTCTGTCTCTCTCTCTCTCTCTCTCTGTTCACATACTTTCTCTGCAGAGTTTTTCTGAGTAAGTTTGCGTGTTCCGGAAGAGTTTATATGCAGGAAGAAAAAGTCACAATCCTGCGCTTTTTTTCGGTTTGGCCTACTTATGCGAACTTGACGGAGAAATACCGATTGAATAAGTGACATTGCCGTGATTTTTATTTTATTTTCGAAATGTAAAATTAGTTTGACGAGTGACTTATCGGTAGTTGATAGGAATATTGCGAATGATTACACGGAACACCTGCAAACTGATACTGTATCAGCTGTCGTCGTGACAATTGTGCGCGTTGTTAGACATATCTAATGTAAACAGTGTTATATTAATTCTGCAAACATTTTATCGAAAAGAAACTTCGCATCTGTATTTATAAAAAAGACTTTGGCAGCCCAATTCAGATGTTAGACTACACGAGCGTATGAACAGTCAGTCAGCCATCGAGAAATATACCGAAAAGGTATTGTGCTCGGAACCGATGAACTCAACGGCATAAATAATCGAGTCATGATTCCGTCATCCTCGCTAATAAAACAGCTTCGCGTCTGATTCTCGAATAACAGGTTTTTTTTCAAACTCTCTAAATTGAAATCGCGAGGAAGATCGTCTATTTTCAATGACAATAGCCGTCTTACCCGAAGAAACAAAGGTCCCTCCGTTCTCGGCGTCGTCTCCGCAGCAATTTTTTCCTCCACTTTGCATACATATACGTCGAGTAGAAAAACTTCACCCTCACTCACGGCACTTTCACACACAATGATAATTCGAATCTTGCTCTCTCAACGCAAAGAAGAGACACTTGTTGATCGTCAGATAAGTCGATAGCTACCGGCGAACCTGTGATCGCTGCGCATAAGTTCGCAGAGAAGAGGTAGCTGTACTCGACGAAGTTCCCGGATCAACCTGCGCCAGCAACAGCTAGCCGCGGCGGCCCGCCGCCGACAGTAACCGAGAGCGTCCACTGCACCCAGTGTCGCGCCCTCCTATGTATTAACGCTCAACTGCCTTTATACTTGACTCTCACTTGGGTACTTTTTTATCGCACCGCTACGGTATTATTTGTTTCGCGCGGTCTGCTTCTTTATATTTCCAGGCGCATGCTACACCGCTGACGAAATCGAGTGTAAACATAAAAAAAAGAAGCGTAAGTAGATACCACGTCGCGTACCAGCGCGAGCGGAGTAGAAGACGATTGCACGGGAGAAAGAGTAACCGAACGCGCGACGGTCGGCCAGGTACTGACTAGGCACTAAGCGACTAAGCTCACGCTGCCGTTCAGCCGCTCTCTGCAGTACCGAACTGTAGTAGCGGCGGCGCAATATACAGTATCTGCTGCGCCGCGCGCGCGCGTCGTTTGAAAAGAAAGAATCGCGCTCTCTCTCTCTCTCTCTCTCTCTCTCACTCTCTCGCGAGTCTGACGGCTGACTGGTGAGTCATGGATTCTCGGTCAGAGTACGTTGTACGTTCGGCACACGCGGGGAAACTCGCGCGGTTTTATGTTTTAGTCGTTTCGCATGTAGAACAGAGAGAGACAGACAATATGCTTATGTTTGTATGTACGTATTTGCAGGAGAAGTCGATGAGGAATCGAGGATAGGTTAGGGTGATTGCGTTAGCATTGTGAATTTGAAGATACGTGAGAGTGGACGAGTCGTCATCGCACACGTGCGCATGTGTTGATTACTCCGTGTACTTCTGTGACGTAAAGCTGATATAAAACTGGAGATACAATTGTTGTTGTCTCGTTGTTGACTCGCACAGTGCGCGAATTCGCGCGGATTCCAAAGGAAATTGCTCGATCGCTATCGCGAAGATACCTTTTTTCCTATTTTTGTTTCCATGTCGATGCAATCGGTCGGCGAGTAGTGCACAGTAGTATGGACTTTTAAGTAATACGGCGGGCTATTCGACAGGTTATACAAGAGTTATATTAAGTGCTATCCATTGGTCTATTGTAATGTTAATACGCTTTCTTATGTCATTCATTGCATCACTCGAGCGTAACGTTGTAATACTAATTTCTCAAAGGGTTATTTCATTAATTGAGAGGAAGCGAAACATTAACGCGTCTATAATTTGTCCATAATTTAATTTTAATCGCGGCGGACAAAGACTTCTGCTCGCGTCCTTGTCTTAAACGAAAAACAAAGCGTCCTCGTCGCCGTCGACGAATACCTTCTCGCTCTAACCATTATACATAAATATACATTTAGCTAAGGCACTCGTTGCATCGGCTGTATATAGATGGGCTGTATATAGATGGGCTGTATACGCGTGGTTATCTCGCGTGTCTCGCGGTACTCGAGAATCCACAAGTGCATATATAGCTATAGGTATATTAGTATAGGTATATTAGTATAGGTATATACACGAGCAATATCCCACAACACAGCTCTTTTTTATCCGCAAAGGCGTTTTTGGAGCGAGAGTCCGTCTGTCGGGTTGCTGATCTTTAGTGGGTAAAGCGCAGGTTTTTCTTCTCTCCCTCGAGTTGCGAGATTAAAAGGCCTTTTTGCGCAAAGACATGAGAAGGAAAGGACTCGTGACTCGCGACTCGTTAAAAGATTATAAAACTGTCGCTTTACTTTAGAGTCAGTGCGTTGAACATTTGTAGCGTAACTGGAGAAGGGAATAAAAAGGAAGAGTCCTAAACTGGATTTCGTGCGTGGCTGCGTGATATACGTATACGCAAAGTTTCATTCGTCATCTCCCTGCGACGTTAAAAGTGCGACAGGCGATGCCACGCGTACGATAAACATCGCTGCATTTATTCTCTTGTCGAGCGACTGATGGCCTCCGAATAAACATTTCCGTATGGGCTCTCGCTTCAAAACATTCTATCTTGTCTTCGCTTTTATTAATACACCGTGTGTCCATGTATACAGTCAATCGTCACGAAAGATCAACAGTACAATAGTGAACTGTTATGAGATTTACATCACGTTGCAAACTTTCAGTCGATCTTTCGCGATATATAAAGGATTGGCAAATAATTTCGATCTATTATTGCCCGCTATTCCCTACTATTGAGAAAAAGATTTTTAGTTAAAAAGATTATTAATAGCCAAAGTATGTCCGATGTTAAATACTGAAAGATAGCATGCTATGGCTGTCGATAGTAATGATTTCTCTATAGATAGCCAATGGAATCCCTCGAGGAGCGAGCAATTTCAACAAAAGAATATTACATATTAATTCAAGATCAAAGGAAGAGACATGAAATATCGAAATGAAAAATAACTACATTGGCACGTAGCTTCCTAGAGAGATTCGTTTAAGGGGAATATGAGACTTAATTATAAAATCGAAATTATAAATGTCAGAGTAATATTTTCAAGAGTAGTAATCTTTTTAAGGAAGCTTCTTCTCTCTTCGACAATCTATTTTTCAGAAGTTTCTTTTAAAATCGTTAATGCATAATTCGTTAGCTTCATTCTCCTCGGCGTACGGACATTTAAATGCATACTAGTTCTGTAGGGTAAATTTGTCGCTCGCGTATCCAATGACATTTTTTTCCTTGCATTCCTCCATAGCGACACCTCGAACACTATAGGTCTAACGCACGCGCACTGACTGTCTCGATTTTCCGTTCTCAGTCCAGCTAAATATATACCTGTATACGTGTATACGTCTGTACGTCTATAGGTATGCGCATACGTCGTTCCGAAAGAACCGAAATACCAAAACGTCGTCATGACGACCACCCAAGTCTCTATAACGATCAAGCAACGCGCACCTTGACTCGTACAAATACGCTACTGGGCCACTTACACGTATCCGTAGATTAAAAGAAAAAACTGCCGAATTCGTGGCAGCATGAGGAATCCGCCCCCGCGCGTGGCTCCGTGTACGAAATACACGTGTGTATAGATGCAGTGCGTATACACCAACGGCCGCATCAGCTGCGCTGCTTTTGCCGGAAATACACTTGAGCTATAATACCGCGTGCGGCGGCACAGCTGCGCCCGTTGCAACAGCTGGTCGTGTGTGCAGTGGTGGCACGCGCCGATTTTTTTGTCTCCTTTTTTTCATTCGCGCTCAACGGGGGTACATGTATGGCGGATGCTGCGGCAGAGGTTTCCATGTCGGCTCTTGTGTGATTTTTGCCGTCGCTGCGGCTCTTGCTTCCGTTGAATGTCCGTATGCAGGGGGAAGGGGGATTCGGTATTTTCATTGGAGAAGAAAAAGGGTTGACGTCTCGGTGATCCGCGTCCAGGTGAGTGTTCACGAATACGGGACATTTTCACGCTTCGAACTTTCGTTTACATTGTGCGTAGTAGTCTCGAGCTTTCTTGTAAATTATGAATCATTCTTCTCCGTCGGTCGAGACGTATGTGTCAAATCGAGGTTGGGAAATTTGTCTTTAATTATTTATCGTTCAATAAATAAAGTTAGTTGCAGCACACTCTCGTGAAAATGTTTTGACAGATTTGAAAACAGACGAGTAAAACTCGCCAGCACTCGCGAAAACAAAGTTGCAAATTCCGTGATCTTTACGTCGTGCCAATGATGATTTATCATACAACATTAGCGCCCGTGGCGAAAACAAAACAAGACGTAATTTGACGCCATGTGGACCAACCTACACTTGAGTGTCAGGGTGTGTAACGAAAATCGCACTACACAGTGACTAATGAGAAAAGAACATCTGTCTCGTCTTCGATATTTTCTTAGTTAAAAACACACGAAATTCTCCTGTTCCAGAACGCAATAAATTCAAGTTAAAAGAGAAGCGAAGAGAGAAAAAATCAATTCAAGATGATGAACCAACAGTCAGCAACGCAAGATGAAATGGAGCTGGAAACGATGGCCGAGACCGAGCTGTCTCGTTTGAAACGCCAGTACCGGATAATGGAGAATGATCGCATGGCCTATGCGGAAGAGGCCAGGAACCAGCTGCGAAATCAACATGCTCATGTTGAGAAACTCGAGAAGGAAAAGTCTGATCTCGTCCTTGCTATAAGGGCCGCTAAATCAGCTGGCAACGTTAAGAAAGATGAAGCTTTGACGCTACGAATGGGAGATCTGCTTTCGAAGAGGTCCGAGTTTGTTGAGCAGATTCAAAACGAGAGGCAACAGATTACTGAGCTGCAGGAACAAATTACTAAGGTTCTACGAGAGAAATGTTACATTTACATTAGTGTCCATTGGGGGGGATCAAATGGGAACAGCATTATAGAGAGGGGTATACCAATGCAATCTTATACCGTCTGAGCCAATGAAGCGATAATACAGTAATCAAACAATCAAGCCTTAATAAATAGAACGAAATACACCGAGCCAAGGCACGATCGCCCTTGGTCTTGGTATCATTCATCTCGGTGCAAACAATTGCAAATACAAAAAATATTCATTTATAGCCGCATTTCTGCTAAAAATTTAATACAAAAATTTAATGAAAAAGTACCATTTAAATGATAAAATAACGATTCTAAATAATTGACGCAAATGAACTGTTAAACTGAATAAATACGTTTCTGAAATCAGATCTCAAAAGACGTCGACAGCCTGAAGTTGAAAGTACGAACGGATCAGCAGTTAAAGGAATCCACATCAAAGAACGAACGTCAGGTGCGCATTTTGGAGAACCGACTGGAAGTGGCATCGAATCGTTTCAACATGCTCGTCTGCGACAACACTAAACTCCGCGCCGAGATCGACCACCTACTAAAGGAACGTTCGCGGTTCAACGTTCTCTGGATGAGACTGAGCGGTCAACTAAACACTGGCAAACAGATCATCAACGATCTTATCGAGCAAGCGACCATCACATTCAATCAGAGGGACGAAGAGCTGAATAAGATAAACGCACTGAAGGATAGGTGAGGACGTACTCTTCTTCATAGTCGACCTCTTGGCTGACCTCGTTGTAATTCGCCGGGTATTATTATTGCTAAAGAAGTATACACATCGGAGACCGGAACGACAAAGTTTATTGTGCGACTCGTCGTAAAGTGACACGGTGCCGATGAACGCGTTGATTCGAAGTCCCTGTGCAGTCAAGATTATTATTATATGGACGTACTCGTCTGACGTTTAAGAACTATACAAAAGTAGAATAGTGCGAAAGAATTGCTGTAGGCGTGACCCACTTCCTTAATCCGATAGATATACATGTAAATCGATTGATTCGAAATACAATTGTAAGAGCGCGACAAGAGGCCGCAAAACTTGATTTCTTCCAATCAGACGACAACGAATCAAACGAACCGCTTGTTCAATTTACGATTTCAATCGTTTAGTACAACTGTGTATAAGTGTGTATAAGTAATCGATGTATGCTTTATAGGGGAATGAGAGACTTGAAGATACACACATCGGAGATGTGCGAGCTGCAACGAACCATAGATAACGAAATGAAGCTGCAAGAATTCCTTGGAGTAAAGGGCGCATACCGAGAAATGAGCGATCTGAACGCCAAGAAAAAAGCTGAGAAAGAAGCAAAGCGTGCAGAGATGCGCAACAAGATAGCCATTTACAATCAAATATTAACGCTGGTGAAGCAGTTTACCGGTCAGTTTGTCGTGTCAAATTCATATTTTCGATAATGCAGCTTACTGCATACTATTAACAATAATTATGCATTTCAACGCAATCGAATTCCAGGCGAGGAGGAGATCGACAAATTGACAGCTCAGTTCCTTAAACAGGAAGAGGAGAATTTCGCGCTGTTCAGCTATGTGAACGAATTGAACGACGAACTCGAAGGGCTTCAAGCACGCGTTGCTCAGCTACGATCGGCGATAGACGAGGCTCGAGAGCTAAACGTTCATCGAGGCCGACGTCAGGCAGAAACCTTAGAGTCGATTTCAAAGGAATTACAAGAACAAACCGAACGCGCCGACGCTGCCCAACTTAAATTAACCGAGGTTCTTTTTTACATTAGGCCTACTTATCATATTTACGCAATCGCCTTTCGTTCGGTCTGATTTCGTATAACTTCCTATCAATCCACTCGGATAAATGACTGGTAATTATAGACACTCCTTACGTCCTCTCGAGTCTGCCAAAGATAATAATAATAATAAGAAGAAGAAGAAAATAATAAGAAAAAAGAGCATTTACCAAAAGACCAGAGGAAGTACGATTTATTTTTCGAAAATAATTCATCTTTCAATAACGATTTGTTGAATTGTATCTAATAGCGTGTTAAATAATGAAGAGAGAAATGGCTTTAGAAAAGTAAAGCAAAAAATCCACGGTAACGTGAGAGAACAAGAGAACAAGAGAATAACGATACGATACAGAAAGGCGATAGAAATGAATTTGGTCTCCCAGAAAGTATTGCAGATATCGAGATTATTTTTTATTTTATTTTTTGTATTATTTGTTGAGTTTAATTTTAGAAATACTATAATATAACTTTCTGCGTAACGTATGCTTGAATTTCAGAGCAACGATGTACTGAACAAACTCCTAAGCGGCATCGAAAATCTCTTCCAAGCGATTCGTTGCGACAACTCGCCAATTCTGCAATTGCTGGGTGATCAGAGCCAGGTGAACCTGAACAACGTGATGCTGTACTTAGGTATTGTGGAGAAGCGTCTGAGTGACATGCTGAACAAATTGCATTGGGTCGATAAGGCTCAACGCACGATGGAACTGCGCAACGACGAGGACCGGAAGCCCAAGCTTCAGGTTCCCGCGCTCTCCGCTATCGCACCCACCCAACCCTGCCCTCTGTAAGTATAGGTGGATACTGTCCTTTAAGTGGACTCGCTTACTTATTTCCCGCTTCGTGCGTAACGTGCTGTGCATTTGATATGGCACTCCAGCTTGCCGGAAGTAGTTTCAACTCGATGTATGATATTTCATTCGATTGAGCCTGTGCGCTTGTCGGACTTTTATCCTTTTATGTTTAACCGGAGACTATTTTGATCGCTCATTGTTGACAACTCGTTAGAGCGCTTTTTCTTTAAATAATTATTTGTTAAGTTTAGTAAGCTGTCATCGACTTCTCGTGTACGTTCTTTCTGGTGTATTACTTATATTAGCGAATGATAGAGAATGAGATTAAAAAATGTTAAGCGTCCAGTCTTGTAATGATAATGTAACGATAAAGTATATTGACGCGATTACAATTAACCAACAATAACCCCTGTAACGTTGCAATCGCAAAGATGCGTCGAAAAAGAAGAAATGCAAAGCGTATCCGAAGGCCTGGAGGTTCCTCTCACTCTCGACGCAGCAAAAGAAAGGCTCACGAGCAGATTGCAGCAGGATCACTCACAGCTTTTGCACACCGTTTCCGGCTGTCACTTACCTGCATCCCGGAAAATCATTCAAAAGCGCTACCAGTAATAACTCATTGTATACGTGCATTAGATTTGGAATTCTATTGTAAATTGTACTGTAAAAATATCACGACCACAATACTACGTAATTTATTATTTAAATTGTTCAACGAAAACACCCGTTTAATAACAATGTTTTAATGTTTACATTAGGTTCTTCTGAAACTGCGTGATTCATCGCGGCTACTTACGAAGCTGCTCCTGGTTTCGTCCCGTTTCACATCGACCATACTTTTACTAACTTTGATGTCTTTGCTCACGAAGATTCCCAGCTCTTTCTGTTTTTCTTCGCGCGCCGTTTTACGCTTGGCTGCTCGGACAATTTTGCCGAGTTCGAGTATCGTACGTTTCACGTGAAGCAATTGCTGCTCGAGATCGTCTCGTTTAGCTTCGACTGCTACGCCCTTACGATGACATATCTGACGGTAGAGGTTCCAGATGCAAGCCCGCACCTAAGTGTGCACATGTATGCTCACGTCACGTATATGTAAACTTAATTAACCAATAGTGCGTAATTAGGAATAATATTTAAATATATAGTTTACTTGAGTTTCTTCGACTTCTTTGTGCGAAGCGACTTCCTTCACTTTCGACACGACGGCTTCCCAATGTAAGGATTTAGCTCGAGCTTGTTCGTGACGACTCTGCAACTGAGCCAGTCGACTGTTCAGGTCCATTAAGCTCTGCGATTTTTCTTCCGTCATCTTTTGCTGATTTTTTTTAAACATAAATAATCATTCACAGACTCGACGTTAAGAAAACAATGATTGAAATGGACAAATCATTAATACCAGCATTGCACTAGTAAACTCGAGCTTCTGCAGATTTTCATCTTGATTTTGAACGAGAGCTTTTCTTGCGGCGATAAGAGTTTCGTAACGATTAAAAATTTCGGTTATCGACTGAAATTCTTTTGCCTCGACGATGGTCTCCAGATACTTTTGAAACGGCCGGTATTCCTCCACAGAATTCTTCATCTTCTCGCGTACTTTTTCCAAGTAATCCAGATTCTTTTCCAATTCAGCTATCTGGAGAATATTAATTTCAATTATTTCGAATTTATTCAGATAAATCGTTCTTTGGATTTCTACTATATAATCCAGTCCAGTTGCTACTCTAGCTCGAAAACAAGGGATTTTCGAAAAATCTATACTACTACGCGAACTTGTTCGGAAACGCGTGAGGAACAAAAGTAACTTAAACGAAACGACTGAAAAGTTGGAACAATTGTTTAAGCAACCATTCAAACCTATGAAAAGGTGGTTTTCATCTAAAACCGTTAACGTTATTATATATATTGTTAAAAAATCCCTAGAAAACGAACTATGCTACGAGAAATTTCGATAATCGGTGCGTTTGAAAATGTCGCATGTTAAATTGTCGACATTACGTTTTTGAACAACATCGGCCTTCATAAAGTGCACTAAGTATTTTCATTTAAAAATAATTTCGTTTTGTTAATAGAGCGAACCTCGGCTATCCTAGTTTTCTGCCTCTCTTTCTCATTGCATGCTTTACGATAAGCTCTTTCGCGTTTTTTTCTGTTTTCCCTTACGAACTCGTCAAATTTGCGAAAAGATTTGCGCAATTGTTGCATTTTGTCGCGCAGATCCTGCCATTGTCTATTGGATATTTCTCCGAGGCTATCGTATTCTTCACGTTTGGCCTGAAGCTCTGCGTCCGCGGTAAGTAGTTCACGACGGACCCGTATCAACTCGATTATAGGCTCGCCTCTTACCAGATCCCATTCTGGATAGTGTCTGTAAACAATCAATTTGTTAATAAGGCTCGAATTGTCAAATAATTTTGTAAGTTATGCAAATAAATGTTGCGATAAAAAATAAAATTATTATAAATGAATTGTTATTACTAACTGTGTGAACCACCTGCTCGTAGAAGCGCGTGTGAATAATACCGCCAATTCATCTACCAATATCGTACCGCAAAAACCATCGCGAATCCGTACTTTTTAACATACAATCTTTCGCATTTTTAACACTCTCAAGTTGGCACCGCTGTGGCGCCGTTCGAACATTCGAAAACCACTCGCCGCATTCTTCTGTTCGTTTTCGAGTATAGAGCTGCGTAGCAGTAACTGCATGCGAATTCCAAGAATTGAAAGATCAGCTGCGCTTTCTGTATATATTGGCTTTTAAAGTTTCAACCGATCGCGCGCGCGCGCGCGCGTGTGTGTGTGTGTGTGTGTGTGAGTATATGTATTAGCAAAGCTTCGAACTCTTCGAAGCTGTGAATATTAAAAAATTCTAGAATCAGTTTGAAATCGACATGAACGAAAAAAATTGCAGCAATGTCGCTGAGACGAGAGCTATTCCACAGAAAAGATACAGTGAGTTAATATTCTGTTATTAATATTGTTTCTTTTTGTCGACCTTTGTGGCTATCTTTGTGAATGGATTTTGTGAGCGCAACTCATATTGCATATGTGTAACCAACCGATTTACTACTATTTGTTGAACTTAATCAAGTTGTCTCATTGTCTTGTTATTAATCGCGTTTACAAGGTCTTTTTTAAAGTTGTGTATAATTTTTTGTTACAAATGATTTTAGCTGAGTTTTCTTCTGAAGATAAACATTCATCAAAGTATAGAAAATTAATGACTGAACAAAAAATCAAATACTTTATAGCAGGAGTTACATCTGGAAATTCATTTTGTGAGTGTTTAAAATTATGCAATTATTTTAAAAGTATGAAATTTCTTAACACTATTTGTGAATAAATTCAAGATGGTGTGGAAGGGAATGGTTGTGTTTGTTATCCCAATGTAGAAACCAAATGTCCAAACAACGACGATATGACAGATTCAAGTGTACAGCTTGAACATTCTCATTTTCACGATGGTAAATCTTATCAAATTATTAGAGCGCAATAATCATTTAAAGAGAATTGTTTTATTTTATTTTATAGCAGTAATATTTAATATATTATGATTAGCATTTATTATAGACAATTAAGATGGTTTGTTATTTTGAATATATTATTGCATGTTGATTTTTTCATGTCTTTATCATATATTATAGTAGTCAATTCGTTCGAAGTCCTAACAACCGAAGAAACTAATTTATTACAGAATCTACAAAAATCTATGAAAATAGTACAAAGTAATAATTAAATCAATTTTTATGTTTATTAAACTCAAATCTTCACAAATTTAATAAAGATTATGATTTTAAAATATTTCTACAGAAGTAGCTATTATTACAAATGCTTATCCAAGGAATAATCAAATAGTAAGTCTATCAAAATTTCCTAGTAATGCTCACGAGTCAGGTAAAAAAATATTCAAAAATTATGCATTTAAAATATACTGCAATATACATTTACAATAGATTATACATTACTTTTAGTAAATAGTGATAACCCATATCGTCAATCGACTAAAAGAGTTGTCAAAACAAGTAATTTTGCTTTATACCGTAATTTATTTCTATCTATACATTAGTCATATTTTGTAAGTCATATAAAGTTATTTTTATTTTTTCTTCAACAGAATACAATGAAATTGATGAAAACTGTAGTTCAAATGGCATTTTGAACAAATCTGAAGATTTCAGAATAAATATTACTGAACCTGAAAAGCCAATTAAAATTGAAAATGTAAATGCCCAAGATCTTTCAGCAATACAAATTAAGGAGTTTTATAGTATTGCAGATTTGAAATACTTGGAGAACAAAGATGCAACGACTTCAGTGAATATAAAATCAGAAAAAATTGTAGAAATTGCTCCTTCTAAAAATGTTGAGATTGGATACGTAGAAACATCTTCAGAAAAAATTTATTCCTTAAATGAAAACGTTATATCAGATAATATTTATTCTGAGTGTACTAAAAGTGTGCTAAAAAATGTTTTTGGATATGAAAAAACTTTACCTAAATATATTGATTCCTCGCTTAAGGTAATGTTAAAGGATTCTGGATATAACAAACAAATTCCAGAGAAATTTAATTTGGAAAATACAAAAATAATGACGAAGAAAACAAAAATTTTCAGGAACACCTAGAAACTATAAATACTCGATTTAGGGATGCAATAGTACACACAAACCAACCATTGACAGCTGCAAACTCATGTTTCGAAAATATATCAGCATTACATAAAGAAAATATTAATCAAGATAATAGTGACTTTGAATATATCAATACAGGAGGAAACATTTTAAATAATAAACAAATTAACCGAACTGAAGCTTCTGCTCCAATTGATTTTGTTGTTACAGGTAAAGCATATTGTATTCCATTATTTTTATATAACTAAAACATTTAAATAATAATACCATTATTAATAATGTTGTTTGCAGAGATCTCCAATGATCCTCAACAGAAAGGTAATATTTCAATTTAATCACATACAAATATTTTGTACAATGTTGAAGCTACAAATAATATTTACGTAAAATTATTTATACAAAATTAACATAACATTAATAATACCATTAAAAATCTACCGTCTAATACTGATTTGAAAATATCTAAACCTTCAATTATTTCTTATATTTATACTGTAATACTAATATAATAATGCAACATATAATAAAAATACTTTAACTCTATCCTTTTTCTATTTACAGCAGATCATCAAAGCTCCTTACTGAGTAAAACTAAGGCAATAACTGAAGTAGTTTCTGAAGTAATTATATCAAATGATACAAAAAATTCTCACGTTGATCCAAAAAATTCTTTTAAGACTCATACTGTAGAAGATTGTAACCAAACTCCTAGTACATACAGTAAAAAAATTTAAGAATTTAAAAGATTTTTTTAATTAATACATACATCAACAATATTTAATTTTTATTTCTAGAATTCATTGATATCAATAACGATATAAATCAACCAAGTTCAGGTAAATGAAAAAAATAATAAATTATAAAATTATTTCTGCAATGCAGGAAATTTTGTTTATAATAAATTTCAGATTTAAACTTAGCTCAATTAGTTTTGTCTTTAAAAAATGACGTACAAGAACTTTCAAAAAAAGTTGACAAACAAGGAAATATTCTAGAAGCTGTTGTTAAAGCAAATGAGTTAAATTTGACTCCATTATTTACTCAAACTTTTCAAGAGAAGTATAATTTGCAAATACCATACACCAACATTGAAGATTTTAATAAATTTAATCAAAATCTTGCTAAAAACACAAGTTTTTGCAACGAATTTGTAAGTATAGAGCAAAGTTCATATATAATATTTTTTATTTCATTCCACATGGTACACATTCCTGATATTTTCAGATAACAAGTTTATGTTCTCATATTGATAAAAATATTACTTTAAAAAGAAATATTCTGACCATGTTGAGAAAGTACATGTCTAAAGAATTAACTGTATTGTATACAGCTTCTAAAGTCACTAATAGCAAAATGGTTTTAAAAGATACGACATTCTGCAAATGTTTATTACGTAAGTAGTAAACTAACGCAATAGTTCTAACTATTTCTTACCAAAATTAAGTTTTTTAATTAAACTTAAAGTTTACTTTAAATTTGTATCTAGAGGCCACCAGACTTACTATCAGAAATGGATTGTTACCTCTAGAGCATGAAAAGGTCTTTTTGAAAAGTCTAGGAGTAGTGATCAGTGGAGCCAAAAGTTGGCTTAGTCATGATGATGAAAGAAAGAAGAGAAACAAAAAGTAACTAAATAAGAATTATTAAAGTCGATACGATTGTATTATTTATTTTAGTATAAATTCTCTTCAAGCTGATAAAAAGTTTTTTTTATGAATTGTCATGCAGTCAATACTTTTTAAAAGTTTATTATAAAAATTGTTTTCATCTTCACTGTACTCTTATATCATTTATACATATTAAAATTGTATAATAAAAGTTAATTGCCAAAATAGTTTTATATTATACATATTTAAGAAATTAATTTGTTTCAAAATATATAATTCACGCTTTTATTGCTTGTACAAAGGTTTTTAAATAAAATATAAAAAATAAAATTATATTCACAATTGCTTATGCCTATTTAGTGCTTTAGTTACTCTATTCAGTGGCTAATATAATAATATTAAAGTTTTATTCTAAAAATGTGCATTCAGCTCCTTTAGATCTAGAAGAAGTATAAAAAATGTATAAAAAAATGTTGTGATGGAGAAATAACTTTTTTTAATATTATACAAGTTAAATCAGATGTATCAGTATTTTACAGTATTAACTAACAAAATTGTTAAATATGCTTATTAAGTGAATTTAAAAATATTAATTGTTGTTCTGATCATAGAGTATTTTTATAATAATGATAAATGCAGCATTATATTGTAAAGCTTTACACTCGGCAAAGCTCAGACTACATGTATTAAATTAATTTTAATTAAGAAAACATAATGTTTGGAACAGCCATAATTTCCTGTACCATTAATTTACTACATTTGTCAATATGATGTTTATTAGAGCGTTGCTTTTATGAATGCATTACCTTTTTTCTGGAAACTGAGCTCAGGTAAATAAAAATATTAGTCAATTTAATTTAATTTAGTTAAATTCACTAATATTTTTGTTATCTTACATAAACATATCATTATATTGTTCTCATTGTCCTTTCATTCTTTTTAATTTTATTTATAAAAGAAAATGATCAGGTATCTTCGTATAGTTAAAGTATACATGAATAAGTATTAATTAGAAAGAATTTTATCTCAATCTTAATTTTATGATATATCAAATTATTTTATACTTATAACTTTTATATTATAAGTTATTAATTATTATACTAATAAATATGTGCATGCAACAAAGGATGAACGTCAATCATTTTTATCCTGCATAGCAATCATTTTCAATTTTATTCTCGGTGATGTAAAGCTGATTGTTCTCTTACGTATATGAAATATAGTTTTATAATAATTTGCTGAGACTTGAAACTTATTAAAGACATAATAATAGCCAAAATGAAAATCAAGTGAAATTTGTAATTATTAAAATATGTTACAGCCTCTTTCATTTTTGCATAAGCCCAATATTAATAGCCAGTAATAACATACTTAACAGCAGCCTGTTCCTCGTTTTTCGATAAGAAGTATTCTGTGACAGCTGTATTCGAGTTCATCGTGATTGGCGGTCTCTTTTTTACCGTGACTTTTTTCTTCCCAGTCGGTGGAGTCATGATTTTTTACTTTAATGTATTATTAGTTAAATTTGATAGAAACGCGAAGCCCAACTCATCGTATCTTCGATCAAACAATGCTATTCAAATATCCAGTCTAACCTATGAAAGATGCAAAGCTTCCTATAAAGTTCTAGAATCTAGGGACTTTGAATAAATCTTAAATATATATATATATATAGGTACATAGGACGACTATATATACTATAGGAGCGACGTGATGGGGGAAAAATAAATAATGGCCTCTCGTCGAGGTCCGCGAAAATTCCGTTTCGAAATGTCAATCCACTATCCAGTATCCACTGCTGTTACTACTGCTGCTTTTCTCCTCGTAGCAGCGCGAACTGCGCGATACGCGAAGTTAGTGCAGCGGCAACAGCCATACACACTCACACTTGTACGCGGCTTATGTAAATAAGCAATCGGTCTTTTGTTGCGGGGGGGTTCTGTGTCTCATGAGTGTTGAATATATATACGCTCATAATATACATATATATGTCTATAAAGAACGTACAGTGCGTTAAGACAATATATAGTCTGCCGCAGAAAGCAGTGCATGTGCCGAGTGTAAAGTGTGCTGCGCTGCGCTCGACAAGTGTATATATATATAGGGGGACATAGAACACGGAAGAGAGAGAAAAGGAGAGACTGCTGGGTAGTGGAGAAAGAGAGAGAAAGAGTTAAGCAGCGACTGGAGGAAAGCTGCTGACCAAGGCGCAGAGGTAGATCGATGAATATCCGGTAGTACGCCCGCGACGGCGTGTCCGCAATGGCCGACGAGGCAAAGACAGCAGCACCAGCCCCGCCGCCGAGGCGACAACTGGTAAACATGTCTACATTTCTAACTCTTTCTCCCTCTCTCGATCTTTCTCTCTCTCTACGTCTGCCTCTCTTACTCATTCATATCTATTCTACACTGATAATACACATTATTATCCATATACTTATAATCTCCCGGTTTTCGAAATGCTTCATTTTTTTCTTCCTCTCTATACCGCGTGGGAACTGTCTTTTGTTTTTCTCCTTGTTTTCGTTGTCCGTCCTTTTTTTACTTTTATTTTTCAGCCCGAACCCTTTGTTTAGTAGGCTGTCCTCTCTCTCCCTCTCTCTCTCTCTCACTCTCACTCTCTCACTCTCACTCTCTCACTCTTATTCTCTCTCTTTGCTCCTTTTATTGCGCGAAAGAGCATGAGTACTTATTTCCTTTCTTCTTTCGACGCGGTTTCCTTTCATTCTTTCTGCTGTAGCTCTTCTTTTTACATTCGGCGAAGGGGGTTGAGGAGAAAGGGAATATTCCTACATAGCTAAGAAGCGAATGTTTATGTGTACGATTGTTTACACGTGCCAGTTACAGGATACTTTATTCTTTCTGCAGAATCGTAGTCGGCAGATGACACGCGCTTGTGGTGCTCTTTGTGAGTAGAGAATATCATTATATTCTCTCATTGTGACACCTCATTGTGTCGAGAACGATATCTTAGAAATCATTTCACATTCATTTCGATTTTTAGCTTTATTCCTTTGCAAGAGTTAAGTGAAGGCTTTTGTAATATTATTTGTTATGCATTTTTTTCTCTCTAAAAATGTCAGAACCTAGAAGCCTTTTTTCTAAGAAAAATTTTTATCCTGGAAATCTTCATCAAACTCGCGATACATAGAAAATATATTTAAATATTATACATTATTTGATCAACCAAATGTAATTTGTAAGGATACAATTTAAAATTTACGTTTATTCGTATTAAAAACAAAAACAATCGTAAAACATTAGTAAAAAAAATTAATCCAGTAACCTCAAAACCATTTCAGTGAACTAGTGCTTATGTAAGGTACAGAGAATTGTTATGTGCATACAAGTGGCTAATGATTTCCATAAATCATGCATTCCATAAAGATTTTTTTTTAAATAGATCTCAGTTCCAAATTTTATTGCGAATACAACAATTCTATTCAGCCGCGGATTTCGCGCGCAAGTTTCATGCGAGGCACGGTTCGCGTAAATTGACATAGTCTTATTATTAGTGACTTAAAATTTCTTTATAGTTCTGGGAGATAATAAAGTAGCGCACTTAAGACTTTTATATTTGTTTCATATCTATTTACTTAATTTATCATTGCAGAGAGAAAGGACTAGAAAATTATATTCAGATGACTGGGCTTTTGGCGATGAAGACTTTGAAGGAAGACGTGGCTTCCAAGTGGAAGAAAAGATTGAAAGTGATCGATATAACCTTGGCAATTTCAATGGATTGTTCCGTGAAATGGGAGGACAAGAACTAACTGTAGCATATTTGCAAAAACATGGATTGGGTATACCACTCTTAGTTAGAGAAAAAACCGGTCTTGGCTTACGAGTACCTAGTACAAATTTTACTGTCAACGATGTCAGGACATGTGTTGGTAAGTAACTTGATATATAGCCTTTTTATTCTTGCATTTAATTAATCTAATGTTAAATCTTTTGCATGTAGGTTCTAAACGAATTTTGGATGTTATGGATGTCAATACTCAGAAAAATGAAGATATGACAATGAAAGAATGGCAAAAGTATTATGAAGATGAAAACAAAGATCGTTTGTTAAATGTGATCTCACTGGAATTCAGTCACACTAAATTAGAAAATTATGTACAGTCTCCAACAATTGTGAGACAAATAGATTGGGTGGATGTGGTATGGCCAAAGCACTTGAAAGAAGCTCAAGTGGAATCGACAAACTTGTTGGAAGACATGATGTATCCTAAGGTACAAAAATATTGTCTCATGTCAGTCAAAGGCTGCTATACAGACTTTCATGTAGATTTTGGTGGTACAAGTGTTTGGTATCACATTCTTAAAGGGGGGAAAATTTTTTGGCTGATTCCCCCAACAGAGAAAAATTTATCTTTATATCAAGAATGGGTTTTGAGTGGAAAACAATCGGATATTTTCTTTGGCGATATGGTTGATCGATGCGGTAGAATAACATTGCATGCTGGGATGACTTTATTTATCCCAACAGGATGGATACATGCAGTGTATACACCTCAAGATTCCTTGGTTTTTGGAGGAAATTTTTTGCACAGTTTTGGAATTGACAAACAACTCCGAGTAGCTCAAGTAGAGGAGGCCACAAAAGTACCCCATAAATTTCGGTATCCGTTTTTCACTGAAATGCTTTGGTAAGCAATATTTTTTAAATTATAAATGAAATTTATTTGCACTTTGTTGCATATATAATAATCGAATTTTGTTTTAGGTATGTTCTTGAAAGATACGTTCATGTTCTTTTAAGTCGAAGTCATCTCGATATATCTGAGACTCAGAGTCAGCACATGATTCCAGAAAATTTGAAGCACATGCACCTGACTCCCCTTGAACTTCACGGCCTAAAATCCATCGTCATGTATCTTCATTCTCTTCCATCAACAAAGAAAAATGTTCCAGAATTGATTCGAGATCCTGTTGCTTTAATCCACGATGTACGTTGTCTCGTAGAGCAACACAGACACGACAGTCCAGAATTAGCAGTAACCGGACATCCTGTTCTACCTCCACCACCAGTGTTGACGATTACCGAGAGAGAAAAGCTCAGTATAACTAAGAAGAAGTTTATAAGGCCACCGCTGCAGGAGAGATCAGACTCAAAATCCTCGTGCCCACGAAGACGACGTACTCGCTGTAAAAAATGTGAAGCTTGCACGAGAGCGGATTGTGGAGAATGTGCTTACTGTCAGGATATGGTGAAATTTGGAGGTAGTGGACGAGCGAAACAAACGTGTCTTATGCGACAATGTTTGAGGCCAATGCTGCCTGTAACAGCGTCATGTAAGTTCTGCAGTTTGGACGGCTGGGGTCAACCGCCAGCACCATTGATGGGTAAACAGCACCCAGTGTCACCTTCGAGTTTAATGGAATGCTCGATATGTTACGATATTGTTCATCCTCAGTGCACCGGACGAAACATTCAAAATATGGTCGTGAGTGACGATTTGCCAAACAGTTGGGAGTGTCCCGAGTGCTGTGAAAGTGGCAGAAATTTGGAGTCGAAGCCGAGACAATTAAAAGCGGGCAAAAGAAAATTATCGTTAACAAGTGCGTCTGCATCCATTCAGCCACCACCAGATTCTGAAAAAGCTACGACACCTAGTAAAAAACTTCGAGTTAATTTAAATGAGGTACCAATTACAGATTTTATTAAAAATGATCATTCATAAACAATATATTAATTAATGCATTTCGTTACAGAGCTGGAACGATCAAGAACCTGCTGAGGGACATCAAAGAACATTTCCCTCAAACCAGCAAACATCTCCAATAGTTAATCAAACTCCTGTCAATGTAATAAAGAAGCAGTTTCCTGTTTCACGAAATATGCAGGCTACTCCAGTCCACAGATCGAATGATTTTCAAGAGCAATCATACATTTGCAATAAGGTAGCAATTCTTTCGGTATTCAAGTATTTATCGCGAAAGGATCTTGTGAATTGCGCACTGGTGTGCAGGACTTGGACTCAATTCAGTCTTGATCCCAGCTTGTGGCAAAAAATAGACGTTTCGAATAGTGTTCTGTCCGCTGGACACTTGTCTGGCATTGCACAACGACAACCAGAAACGTTAGTCTTAGACTGGACTAATATAGCCAAAAGGCAGTTAGCTTGGCTACTGATTCGATTAACGAAACTGCAGAATCTTTCTTTAAAAGGTTGTAATTGGGCTGGTGTTTACGCTCTCAATACATCCGCTTGTCCTCTTTTAACGACACTTGATTTAAGCTTCGTCACAGGTACTTGCATTCAATATAACATTGAATAAATTTGATAAAAAATTAACGATATGTCAAATTAAAATTGTTTTAGGGTTGAATGATTGCAGTTTGCGGGAAATTTTAAGTCCACCTAGTGATTCTGGAGCCGGTCTAATCGAAAAGACATCAAGACTTAGGTACCTTCGAAGTCTGTCACTCAGTGAATGCGATATATCGGACGTTGCACTACGCTACATAGCACAGCATTTATCTTTTATTCGGACACTTAATCTGTCTTCGTGTACCAGGATTACTGACGCTGGAGTGGCACAACTGACGTCACCGCCCGCTGCAACTATCACAACTCTTGTTTCGCTCAATCTATCTGGATGTAGGCTTCTCACCGAGCTCAGTTTAGACTATTTGCTCAAATGTCAGGCATTAAAGCATTTGGATTTGAGAAATGCGATACAAATATCGGCGCAGAAAGTAGCAAGTGTTAGGGCAATGAGTAATATTAGTTCACTCCTTGCCGATGCTTCTACAATGATCGAGACAAATCATTCGCATATTACTGATGCCAAGCTTTCACAACCAATGATGGAAATGCGGGCGACTCTTCAAGATGACATCAATAAACATTCAGTCGTTTCAAATAGTTATCAAATATTTGAAAGCAAGAGGTGAATTGATACGTGATAAGTAAAAGAGTAAAGGAAAGAACTGTTAAAAACATACGGAAATTATATAAATTTTGTTTGTATGCGCGACAATTGTATTTAGAGAAGCATGTTTACGCTGGTTGCGAGAAATAATTTTCAAAGACAGAATTATGAAACTCGTAAAAAACACAGCGGAATCTTCAAATGCAATATATTTGTTTATGTACGTGAAAGTAAAAGGCTCGTTCTGTTGTTGTGATTGGCGACTTAGATTTAAAAATGTGTTTAAAAGCTGAGTTACGTGTACTAATAGTTCCTAATATAATACGAAAGAAGTTTCATGAAAGCGGGATTTATGAATTTTTCGCTATATCGTATGTAAGCTATAATCGAGATTCTTTACAGGTATAACATAGTATTTGATATGCCTAGATGAAAGTCTTATTCAGCGTCAACTTTTTAAACCTTGTATCGAAATTGTCGTGAAGATTATTTCCGATCATTTAGACAAATATAAAAATGTTATTTTCAATATTTTTTTACGAAATTATGTATGCAACAGACTTATTTATTTGAGAAGAAAGTTAAGTATTGTATAAAAAATAAACGCAGCGAACACGATTAGCGACTTAGGAGTGAAAATCAACGTTGTAACAACATTTAAAAGAACGTGATTAATAGCGTGCAATTTAAAAAAAAAAACAGAAGGAACATTTTTCTTCGCGTCTGAGTACGTAACTGCTTGTAATGTTTACAAAATAAAGTCCTCCAAGATATTGCCACAGGACTAATTGTAGGTTACCGTATCATCGCAACAATTTATTGCAAACTCTTATAAAGTACAGAATTATTTTATCTTGGAAGACATTATTTCAATTGTTTACATTACTAGATATAACGACATTGTTTAACGCATATTGTGTAATTATACAAAATAAGTATAAGTTGAGTTCGTTTATAAAATCAATGCTATTGTTTAATGTGTATAATTTCACGAAAAAGTAATTGTAAAATACTTAAGAATCAAGATAAGAATAATATTAGAAATCAACAATACTATTTCTTTTTTATTTATTAAAAATTCTATTCTCTAAAAATGGCCCTTAAGAAAAAGTATCTAATATTTGATATATAATGCATTAAAGTATTACACGAATTAAGTGACCCTACATCAAGTTTTACCTTATTTACACTCTCACCACTGTATCGATGAATATTTAGCTTCAATATTAATTTTCATATTCATTCAGCTATGAACATTAATTTTTGGATGAAATTTCACTTCCAACATTAACAACTGTAGCAAGATCTTGTTCTTTTTTTAACCTCTCCATGATTAACTCTGCTATTGCTTTTTGTGTTCTTCTTTGAAGTTTTTCCAACTTATCTGATACGTGCCGTTTCAAATCCCAATCAGGTTTTCGGGGTGCAAGGTTACTAATGTCCTACAATGCACGGTAAATAAAGATATACGTAGCACACATGAATGCTTCCTTTAGTTGAATTTTTTAATATAATAAGTAGTTTCTTTTCATATTTACCAATTCTTTGATGACTGTTTTTGCAGTAGCAGCTTGCAGCTGATCCTGTACTTCGGCTTCCACATCACCAACCTTAGCATCATCCAGAGCTGATTCTTTTAAAGAATCATCTTGTGGCTTATAGCTTCGGAATTTTGGTCTACAATAAACACATAATTTAATACTCTCAAGTTATATATAATCAATTTAAACGTATATAAACATGAAAATTTTATAGGTTATGGATGAAATACTTACGCAGGAAGACTTGCAGTATTACCTTTACCCTGTGCATTCTCCTCATTTTTTCTCTTCAAACTTTGTAATCTTTCCTTTCGTTTGAGAGCTTCGTCAACGAGAGTACCTACTTTTTCGTCCTCTGTCATTTTTTACTTGTTTCAAATTCTTTTGAATAAACAAATCTGAGCAATATAGAGCGCGACAACACAACGCTACTGCTGCACCACAGTCACAGTGGTACCAGGTGGTACGCATACACTGTACAGTATACAGTGTACATATCAGCCGGCGGCACTGCATGTTGATAAATAAATTTTATTATTTTGAAAAATTTGCGAAAGATGTAAGTTACTTAAAAATGTAGAAATATAAATTGTTCTGGATTTTTTCCTTAATAATAAGTATATGCAAATTCGTATCTGCAACAATACGATAGCTATGTAGTGTTGGTCTATAACTAATCTATGAAAACAGTGAAGACTACCATAACCTTTATATTTTGATTTTTCAGATATTCAGTAAATGAATAATATTGTGTAAATGTAGCAGACTAGTTACTGCAAAGGAAAAGATTACGTTAAGATTAAATATGTTTATCCAAAAAATGTTAAATATAATCAAGCTTTCAAAGAATGCAGGTTATCAGACTCGAACATTAACAACATCTAGAGTGTTGAATCGCAAAGAATCATTTGAGAGGTCTGATATTTTAAGTACACGAGATACTCAGAAAGAACAAAAGAAAGCGGAGAGAGAGAAAAATTTGATAGAGGAGTCTCGGAATCCTATATTTTTAATCTTAAATACAGAGATTGAAGCAACCCCATGGGGTATAAAAAAATATTTAAAAAAAAAGGCAGACAATTTAAAGAAGCTTCAACAATCGTTTGTCCAACAAAGGGTTGATATTTTAGGAAAAAATCTGGCTATTGCTCATTTTGTCATCTACAATGGAGGTAAAGTTAAATTCAGAGGAAGTGATAAATGGGTGCAAATAAATGACGACCAAAAAACTGTTGATATACCAAATCAATTTGATCCTAATTATATTCTGACAGCTATTGATGTCAGTGGTGTTGAGCTATATTATGAAGCCCTGGAAAACTTTCAGAATGTGCCAAAAGTTACACACATTAATTTTGCTAGATCACTATACTTTGATGATTGGTTTATGGATAAATTGACTGGCATGTTTCCTAATTTGGAATATCTCGATGTCTCGAATTGTCCAAGACTATCAGAAAGAGGTTTGGAAGCTCTGTATAAAAATGCCAAATTAAAAACTCTCATTGTAACTAATAACTACAATTCAGTATCTTTTGAGTTGACTTGTTGTATGCTAGAAGATATTTTCCCTGAATTAAAAATAGAAATTCTAAAACCGAAGGAAGAGATAAAACCTCTTATAAATACAAATTTATCAACGTAAGCAAGTATCTATTTATATTAAAATAAGTTGAAAAACAATATCTGAAGCAATATTTATGTTATAATATATTATAGCATTATACATGTTGTACAAAAGTACTTGTATTTTGTTTCAATAAAGTTGTAAATAATTTAAAATACTTCAGATATATTACATTAGTTATTCACTATTTTTTTTTATTCTAAATTGTACACTTTTTAATCGTTGAAGTAGTTTCTGTTTGGTTTCTGAAACTGATTCTAATTCTGGTGCATAACAAATGTGAAGAATACCACCATAGAAATTATGGCCATCAAGAAAACGTTTTAAAATCCTTGCATTTTGAATTTTTCCACATTGAACATGAAAAGCTTCTGTAAAGACTTCACATTCGTAATTAGGCATAACTTCTATTTTTTTTATGATTCCATAACAAGAGCATTTATTTTTTAATTCTTGTCTTAAATTTAATTTAGGAACACCAGACACTATTAAATGTTGTGATTCATCACTAATTGTGTAAACCTTCACAGCAGTTCCTTTTTTTCCTTGTCTATAAAGAGGTCTTGTACTGCATATATCTTGTTGAACATGGTGAGGTAACTTTGTGATCTCGTTATCTTCCATATTAAAATACTTTTTTATTAATGTGCTTTTCTATTAAATGTGTTTTATAAACGATGAATCTAAAAAAACTGCTTTCAAGATCAATTCAATTTAGTTACTTCTGTTTGTTTCAATATATTTACTTAATTTTATTTTTTTCTCTTTTTCTTCTTACATATCGCAATGCTGCTTTGCTTCTTATGCCATAATTTCTAATATCCTCCTTATCATTAGTTAATTCAACATCATCAAAAGAAAGGTAGTATTTTTTCCACACGTGTTTCCAGCTGATTTTCTTAGTAACTTTTTCTCTTCTTAATGCTAAATTTGTGCACCGCTTGACAGCTTTTTTAAGATCTAGTACAGAAGTCTGTTTAGATGGAACCTATAATTATAATAGTATACAATGAAATAAAATCGTATCAAACGTTATAGTGATTAACCTAAATCTTTAAATCCGACAATTTTAATGTATAACAATGCATCTTTCTAGGTTCATTATAGTACATTTTATGTTATGTTAGGGTCTATAGGGTATATATAAGTATAGGTAATATTCTATTGAATATAGGTTATGTTAATTGTTAGCTAAAATGAAAATTTGAACAAAAAATGTTTACATACAACAATTGATAATTTAGGTAGTGGTCCACGTTCTAAAAATAATTCAATTGATTGTCCTTGGGCAACAGCCGTTTGTGCTCTTATCTCATCAATTGTTGGATCTAACGGCAAGTTACTGAAAATAGGATCACTTTCAATGATATTAGCAATAGCTTCCTTAGTTAATTTTACTAGTTCTTCATGCGTTAATGTTGGATCCTTCGTGGTTAACTCTTCTATTTCTTTTTTATCCTGTTCTTCTTCTTTTCTAGGCTCATCACCCTGCTTTGATTGAATTTTCACTTCAAATTCCGCCATGTATGCTTAACCCCTATAAACGCATACTCTCTTTAATGCATACTGTCACAACGTCACAAGTAGTAACTCACTACTGTCTCAGTTACTAGTCGTAGGTAGTACTGTTTACTAATGTAGAACTTAATAATACGTTCTATATATATATATATATATATATATATATATATACACTTTGTACCTGTGTTGTTTGCGCGTATATTGTATATTAATTGCTATTGGGATTTGGGAATTGGGGCTGTCAGTAACAGTCTGTTACCTTTATATACCTACAACCTACTGTTTGGCACCCGACTTCCGTGAAATTCAAATTCAATGAAATTTGTCAAAAAAAAAGGGTAAATGAAATTTTTTTTTTAAATATGCAGTAAAATTTATTATAAATGATCCCAATCAAACTTATTAAAATGTCATCGTTTGGTATTTTTCAACAAAATCAACGCTCTTCATGAACAAAAATTTCAATAAAATTGATAGTATTTTATAAGGTTTATTAGATTATCTAAATTATAATTGGATAATAATAAATATATTTGAAAAAAAATGTTTTCTTCGCCTGGATTCGAATCTAATCAAAATCAAAACAAACCACGCGCTCGCAAGAAAGCATGCGCCGCAACGACCACAGCCATTAACAATTTCATAAGTTATAGATCAAAACTATATAGCTTATAATCATCGGTATATAAACCTCTATTTGGTATTTATGATTTTGTTTTTAATATTTTAAATTAAATAAATATTTTTATTTTATAACGATTTTACTATCAAAAACGCTTACACGGTTTGCTGTAAACTGTTTCCTTCCGGAGGTAATATACTTTGAAGAAGAACTATTATTTTGCAAAAATTCTCATAATCACCATTGTTTTTATAATTTACTTTGCAAATGAAGATATTTGCGGGCCCGTATCAGAATAAATTTTATTTAAATATTAAACATGTACTTTTTATAATTTGTATATTATGTAAAGCTTATCAGATAGCGTAAAAGGGACTAGATTGTTTTTCCACATAATTTAACTTTAAATAATTTCTCTAACGTTGATAATGTAATTCAATTAATCAGTTAGCATTTGATTATATTCTATGATAATATTTACTTTCGTAAAGAGCAGAAATCACATTTTATCATAAGTTAAGAAACCAGATACATTGTTATTATTGATGAATTATTTATTTCATTAGAATAATTTTGATTAGGATTATTAATAATAAATTACTGTATAGTTAAATAATTTTTTCATTAACCCTTTTTGAAAAATTTCACTGATTTCAAATTTTCGCGGTAGTCGGGTGCCACTTTTGAGAACGCTGAAACCTTGAACCAGAGATGAGCTTGAGCCAGAGCTTCTTGAACTCGCGACGTTAAGAATAATGCAAGTGCTCTTAAGCTAACGTTGGTATGTAGTGCACAAATAAAATAGGCTAAAACTTTATTAATAATGTAAGTTAATTACCAAACATCAAATTCTATATCGTAATTCTAATATTTGTAGAGTATTTTTTCCAATTACAGAAATATATAAGTTGTAGTGTTGTAAATATTTTAGTTAAACCTAAAATCGTTTATAAAAATTTTTTCGTTAGTTTTACTGCTTTTTTAATAAACATTTAATAACTGAGGCAAAGTTCGTATGGTTATTTAGTTATTAAATTAATTTTCGAATTATCATGAATTTCATTGAAGAAATATTGATAATAATAATAGTTAAATTTTATATAGGCGTTCAAGTGAAAATATTAAATTAAAATTGATAAACAAACAGTAATAAAAGTACACTCTATAAAGGTTTTAAGACTTTCTTTGAATTTCCATTATATTCTGCATAAGAGGCATATTATAACACAAATAATACAACCAAACACGATTTACAGTTCAATCATCAATGTTATTATGTATAATTCGCGATTAATTCCACGCAATTGTGTAACTGTGTACGAGTGTACTTAATGTACGGATGTATTTTTTCGTGTGTAACGACGATCTAGGGCACATCTAAGAAAGACAAACACCCCAACCGATTAAATCGACGTTGATGCTCACTTTTAGCGTACAATGCTGCAAAATTATCTTTCTCGCACATCGCTTTTTCCTAAAATTTTTGCAGTGTTCATGAATTCTATATACATATATATACATATATATATATATATATACATAGAACACACATGACTCGGTTGAATTCATTAATAATTGATTTTCTCGTTTTAATACAAACGCTCGTCTTACTATTGTTACTGCAATAGCGCAAGTGAATAGTTTTAAACGTATTATTCTCTCTGTTCTCTACGAATTGTATATAAAGAAACTTTCAATGACTTCTTCACATCCGCATCAACGTGTTCCGTTCGTATAATATAAGCCATATGATCGAAAAGATCAAAATTTATTCCAACTCATTGATAAGAAATCGCTGTTATGTATACATATACGCAATGCTGTAAGACTTTTATACGCGTGCCGCTTTTGCACTTAAATACCCTTTTTGCATTCACCCGTTTCTCGCACACATTGATTAATCGTTCAACTCACGCTCTTTCGATTTCGTTTTCCGCATCGCCATTATTATCATTTTTTATTTATAAATATGTACAGAAAGAAACAAAAATATATAATACGAGCTTCGACATTCTTTGACGCTACTCCAGTATTCGCTTCGCCTATTCTGTCGTCTTTTTTTATTTGCTCACTACCTTATAACATTTAAAACATTAATCTTCAATCGTTCTATACTTGTAGAATAATTGCAAACCACTTACCGCGTGATTCGAAACCCCGTTTTAAAATTTATTTAAATCTTGGTAAATATTAGAACTTATATAAGTATTTATCATCGCTGTTATATTTCTTTTGCTTAGAATTTTCGTTACGTCGTACGTTGTCACTTTTTCTCGCATATTTCATAGCTGTCAACATGCACTATACGATACGTGAATATTTATGATACATGATGTACGTGTTACTTTCGAAAAACCCTTATTCCGATTAACGTCTTTCGAAATTGCGCATATAGTTCCTTTATCACACTTGATATTTTTGTTGTTTTTGCTTTTGCTATTTGTAAGCGTGAAACAATCTACAAGATAAACCGTATGCCACCCCTTTCCAGTTTGCAAAGGCTCGTATAAAAATTGATTTTTGTGTCTCTTTCTCTCCTCTTTATCCGCTATTTCCTTTATACATTATAAATTTTTACAATTTGTCTTCTCGTTTATCAATGAAATATGCAACGTATACATGCCTCGCCGAATAAGAAATTTTCAGCGCAATTTCAAAAGACGTGTCGGCTCAATAAGAAAACATTTGTTTACATGTTACATGTACGCTTGGTTTAAATGTTCAATGTTTCAAATCTTTCTAGAACATTAGAGCTTAAAAAATGATTTTTTTATATTAACAAGGTTGTAGTGACGATTTTTTAAAAATGATTTTTCGTTCCATTAATTTCTATTTCTTGTAAATTTGGTAGAAGTCGCGTGTATAATACAATACAATTTTCACGTTTTTGAACTACTATCGAAACTCTATTAAACTCACGTATTTCCTTTCTTTTATCATTCAGTAATTATTTAGTTTTACAAGCCTTAGTGTTAGTATTATATTAATATTCGATACGATGATAATGATAATTAATAGAAATTGCATTTTTTTAAACCATGGCCGTGTTATTATTATAAATCATCGATAATTAATAAGACACCGGGCTACTGTTTTTATTTTCAGTTTATCGCTATCTTGCCATGACGGGTGATTGTACACTTGTTTTCTCAATTGAAAGTGCCATCGTTTAATTTACTCACTTGTTTCTCTCATATACCTTTCGGGTACTTTAAGCCGCATTATTATATTTCTATTTCTGTATGTTAAGACAGTACCTCAAGCGAGCGACGCAAACGAGTTTTTTCCTGATTTTCGTCGATTAAATATCGCGTAGTACGAGTCAAGGAAAGCGGAAAGAGGACAAAAACAAGGGAAAGAAAATTAAGGCAAATTTATAGGCATTTACTTTTGCTGTGCGCCGGATTGACGGAGTCGGACAGAGAACAGTAAAATATTTGAAATTTGAATACACAACTCTCTTCTATTGAATATATATATATATATATATATATATATATATATATATATATACTGAACTTTGAATAAAGTATACATTTATTAATATTATATATTTTTAAAGGTTCAAATCTTTTTATACAAACTTTGTAAAGTATAAGGATGTATATTTATCGAATATCAACAATGATTAGCATTGAAAAAATATACAGAGGTAGTTGTTGCTCTAATGAAGAACTCACTACGTAAGAAATAAGTAATTACTACATTAAATAATTTAGAATGAAAATCTGTGACATAAAACACGAAAAACGTAACAGAATAAAAATAACTAAGCATGGAAGAATATGAAGGATATTCGACAGAGGCGAATAAAAGAACAACGCGAGAATATAATTTATTACCACTTTTATACGAAAAAACATCGTCTCTATTAATTTTGAAGAATATATTTTACAACAAGCGAAACTTACTTAATATTTTACCGTAGCGATCCTCTACTTAAAACTTATTTTCTGATTTCTCAAAATTTTTAACTCACTTCTTAAAAATCACGTTAATTGTAACAATGAGAAAAGTGCTTTTCAAACAATAATAAATTTATAACTTCTTATTTCTTCTTAGGTTCTATGCTCTGTGTAGTACGCGAATTTGCAATTAGAAAACTCTTCTCAAGAGCCATAAGTAAAGCAACGTAATTTCTAAACCGACCGAAAGAATCATTAGAAGAAGAGAAAGCCAGCACTTCGTAACCGCTTTTCTCCTTGCTCAAATCGAACGTGATCAAGAGAGAGAGAAAGAGAGAGAGAGAGAGAGAGAGAGAGGGAGGGGGAGGGGGGAGAAAAAGAGAAACACACAGAGAGAGAGAGAGAGAGCAAGAGCTTCTCTTTAAATTGTTCCCTTTTGCAAACAACAAGATTTTTGTCCTCTCTCTCCCTCGCATAGGTTTGTATATATAGTATAAATGAATAAATTCGTAAGTAAATGTTATGCATTAATTGTAATAATAATAGTAATAACAATAATGACGAGGTGTTCTAAACAGTGCTAGGACTAGTGCTAGTGGGTTTTTGTCTTTCTCTCGCTTTTCCTTCAATATGCAACACCTTTTCTCTCTCTATCATCATCGCTATTTCTATTACCTCTTTTACGCACTTTCTCAATCTAGCTCAGTTCTCGCTTGCTCGTACTCGCTCTCGTCGCTATGAAGCTCAGATGAGGATTCAGAGGTGAAAGAAGGAGATGGGAAAAGGCAAGGATGAGCGGGGAGATTAATGTTGCAGCAACTCGTCGTCGCCGCGAGAGTGCGAGGGTGTAATGTTGGCGGTAGCTTGAGTTGATGCCGAGATTAAGCGCGTTGGATGAGTGTCGATGGTACTGACAGGCGATAGCGATGGCGATGGAGGCGATTGACGTTGTTGCTGCGGCTGGTCAAGAAGGAAGAGGCCTCGTTAGTGCGGAGGCGGTGGTTCCGTTGACTGATTTCTACCATCAACGGTTCTCACAGGTTTTCGACGTGATGGTCCGGTAGTTACACCAACGGGCCCTACGCCACCACGCAGATAGGCCTGCGCTGGAGGCGTCGCCATCTGTTCCCTGATTGTACCGGTACCGGTATTCCTTATTGGCAGTGGTTGCTGCAGTACCTACAATATAACAATTTCAAAATTAAATTTGTTTATCTATATTTATACATATTAATTGATTTTTGTGGACACAAAATGAAACGTTTTGACTTGTTACATTGAACAGTTTTTAGTCAAAACAGTGCACCAACTATTCGTGGATATAAAATATCATAAATATTTGTCCCTCGTCATTGTTGTAAATTTAATAATACATTTTTCAACAAACAAATTTTTATCTCGTTATTTTTCAAAAAAATAATGAGAGAGCATTTTTTTAAATTACATTTTATAGGCAATCAATGTTGTAAACATTTTTCGTTTTCAGTGATTTGTGAAGTCTATGCATATGTAAGTATTTTTTATTTATCACATTTATTTTTAATTCTTAGAATATGTCTTTATTAATGATATCTAAAAGTTTACTCAAATAATGTGTAATGTGTAAACTTAAAAAAATATTTTAGATCAAAAAGAACTAAAAACTGAAGAAAAGCAAACCTGTTTGCAATGTAGATTTTTCAGGAAAGATGCTAAAAGATAAAAAATCTATTTTACATCGTATTATATCATATTCTTTTTTATCTTATGCAGTTAAATACGAAATACTTCAAGTTTATTAAATTTTTTTCAAAAGTTTTACCGATTATAAATTAAGAAATAAGTTTTAAAAAGATTATTTTTTCAAACAGCTATTTTGATTCAAACATTTTTTAAACTTTTTGCATCTCGTTATGAAATTATGGATAAATAAATTAAATGTTAGATGTCTAAATTTTATTTACAGGTAAATTAACTATTTTATTTTATTAAAATTAATTGAAGACTGCTATTAGTGTACTGACTCAGACGAATAATGTCTATGCTTGCAAGTTTTCACGTGTCAATAATAACCTACTACATTTATAAATATACTTATAATAAACGATATGCAAACAATCAACGCTGTTGAGTTCAAATAAGTAGATAGTACAAAGTTAGCGATAATGTAACGAACTCACCAGTGGTTGAGGTATAACATGCATAAGCGTTTGTACAACTGGTGCCGTGCTTTGCGCAGAGACAGCATTTGGATTAGCTGGCAGTCCTTGATTCGCCGCGGTCGCCGTCGCTGCAGCCGAAGCAGCCTGATGCAAGTTATTCGTGGGAGTCACTTGCATCGTAGTGTGTTGTAGCTGTTGCAGTTGTTTTGTAAGAGAGGTGGTACTATTTGGTTGTTCTCTTTTACTTCCGGTGGCACTTTCTTGAACCGATGATCCGGAGGAGCTTGCTAACTTTTTAGTTGTTGCAGCACTCGGCGTTTCAGGACTGCTCATCACCGTCGATACGCTTGAGGCGGGCGTTTGCACAGTACTCGACACCGGTTGCTGTTGAGCGGTCGTAAGATCTGGCAGCGCTTCTACTAAAGTGCTGACCACAAGTTCGCGCGTAAAAAGGCTTCGATTAGCACTTTCCCGCTCAATACTTTGCAGCTGAGAATCAGACGGCGTACTTGCTATGCATCTGTGGTCATTGTATGAGCATTTTTGTTAATTTCAAACATAAAAATGAATTGATAAGCGTACAACGTTTGTTAAATGTTAATTACCGAGGAAGAAGAAATGTGGAGTTTTGTGAATTCAAGGCTGAGACACTGGATGGATTGGCAGAATTGGCAACATTATTGTTACTAGTTGTATTATTCGCAACGACACTAGACATAGTGCTTGAATTATTTCCACTGCTACTAGCCCCACCAGCAACGGAATTAATTACATGAGTCTGTCGTTTCGGCAATCTTTCTAATTGTTGCCTTGCAGCCTAAGAAAAGGTAATAGATTAGATCTTTATTCGCGTAAGCTTTTAAATCTTTGAAAATGTTTCTTACTCGGACTTGCTGACGTTCAAGTTGTAATTGCATTTGTAACTGTTGTAATTGTGATGGTGCTGATGAGCTTTGAACTGCATTTCCACCTCCACTGCTACTAGCTCCAGTTCTTCGAACTCCAGATAACTGTGAAAGCAATTCAGCTATTGGATCTATTCCATCTCTGCTACTTGGGCTAAGTCCACCTGAGGAACTAAAATGCATGTTGGACCTAAAATCAATCAATCGTAATTAAATTCCAACTAAGCTGATTAGTACATTTCTTATTAGGTAATAAGGTTTTACATATGTTGAAAAAATAAATCAAAGAAAAAATATAATTAAAATAATTTTACAAGCAGTTCATTAAACACCTGCGAGGCCTGGATGTGTTGACACCTCTAGGTGGATGTGTTATTCGCCTATTTCCATGTCTATTGGAAGCTGATTCATCCAGAAAACTTATTAAATCTCTTGGTCCACTGCGGTGCTCTAGTGTTAAATGGCCAGCAATGTCATCCGTAACAAGGTTTGGCTCACCACCGGGTAAATATGCACAGACTGGACATATCTGTAAATTTTTTAAATGAAAAAATTAAAAAAAAAAGAAAATGAAATCTATTTAAAGATAAACTGTTCATGTTTTAGGTTAGAAAGCTTTTTGTTTCACTCTGTTTTTAAGACATTGAATTCTTTGCTTAAATATTATTAATCATTTGTTAATTGTCTCTAATTATTTTAGATCTTTTTAAAAAACTGATTATCTGTTAAACTAATATAAATGGACTGCATTTTAGTAACATTATTGATATACTATTTATATAAGAGTTATTTATAAAACACATTATTTTGCTGATTCCTATTCTTCAATCTATGTAGTTAGTATTCTGAAAGTTAAATAAATTTATCAAAACTACAACTGCTTTCTACTTCTAAGAAAAACTTTTCGTAATACAAAAATATAGATTAATTCAATTAAAATTATATGCAAATTACTTATTGAAAAACTTTTGATTTTGGTTAGGTTGTACTTTATGTACTAAATGACACATATCATTAAACTTTTGTTTTGTTTAAAATTAGTATCCTAACCAATAAGATAGTAAATTATTAACTGCAAGTGGCCAAAAGTTTAGTTTCACCTTGTGATTAAATAACTTATTTATAAGAAGATTTTTAATAGGATTTAAATTTTTGCTAGTGTTGAATTATAGAGAATTAAAGACAAGTATAACTGCTCTTACCACTTCAAATGAGGTGTCTGGATGATCAGCTACATGCTCCTGTAGTGTTGTTTCTGTGAAACCCATCCTTGTGCAATATGGACAAGTTAATGATTGAGGTTGTTCAATACTGACTCCTTCTCCTCCATAGTAAAGTTCTAATTTTAAACAATTAAAGCATCAGTTACAACTTATAACTTTCTGATACATTTTGTATTATATGTATTAAGGCAAGTTTAAAAAAATAGTTTGCACCTCTGATATGAATGTATAAATAGAATATTATGGCAATAATTAACATTGGAATTTTTCTTATGAAATTCTAAAAATAAATTAATAAAAAGGATACTGGAAAAACTATATCAAATACATGGCAGGTATACAACAGTTGAAAATTCCTTATCTTCTTATAAAACTTATAACAAAGAAAACAACAAAAGATTTGAGGTTCTAAAACAAGTATCTTTATAACGCAAAATCTTAAGAAAAAGATGGATAAAGGCCAGAAAAACTTTGTCCATGGCACAAACGTGCAAACATTGGCAAAAAGCCAAAAAGTAAAATACCCGAAGAACAAGCGGATAAAACAGATCAACCTCTTCGCCTAAAGATTTAAAAACTGTTCATATTATCCATAAAGCTCATTAGAAATACACTTTTGTCATTTTAATTCATATAAAAATCAGAGTATCCAATAACAGACAATTCATTATAGAGCAACCTATAGTAAGCAATAATGAAAAGAAGAGCAAGGATATATCTCCTGCGCAATCATTACCAAAATCTGATCTGGTGAGTATACACTGCATGGGATGATCAACGAGATGCCGCGTGGTGCTAGCACCTCCCTCATAGCAACTAGCACACAAGTCATAGTCGTAACATACTAGGCACTTGTATCTGCGACCTCGAAAATTTCCTTTCATGCAGGAATCACAGCTTACCCCTGCAAAAATAAAACAACGATTGTCATCATCTAGTCGTTGCAAATAATCAGGCCATGGTCAGCAGAGCAGTAGTCAGAAGTGGAGCAGTCAGAGCAATGGAAAGCCTGCTGCAATCGATGGCTCATGGAGCTAACCATGTTCCAGCAAAACTCACGAGCCTGGCAGTTTGCTTTATGTTTAAAATAGATGAAAAAAGGAACTTTAATTTCCTGATTGATCACGTGCTGCCATCTGGCCTCTGACATTAGCCTGTGCACAAGGAGTTGAACAAAAAGAGAGAAAGAAAGAAAAAGAAAAAGAAATAATTCCTCTCTCATATCTCCATCTTTCTCTCTCTTTCTCGCATAGCCCTGGAAGATATAGTTGGTGCCCGAAGGCCTCGCGAAAGCATGCACCAGGAGCTGTCGTTACGAAGTCTTCCTCCCCCCCGTGAGGGAGGGGGCTCGCCCTCGCGAGAACGTCTGGCTCGATTCGCGAATGCGCGAGAGCGAGACAGAGTTAGAGAGAAAGGCCATCTACGTACCATCATGTCGACTCATTTTCCGTGTAGAATATCATATACGCTGGCGTGTCTTGGTGGCGCACAAGGGTTTCTGCCCTCGTGTGCTGGAGCTGCTCTCTCTTTTTTACAACTTGTCGGTCTAGCTGCCGTTGCACCTCGTCGGAGTCCAACGAATCGTCTTCTCTTGCGCTATGTTGCTGCTGCTGCTGCCGTTGCTGCTGCTGCTGCTGCTGCTGCTGGCACCTGAGAGCAGTAGCTCCCCGCGTGAGACAACACTCTACTTATATCCACTCTCGTCGACGGGTGTAGTTAACTTTGAGTATTAGCAGCAGCAGCACCAATCTCAAACAATATAAAACGATTACTGTGTCACTCCGAAAGGTGGGCCTTCTTCGGGCGCAGCCAAAAACATGGAAAAACCTCCGCTACTCTGCTGTAGGCTGGCCCCGTCTCTCTTTCCCGTGTTGTACGCGCGCTCTCTCTCTCTCTCTCTCTCTCTCACTAGCTGTGCTGTATTGCTGTGTTCACGTATATACATATACGTATATACGCGCGCGCTACGGCTACGGCTAGTACGGCTACGTGTCCGTGTGTATGTGTGTGTGCACTACACTACTGCGAGCTGCGACCGTCGCGCTGAGGCTATAAAACCGTAATATATATCCCGGACACTTTTCTTGCCTTGTGCAAGCTCTCTACGTCGCGCACTAGGTACAAATCTCACCCCGCACTCTTCAGTCTTTTACTTCTGACGACGAGGTCTGAAACATGCACAGACACGGGCTGACGGGCACTCGTCTCTCGAGAGATGCAACGTTCGCGCGCGCGAGTTTAGCTCTTTTCGCTCTCTGTGCCTGTGCCTCTGTCTCACAGTCTCACTGTCTGATCGGAGCTATCTCTTCGCGGACACACGAAGAGGAGAGAGAGGGAATATGTATATATGCACATGCATGTATATAATATATATATATACGTATAAACGACTTGGTCACTCACACTAAAACGGAACTGAGCAAGCGCGGCACGGCTGCAACCGCGAGAGAAGTATAATGTATATATATATATATATATATATAATACTTGCGCAGATGGTTGGTAGTTGCCTAGTTGGTTGGACAAAGAGAGAGATAGAGATGGCAAGTGCGCAGGATTTCTCATTCGGCGGATGATTATTTCGCCCCTTCCTGAACTAGCGGTTCCTTTCCTATAGCGAATATTCCTGATTGTAAAATAGATAATCAAAGTGGGGTATTTAAGTATTAGAAGCTATGTTTAGTTATTGGAACTCTTTATATGGAAACGTCAAAAAGCTTATTGAGCTTTGGAGCTTGCGAAGATTTTCTACAATTTTTTAGGTTACTCTCGTGTATTTTTTTAAACATGAAACGGGATCACGATTCGTGTTCCTCGAGCCGATATAGTACTAATAATGCGCGTCGCGGGTGTTCTGAAAAATGCTCTGTTTTATCGGTCGAGTATTTCTGGCATTTATTTCTTGTAAAAACAATTCAAATTTAAAGATCCAAAGTTGTTCATAGTGGGTATTCCATAGCATTCGTCGTTTCTTAACACATATAATATTAATAACACATGTACGTGCGATATATGTGTTCTTTTTGTATAACTCCAATGGTAAGGAAGTTGCAATTTATCTACTAACATTATCAGGTGTATATAATAATTACATTGCACTAGTTTTATAGATATCATTTGTATATTTAATCACGTCCTCTTATCAAAGTACACGATAAGCTGTCAGATACTACGTTCAAAGTGTTAGACTATAATTGCGTAGAAATAATATATGCTGACTTTACCGTGTAGTCCGATGTTACATTCATCGCCACTGATAAAGTAGAACGTGAGAGAAAAATTACTTGGAATATCGAACGATATGCAGATGCTTTTACCGTCATTGGATCTCTGACTCACTGATATTGCAGACGATTTACTAACTAAATGATTGCTTTGAAAATTTGAATCGTAAATTGCAGTGACTCTCGTTTTTTTTTCATTCTAACGGATTTGTATTTATTTATCTGCCCAAAGACAATTCCTTCAGTCTCCTTTTTTCACTGGTAAAGATACATTACATACTGGTAAGGGTAATTCGTTATGTAAGATGTCATTGCATTTTTTATCTGTAAGATTTAAGAAATTTTCATAAATTATCTTGCGAAAAGATTCTCAGTGGAATTTATGTAAAATAACTTAATGCTAAATTTGTACAAATGCACCATTTATTTAAATCTGATCTGTTTTATCAAGCTTTGATGACGTATATTTCTGTATTAGATTTTTGTAGCATTGGGATCATCAAACAGCTGTCATGAGTTCAGATATCAATAATAAACCTCAAAATGAAGAGAAAACCAGAGGTAAGCCAATATTTAATAATTGTTTTGTTGAATTTACAATGATTTGTTGCTAAAAAATGGTTGATAATTGATCAATAATTGTAATATTCAATTTTTGTACAGTATTTGAAGAAGTCAATATTTCCATGCCATGGGGTAGCATAAGCGGTTAGTAGATTTTTATATCACTAATTTGTAACTATTACCACTGTTTGTTTGCACATTATTGTTATTGCTGTTAAATGAGAACAGTAGAAATTATGTTATTTTACATAAAGTACCACTTGTCATCGTGATTTATTATATAAAATGTAGGCCAATGGTGGGGTCCATCCAATGTACAACCAATACTTGCACTGCACGGATGGCAGGACAATGCAGGAACATTTGCAAATCTTGCACCGATGCTTGCAGATGATGTAGCCATTCTGAGTATAGAACTTCCAGGCCATGGCTTTTCTTCTCACTTTCCACCAGGACAATTTTATTATTTATTTTGGGAAGGCATGATAATTGTTCGTAGAATTGTTAGGCACTACAAATGGGATAAGGTTAGATTGTGCGAATCAAAATATTAGTTAAAAATTGCTTTATGTGTAAAGGTCACAAATGATAAAGTAAATAGCAAATGCTGGAAGTACCAGTATTTGTTATTTGAAACACACAAAACTTGCTCCAACACTAATGATTCGAAAAAAATGGCATCTAAGACAAAAGTTTTTTAAAATGGGCTTTTTTTCACTCTTTTAGAAAATATGAGATATTGAAAAAGATGTGTCAAATTGAAAAGATTGTTAACTTTTTATGACCCATCTATATTTATCACTAAATGGATTATATGTCTTAAAACTAAATGTATTGTTTGTGCAATTAATTTTCAGTCTTAACAATTCACAATTTTTTAATATTTTTGTAATATTCAATAAATCCTGTGAATTGTTATCAAATAAATTATAGCACTTTACAAAATTCTAACTTACACATAATATACATAATCTTTCATTTACTTAATAGTTGACATTATTTTTATATTCGTCTGGTTTTCTAATAACAAAGTTCATTATCCACAGGAAAATGGTGGGGTCCAAAAGAGGTACAACCAATCTTAGCATTGCATGGGCGACAAGATAATGCAGGCAGCTTTGATAATTTAATTCCATTGATAGATAGTGAGATTTCAGTGCTGTGTTTGGATTTACCAGGTCATGGTTTATCTTCTCATTATTTAAAAGGCCAGTTTTATTATGTGCATTGGGAGGGCATCATTCTACTTCGTAGAATCATAAATCATTACAAATGGAAAAAGGTTAGCTCATGAATAAAAATAAAGAAATTCAAAGACATTAAATATAATCGGAGCAAGTTTGTATTAAAAAATGAATATTTTGTGAATATCAAAAATGATTGGTATTTCTAGCATTGTCGAATTTATTTTCATCTTTTGTTTACCGAAGACATTCCAAATATTTTTAACTGCTTAAACTGTTTTACTAATACATAAACATTCGTATATATTTTTCTTAGTTTTGGTTTTATACTTTTTCTAGGTAAAACTTCTTGGCCATTCTCTAGGAGGTGCCATATCTTTCCTATATGCAGCATCATATCCTGATGAAGTGCAATTTGTAATAAGTTTAGATATTGTTAGTCCGAATGTAAAAGACATAACAAAAACAGTCAATATAACTGGTGATCATATTGACAAGTTCCTTAAATATGAAACTTTGACACTTGATAATGTGCCTTGCTATGAATATAATGAAATGATAAGTATAGTGGAAGATGCCTATGGAGGTTCGATCACGAGAAAAAGTGCAGAAACTTTAATGAAAAGGGGTATGCAACCTGCACTTGCTCCAGGAAAATACTATTTTAGTAGAGATCCAAGACTTAAGGTGAGAATACATTTTTATTATATTCAAAAGTCTCATTAATAGAGCTTACTTTTAATTACTTTTAATTTTTAGGTATCACTATTGGGGATGCTATCTTTGGATTTAGTATTAGCCTATGCTGCTCAAATTAAGTGTGCTTATTTAAATATCCGAGCTGTACCTGGAATGATATTTGAGCAACCAGAAAATTATCATAAAGTTCTAGATGTTATAAAAGAAACATCGCGAATGTTTGAATATCACGAAGTACAAGGGACGCATCACGTCCATCTAAACGATCCAGAACAAGTAGCTCCAATTATTAACAAATTCATCAAATCTTTATAACATGAACTAGTTTAGTTGCCGCAGTCTTGATTTCAGGTGCTCTGCTAAAAGTTCATTTCGAATATTATAAGTATAAATATAAATAGGCTGAGATTCTCTTCCAATGGACGTATATAATTTATTTAATTTTTCGACCGAAGCATTGACTGTTTCGAATCTATTTAGAGAATTTAATTGCATTTACTTACAATTAATATTTAATTAAACATTGTCAGTTTATGAAAACGCATTGAAGGCGTTTTGTTGTGATTTTTTAAATCTTAAATAGCAATTAAGTATTGTTATTGATTTAATAATAAAATGCTTAAGGTAACAAAATATATGAAATGGTTATATATGTTAAATACCAATCAGATTTTAATAGCTGTGGTACACGTGAAATAACGCATTGTGTTGTTTTTTTAGAAATTAATTGTATATTTTTGCATGAAAATAAATGTACTCCCTCTTCTATAGAATCAAGAATGGTTTGGCTTTTTGACTTCGAAAATAAACATAAGATATAAATAATAGCTTATGAACATAAGCTTGAGTAATAATTGAGTGAAATATAGAGTGGCAAAATGAGTCATGAATTTTGAGCATAAAAAATGTTATTGTACAAAAATGAAGACACGTTGCGATCTCTTTGTATGTACCTGTTTTGGAAAATGATGTATTATAATCTAATACATCGATAAAATAACGAATAAGTATGAAATAAAAGAAATTACATCTTAGAAAATGCTAGTCAAATATATATGCGAATTACTCGGTACTACGTTACAGTTCTGTACGATAATGTATACATGCATGCAGACATACACATTCTGCGATTGTACCGCAAAAAATGGATGTGTTGCGCACGGCCTCGAACCGGTGACGATACCGCGACTATCGGGTTTACCTATTTTTTGCCTAGGCATGTATTGCTTCAATGCACCGAAGCAATGCACAGACCGACTACTCTAAGGCAAAGTTCCATGCTATTATTGAAAAAGATCTGGCTTCTAGGATATAAAGTTTTTATCATGACATTCTTTGTCATTTTGTGAAAGTAACTTATATAATAAGAGGGTACACATGTGCAAATGTAAATGAATTTTATTTCTAAGATAAGACCGATATGATACATTATTATCGTACACATCCGATACAGTATAAAACAAACCAAACAAAATAAAGAGAAAATACACAGATTTACTCAAAGCTTCCAGTTTCATATAAAAATGTAACATCAAAGATCAATATTTCAGTCCAAAAAAATGGAATTCTTTGCAAAAAAAGTTTATCACTATTTCCGAGCGTTAGTTTTTCTGTAAATCCTGATTTGAAATATTTAGAAAGAACATGAAACTTGAGCTCAGTTATCTTGTTTCTTAATTTTTTAAGGTATTTATAAATTAATGGGTTAAACGAGGCACAAGGTTCATTTAGTTTACATAATTTTTCATACCTGCATAGATATCTCCTCGCGTCAGTAGACAAACTCAGGTCTGTCACAACAATAAGCGCGCACAAGTGCGCTTCGCAACCGGACAACAGCTCGCTCGCTTATATATATATATATATATATATATATATATATATATATAATACACAGGTGACACGTGTTTTGTATACACCGGTGTACCAGATAAAAATGCTAGTTGAGGCGCATAGGTATCAAGAATTTCCGGTTCTTTGAATTTTCCTTTGAAAAATAATAACCGATTCGCTCTTTTGGTATCGTTGTGTATATGTTTAATATTTTTTCGGTCGCGTGTATACATATTTATGTACAATTCATTTTAAGGATATATAATAGCATAATCGAGACCGATACGCGCAGCGGAATAAGAGAGTCGGTTCGTTTGTTCAGGTGAGAAGCGGATCCACACACAAATCATCTCTTTCTCTCTTTTTTTTCTCTTTCTCCTTCTTTTTATAACGTATGCATTATAGCGCGAGATAAAGAGGACGTAAAGGGAGGGGAGAAAGGGGACCGATCCCCAAAAAAGTCGGTGCGACAGTGTCAGTCACCTAGTGGAGATCGGCCGAGAAGAACCTGCGCTACAACCGGTACAACCGGAACGGTTTTCCTATGAAAACTTTCCTAAAGTAAGTTCCGTCCTGGGTCTTATATCTTACTCATATTCTTGCTGTATTTTAGTAGATTCTTTCCTAAGGTAAATTCATCAGTTTTTCATAGATTATTTTCTTATAATACAATTATTTTTATATTTTTTTATAGTTTTTGTAAAGGTATGAACAGTGCGTGCACGTGTTTCACGACTCTGTACACGTGTAGTTTTGCACACACACGCACATATATATAGTTTTAGTAAATTTTACTTTGGATAATGCAATATTTTCATTTCAAGATTCATTATACTTTTGTTATTTTGTTCTGTACAGCTTACATCCTTCATGAATGGATAAATTCGAAACGACCAACATTTATTTTTAATCATATACATAGCTTTCCAATGTTTACAAATAAAGAGTATTCTAATAACTAGAATAGAAATCCGATTAAAATTTGGCTTTATTTAATATTCAACGTTTGAAACTAATTAAATGTAACAAGCGAGGTTGAACATTCATTCTAAAAAGAGTCAATGTCTTTTATCGAACAAGAAGTTATTCGCAACCGCCAAGAAACGCATTTGTTTTTCTTAAAACAATTGAAAATCCACGTTTCAAATAAAGCACAGAAACTATTCGTCCGTCCTTTTTCAAATCAATTTTAATATGCCCATATCAATTGAGCAGTCGTTTTTACAACGATAAGTATATACGTATCTATACGGTTGCTGCATACATCAATAGATTAAGAAATTCTATATAGCTATTTAACGGCTCGTCGTAATAACTTTGTTTGTTTTTTTTTATCAAAAAATACGACTTATTTCTGAAGAAAAAACCAGGTTCCATTCACACAAATTAGACGTATAGGAGATACATCTGAAGATTGTAAAAAAATTGTAAAAAAAAAACAATTATTCTTGAACATTCTCTCAGTATTGGGGATAATTTGTTCGCGACCCGAATCAATCGAGGCGAGCGCACGAAATTTCCTCGAAAAACGCCTTTGGACTCTTGAAGTGGAAAAATGTTCTTATCGAAACATTTGCACGCATCTATAATCTATAACGTTTCCCCTCGAAAAAGCTCTGCTCCTGCGTGTGCACATAAGTTGATACTATCGACATGCGCAAGACATTAAAAAAAATAGAGAAATGCTTGGCAAGTCACGATTCGACACTTAAATGCACAAAGTCCTTCCGAAGAAGCTCCGCGTTGAAGTCGCGGCATAAAGTAGAAAAAAAAGACCGGCTTATCGCGCATTATCACTCGCGCGCGCACACGTCCTCTATGCGCATATAATTTTCGACTTACAGTCAGTGTGCGATTATTAGCGCGGGTGTGTGCACACGCGAGAGAAAGAGTAAAAATTGTCTTTTATGCGTCATCGTGGAGTTAGGACAGGTGCATAATGTAACGAAAGATGAGGAGGAGAGCTTCGTTCATGCGGTACTCTCAATTTTTTTCACTGGCAATAGGGTGAGTGCGATTTTTTTTTTTTTTTTTTTTTTTTTTTTTTTTTATTACACACCGCTATTTCAATACTTTCTTTCGTGTGTTGCAGTAGGAAAAGGGAATATTCACGAACTACACGAATTCGTTCTTAAGTACCTTTGCAGCTTGCAGAACGTTATCGGTAAGAGCGCGTATTTTCAAAAAAAAAAGATATTTTTGTATATATTGAAGTAAACGATAAACTGAGACAGACTAATATTTTTAACGTTAAATTTGCATCTAGACTAACTGCTTCAGGTAGTGTATGTATACGTATGTGAATGTATATGAGTATGTATATCTTCTTATATTTTGCAGTTTCACGCATTACAACTGTATTCCGGTCGCCACTGGAACGTACATGAATTTCTGACGCGAATACTTTTTACGTAATGCCAAAGCAAACGAGAGATATACACTTCCTCGTTTCTAAGCAGTTTCCAGAGTTTCGAAATTTCTAAATTATGTTGATTCTGAGGGGTTTAATTTTATGCGGGCAAACAGAGTATCATCATGTCACTTTTCGGTATATACTCACGTTCGCTTATCGCTCGCTCTGTTCTCGGAGTTACGGCCGATTTCTGTTCGCTCTAATTTTCGGTTATATAATTTTTTTTTTCCTATGCGTATAATGGCGTCTAATTTAATGCAATTATGTGACAATAAAACGAGGACAGTTTAACGAGTAACGATCGTCTAATTGTTCGTTGCTTTGTATATGAAATCCTTGACCTTTCAAAAAACTTTGAATAATAATAAAAGTAATAATAATAATATTATTTTTATATCAAAATGTATATCCGAGTATAGGCATACATATACAAATAAATTTAGAGAACAAATTCCTTCTCTTGTAATTCATCATTTTATTATTTAACATGTAATGTATATTTTAAGGTCTTATATGTTTTTTTTTAATTAATAACGTAATTTATAGCTAAATTTAGTGTCTATAATTTTTTGTTTACAGTAAATAAAATGATTAAAAAGGCTTCACCTGGTCCATCGATCCCAACGATCAGTAAACTGTATTATTAAACAAGTTTGTTCGTTCGGCTCGAGTTATTAGGTGAGCCTCGCCGACGATTCATAGTGTCAATAACTCCATAGTTTCATAATTATTTTTAATATATATATATATATACTGTACAATATTATGAAGAAATTGAATGTAGAAAAAATGTATTCGAACATTATTTCTGGCCCGTATTAAAGTATAAGAAGTTCCGCGTCATTTCTGCAGCAATCTGCGATAAGCCGCAGCCAAGTCACGAAGCTCCTGCTCGTTCGGTGTGAATGTTGATTCTGTTCGTAGTATGGCTTTAGATTTTTCCAATTCCTGAAAATTTCAAAACGCGTATCTACTTTTAAATATTATAACAAGTATTATTTTCCGTACAAAATGTTTGATTTTACGTATAAAGTTTCGTATTTGTTCAGATGGTAATGTTTTTAAATTTTGGGTAAAAGACCGGTAGTAAGGTATCGTAACATGGATCCATTTATATCTGCGTCCTTATCAAAATCAAACATTTTATATGGTAATATTATCGCCAATTGACATAATATTGCTGCTGCTAATTTACCTTTAATAACCGTTGGTTTCGAGCATGTGATACTTCTCGTTGATAGCGCAAATTCGAAAGCGGCGAGGAACTTTTATTTTTCAATTCCACTTCTCGACGCAATTCTTCGCTGGAAAATGTATTGTCAAATGTGTTTTTCACTATTTAAAACTACAAATTTTTCATTACTCTATTTGCTCGTCAATTGTATTATATTTACGTCATACCATTCTCGTATCCTTTTCTCGAGATCTTTTTCCTGTTCAGAGAACTTCTCCAAAATCTCTCGAAATTCATTGTTTTGCTGCTGTGGCTGATACATTCTATTATTTTCTACAATTGTTTCTGTTATTATCAGGTGCGTCAATAGTTTGACGAAGTAAACACACGCTTCTTGTAAACGTGCACGTGAACGTATGCAGTCGACTTTATAAAAGGCAACTTATTTGTGGGTATACGTGTAACGTTGGCAACCGCGAGAATCGATCTCGAAATTACGATACCAAAGTCAAACCGTGAGCATGGATGGTTATAGTTTTTTCCCTAATATTTCTTTATGTTACTTTTAGGATCAATAAATAATGACTAAAATTGAGCATCAAATGGTTTTTTCATTGGTAACAATATTCATAGAACGTTGTTTTATCATTTTAGAATATAATTAATTTCTAAGAACATTTTCAGTAACAAAAAATTATATAATTTTTATTTTCTATATTTATAATTTTCGTTAAAATATTTTGCATTCAAATTTTAGTTAACGTTTATGGCTTATAATATAAATACGCAGTTTTCATATTCACATATTTACTTATTTAATAAAATGCTAATCAAACATTCACTGGGTAACCAACTGATTAGAGTAGTTACTCCTCTATTGTCTGGGATTTCGGCTGTAAAATAATTTATTTTGTTCAATTTGATTGTAATATATGGAATGATTGTACAACAAAAATTGTTTACCATTATGTAGATGTGACTTGGTATTGACCTTTCTATAACCTCGGTAAGTCTTGTTTTATTTAATTTATACTCCTCGTCTGAAATAGAAAATCAATCAGTTATTCGCATGTACATTAGCGGAAAATTCTCAGAAAATTGATAATTACCAGCAGGAACTGTTAGCGACAGTGACGGAAGAGCTACGAAACCAGCAACTAACGGTCGAAGAATCCATTCGACCTTTTTTGCGCTTTCTGGAAGAATGCAGATGTCCATCTGAAATGTTCAGAATTTATTTTTAATATTTTTAATACACCATTTATTCTTATTCGATTAAAGATAATTTGTGAAAAAATGTACCTGCTTATGGCCAGCGAACATAAAAGCATCGCTGGATTCCATACTCAGCCGTAACGTAATTAAGTAATCAGAATGATTTTTTATTAAGTATGAAACACACAATGGTGTACGAACCCAACCATGAGGCGGTAGTTTACTCTCTAGACCTATAATTGCATCCTCGACCCACAATGGCGTTAGAGTAACGCTACTACTCGTGACTACAGCATCTTTAGCATTTGACCTTTGACAAAAGGGAAAAAGAAATTTAGTTTACGTAACATAATTCTTTTACTAGATAACATTAATTAGTCTACCGTTTCCATTTTAAAGTGTAAATTCCGGTACTAGTAGGTTGTTCACTACCAATTTTCGGAACAATGCAATAGACATCAGTACCAGTTTCTCCTTCTCGCAATACAGTGTGCTTTAAAATACTTTTCTGAGATGATTCGTTTTCCTTAGATATTGAATTACCCTTAAAACATGAACATATAAAAAAATTATACAATAATACAAAAATGATTACTCTAAATGCATAATTACCAGTTCTATAGAGGTATCTACTATTTCTATAGGCCAGGGCGAAGTGCATGTAATATGAGGCATTATAAACAGTGGTTCATCAATGAATCCTTTTGTGAGAGGTTCATATAACATTGTGTAAAACTGAGTAGACGCGTCGAAAGGTTTAACAACTGCAAAGGAGTAGTTTATTTCTTTCGAGTCCTTTTTGTCACCAGGCCGCAAATATTCCACCTTGAATAGAACGAAAGAAACATAAAATCATTAATGCTCTAATTAAATACTACTTTTTGAAATTTAAATAACCATTACCTTAATATTAAAGTTTCTATCTCCGACATTGTGAGATCTAACATACACGATTCGGTGAGCAGAACTGTTGGCATTTATAGTATTAATTTCAGCTGCTATAGAAGTGTTTTTTTCACTCATGTTTAAACTTAATTCGGCTAATAAATAAAATTATAAATTATAGTTTCTTATTTACTAATACTTATTTATGCATAGACAAAAAAGTTAACTTACTCAATTGTTCACTGTTATTATCTTGCAACAAATTCATGAATATATTTACTCTATTAATATTCTCATTAGTTGTTACTAATATTTTTACAGGAAACCATTCTCCCAAGAGAGCTGGATGTTTAGATTCCATTATTATTGTTACGTTACATTCCTCTTGTTGTATTTTCGCAGTAACAACCGGCCGGATTGTATTAAAAATTCCTCCTCTACGTGATAACAGAAAATTAAAATATTTTTTTAAGTATCGAATATTCTAATATGAATTCGTAAAAATAAATTGTACCGGAGTTGTTGAATCTCTGGATACAAGCGATCAAGATGATTGGTTTCTCTACCGGCAGCTGAAAATCGTAGTATAACACAACATCGTTTATCATTTCCAAGATACAAGGATATTGTACTGATTTGAATTTCAGAAGAATCATTTTGTTGTGGAGCTTTAAATTGACATATAAATTTCTTTGATTGTTTGGCACTTAATACAATATTGCCTTGCCCAACAGCTTCAGAAACGGGAAATTCAGAATTGTAACCCGGACTAGTGACTGTCACTGTTACATTCGAAAATGCAACATCACTATGATACAAATTCCTAAAAATTTTCATACACATCATTAATAGCATCGAATCTTCGTTCGTAATTATATTTCAATTGCATACCTAATAAAGACTTCTATTGTAACCATGAAATTAACGGTATATTTTGTTTGAGTAAAACGTGCCTTAACATCAATAAAAGACATCATATTATCATCATCTATTGTAAAAATAAAGGGTTCATTTCTGTTGACTTGTGTCATCCATTTGTCTACAGCAGAGCCCTTCAAATCGTCAGCTAATTCTGGTTCTGGATTGGGTGGTTTACCCTAAAAAATACATTTGAAATATTATAAAAAGAGATTAAAATTAATCTGGTATTTAAAAAGTATTTTAACCTGCAGGATATTCATAATATTTTCAAAAATACTTGTTTTTCGTTCTGTAGAAAACATTGTTGAAGGTCCTAATGCTTCTAAAGCTAACGTGAGATAATCTTGAATACTCGCAGATAAATATGCAGCCTTGAGCGCACTTTTTAATATATCTGTGAGTAAAACAGGCCATCTTTCGCTGCGATATTCCCATAGCATGTGCATGAGTAACCTTGAAATAGAAATATTTTTATAATATTTGTATGAATTAAAAAGTGACGATTAATAATATACTCACGTCAATACTTTCCCATAATCTTTACAATTGAAATATTCTTCAGCCATTTGTTCAACTAGAATATAGTTAGATTATTGTAATCATCTATGAATATAAATCAGTTGCGAATTAAGGACAATAAAAAAATGTTTACCTAAAAGACGGCGCATTCTAGGGCATCTATAAATTTTAAATTGCGAAATTGCATTACCCAATAAACCTATTATAATCATCTGTAAACGAATATATAATTATTTAGATTAGTATGAAAAAAGAGAAGTTATTGAAGCTTAATTAGCAAATCTTACTGAATGATTAACAGTATTTTTTTCTTTATATTGCAGAGCTAGAATGGCAGCAGTTTCTCGCGTCATATCCGCTGGTTCTGCATTCAATTTACCAGGTCTCCAAGGTCTCTGGCCGTAGAACTCCAGTTTTTCCTCTCCGGCCAGCGGGTCTGGATCAGGATACATATCAATATTCTAAACAAAATAATGAGAATCTTAGTTATCTTAATTTTTTTCACTGTATTTTTTCACAGAATTTCAATTTCGACATACTTGGCAAAGCTCCTTGCATGAAATATGTCTTTGAGATGCGTGAGATGCAGCTAATTGAAAATAATATCCAGGATGTTGCGTCTGAACAGCAGGCAATCCTTGCCTGATTGCTTCATCAAAAAGTTCAGCAAAGGTTGAATATTGATTAGACATCCAAGCATGATGTTCAAACATAAGCTCTTTTGGTCCTGTCCTTGTCTTAAATCTCTCGGTATGGTTTCGGAAATGAACTATCGCATCCTTTGGAAGTTTAAGACTAAACATGAGTCTACAGAGTTTGTAGTTTATGAAGGATGCTACAGTTTTTATCTCTAGAGAGTTTGTGTCTACCATTCGAATATCTAATAGATTATTGTATGCTTGCTGATAATGTCTGAATATTTATAAATAATATGATGTTAAATTTGATTTAATAATTAGTTGAAAAACTTGAAGATCTATCTTACTTGTAAGCTGTATTTTGATCTTGTTTTAACTCGTTCAGAAAAGCCATTTTAAATTGATGTCTTACAAATAAATATTGATGGGCAGTTTTGTTTAATTGTTCTCTGTGATTTTTAACTATTCGATACTCTTGATGATAAAAACTTTGAGCTAAGTCATACAAAACGTGTTCTAATCTAAAACATTAAAAACAAAATTTGTAGTCGTTGCATTATAAACCTATAATTAGGTTTATAAATATCATCTACCTAAATGTGTAGCCTAACAAATGATCTGCATAGGGCAAAAAATAAAGAGTTTTAGCAGGCAACTCGCAAGCAGCACAGAGTGCAGTTGCACGTTCTGTAGCTACCATATCTTCTGTACCAGGAGGTAGTGGTGCTTCCTTCTGTATTAATACTACAGAAATCTTAGTATTCCTCCCTTCTAAGGCAGCCCTGAGAAGTGAAATATTATCGATATAAATCTTTAATACATTATTTATCTTTATCTTTAATACATAAATAAAACAAAATTTCACAACTAATGTATAACCTCAATGATTGCACCCTTGAAGCGCATTCCATTTTTTTCTCATTCCATTGTAAATCATGCCAATCTAGATCATAAAAAACAACAATCACTGCTGGTATTTCATGTAAATACTTATTCATCCAATTTCTTTTGAGTATTCCTTTCGGTATATACCATTCATATGAGTTACGCTACAAAATAATCATGTTGCATTATGTATAATTCAAGAAAATGATAAGATAATGCTTAGAATGTATAAATGATGATACAGGTAAAACACACTAACTTTTGGTTTAACAGTAGGAAATTCATGAGTGCTATTGATCAATTTGAAGTGTACAGCTGCACCATCGGGTCGTCGATTATTATTAAAAGCATCCCAAATGGAATGATGAATGGTGTTACCGATATCCAAACCAACCAAGCCAACGAGAGCTAATGGCCTGGTTGTTAATTCTGTTGGTAAATCTGACATTTTGCAGGATATTTAATACATGACAGGGCACTGATCAAATCTCAATGACAAGAAAAATGTTCCTTTTTCAAATTTACATAAATTCGCATGTATTTATATGTATTTATTAGTTACTACGCGAATATGTAAGCGTAACTAGCTAATTTACAGCAAGTACGACAGAATCATTTTCTCCACTAGCTTTGAATAATCATTAAAGTTTTATATATATACTTTTAAGTATTAATGCAGTTCAATCATGATGATGTTTATCGGTGACAGCTGAGTATTTTCAGGTTAAGTTTTTTATTCAGTGAAATAATTAAAGTGGCACACCTGGCGGTGAGCTTGATAAGCATTATTATTGGCCCAGCTGACTCCAAATTTCGAAATTTGGCGGCCCCTTATCCGTCCGCTCTCCAGACTTTCAGAGTCCAGTAACTAAATAGCTTATCACATTGTGCAGTTGTGATTTTTAGAATAAAGATGAAGTTTATAGCATTATTTTTACAATCCGAATAATGACCGGACCCCACTAAAGTGCCACCAACTCCATAAGCTTTCATTAGGATTGTGTTTTCTTTGCGTGTTCTTTATTGGTTACCGCCGATTACCAATAAATATGACTAATTTAACAAGACTTGAAACTATAAAACTGGATTTACGATCTTTACTAGTATCGAGAAATAGTCAAAACATAACCTTGCCATTTCTCAATAAATTATACAAAAATTTAACAGAACAAGACATACCATATACTGACTTCAATTTTACAAGTTTAAGAGAATTTTTAAATAGCATGCCTAAAATACTTTATCTTAAAAATAATAAAAACAACGAATTGTGTGTCTATCACATTGAATCTGAACAGTCAAAGCATATTAGTCGTTTAGTCTCTTTAGAAAAAACAGAAAATTCTCGAAATAAAAAAATGCAACTGAAAAATAATGTTATCGATCCCAGTTTACTTAATCAAATTTTATTAGAATTATGTGAGTCAACACCACAGAATGGTAGAAACAAAAAAGTAAAAAAGATTGATGTTTTATCCAGTATTGAAAATAAAAATGGAAATTATACATTTTACACTACAAAGGATCTTAATAATCAATTAAATGAATTAGATCATATATTGTATTATAATGATGACTACATCTATTTTAAGGCTGGAGTTTCTTTAAGTAAAGTTGAAAATAAGAATAAGAAGAAAGATGATAAAAATAATAATGATGTAATAAATAATTCAGTTAGTTGCCTGATTAAACAAAGTACAAAGGAAAGATTGAAAAAATTAATACAAAAGCATCCTGATGGAATGAAGTGCTGTGATCTTCCAAAAATATATCAACGTGAATATAAATTCAATTTAGAATACACTGATTTGGGTTTTAATAGCATAATCGAGTTCGTTAGAGCTCTACCTGATATTTTGAAAATTGTGACATCTCCTCATGTTGGACAGCAATTAGTTGTAGAAGCAGAAACTGTAGTAAATAGTTATCGGACATTAGATACAAAACAATTACCTCAAAAAATGGTAACATATTTATTCACATTATTATTTGAATTTCAATGATATTTATAATTAATTATTATACACTATTATTACAGCTTAGTACAGATACAATGTCATTGAACTCTGGTAAATTTTTCTATAATGAAACTATCGATCAAGTTTGCCTAAAAACCATTTTAACAGATGGTCAAAATCAATTGGATATTGTAGTTTCTGAAGTATGTAATCCTTCGTTTTTCTGGGTACGCCTTAGAAAAAATGGAATAATTATTACTAAACTAATGAAAAATTTACAGTAAGTATGATGTTTAAAGTAATTGTATCCGTTAGTTTTATACATGTTTCAATACTCAGCTTCGTAAATTACAGAGAATTTTATGAAAATCAAGACTTAGATAGTTGTAGGATACCATTGAAATTGGTTAAGCCAGGATTGCATGTGGCTTGTATATTTAATAATCAATGGCACAGAGGTATCGTCAAAAACATTAAACCAGGAGGACCATGGGTAAATATATTTTTTATTCAAATTATCTGTTTTTGAACAAAAAATACAATTCTATTACATTAAATTCACAGATATGCATTTGAATATAAAATGAATTAATATAATTTTGCAGAAACATATCCATTATAGAATTAATCTACTGAACTGTACCTCTGTATATTAATTCTTTATAGAAATTCTTTTTATAAATTAATAATTTATTTATGCCAACATATATATAATAATTCCTGTTATTTTCACAGATACATTTTTATGACTATGGTACTAATAAAATCTATAATTATGAGGATTTATATTTTCTAAATCAACAGTTTTCTGTAATTCCTGCTCAGGCAATACCTTGTACATTGCATAATGTAAAACCTGTTGGAGCTAATAAGTGGCCTTCTGATATTTGTGAAAAATTTCTAAAAAAAGTTTTTAATAAATTATTTATCGCTTATGTACTAAGCATTGATTATAAGGTATATTGTTATGTTTTATTTAAGTCAAATATCCTTTTTTATGATTTTCATAATTCTTTTTTTTCAGAGAAACTGTTTAGAGGTAAATTTGTTAGAAAAAAGTAGTGATTTGAATAATATAAATGTTAATAGCTGGATGATAGAAAACCAAATTGCTGAATGGGGAACACCAATTATATCAGGAAATATTTTTACTTTAAAATGTTGCAAGCAATATTTGCAGAATCTCAGTCCCGATCTACTTTTTAATGATACTAAAAATGCAAAACAAAGAGATACGAATTACATAATTAATTCAGTGAATTCTAAAATTTATGAAAAATGTACAACAATAAATCCTATTAACTTTAATAAGAAATTAGAAATATTAAGAAAATACAAAACAAACAAGTTGAATAATTCATTAGAATCTTCATGCAATAGTTCTTAAGGAGACTAAAAAATAATAAGATTATGTAAAGTTATTTCATTGAGAACCGATTTTTTCTTAATTTTTTTTTTTTAACTTTTAGAATTTGTATAATGCAGAGAGATTATATATTGTATGTTATTGTGTAAATGAAATTTCTACTTTGTAATAAATTACAATTAATATTGAAAGTTTGACTATAAAATAACGTTATTAACCAACCTTTATGATTATTATGAAATTACTAGGTACTTTTATAAAGCAATAACAATATTTCATAGTACAACATATTTATTTAACTTCCATTTCTCAAAGCTAACTTCATCAATCTGGAATTAGTTTAAATTACAATTTTAGCTTTCTTAAAAAATGGTACACAAATTTATTATATTATATAATTATATAATCTTTCAAAATACAGTCTAATTGTAACGTGTTTCCAAAGTCATAATAAGTAATAAAATAACATCTCAACTTAAAGTATATTAACATCGTCAAAATGATGTATTATACATGTATCGTTTCTTTTGAAGAACTGTGTCCATTTTTACATTTATCAAAAGAATTCATGTTAGGTGATAATGAACTTAAGGTATCGGAAAGTCCAGAGATATTTTCCAATATATCTAAAAAGTTTAATTTTAAAAAATTTATATTTTATTTTCGAATTGCATAAAGAAACATAAGGTTTTTTCTTACTTGTTAAATCCAAACTTTCACTTATAAGATCTATCTCAGTTTCGTCTAGAAAACTGTCCCTGCTAAACAAATGCTGCCTAACACTTGAAAGATTTCGCATTTTTAATTTATTTTCTATGGGTTTTTCAGGCTTGCAAGTTTTTGGAGTCTTATACATCACGGACCATTCTGTTCGCATCATTCGACCTTTTTGAATATACGGAATTAAAATCGACACGTCCGATTCATTTCGTAAAACAGTGTTTGCAGGCTGAATCGAAAGTGGTTGTTTACAGCTTTTTACTAAAAATGACAATATTTTATGATAATTTGAATTATTTTATATTTTTATAAAAATAAGTTTACCTGAATATGGTGTTCGTATATAAATTGAAGATTTTTGATCAAACGGTAATCCATGAATACTGGAGGGAAAACTGAGACTTATTGCACCTATAAATATAAACTGCTGTAATTGTATATATTGTTAGATTGATGTAGATATTTTCAAATTTACTTGTATAAATTAAATCTTTCTGCATTTTAGATTTACTTCCTTGCACAGTATTTAACGTAATAGAATTATTTACAATAGTAGAAAGTACAGGAAGTAATCTTTTAATCACTTTCAGCATTATTTCACAGCGTTTAATAACTCGAAGTTGTTCAGGAGCTGTAGCTTTATGAAGAAGAAACTTTTTAGAAGCCGCATCAGCTTCATAAATTGCTATAATTTAAAATAATGAGAAATTATTAAATTGTTTGTAACTGAACAATTAATACAATTTATTTATATACCAGCTTTAAATTCACGAATCATCATGACGGTTGGCTTTTCAATATTTTCTTGGCCAATATCTTCGACAGTAGCATTGATTTGCTTTGACAAAGCTAAAGCTCTTTGAACTACGTGTTGTACTTGCAATTGTGTTATGTCTTGTCGGTTATCCAGGCTGTTAGACATTTCATTGATACGTTCTTGTAAATCATCCAAAACAATCTAATTAAATTAATAATCTTAGTATTGATAACAATGACAAAATTAATAATTCTTTAAAATATACAATTTTTTACCTGGCAATATGCAGATGGATCAATGATTAGATTAACTGTACAATGAAATTTGTTTATTTCAAATTGCCATTGTTCAGTAAGAAGTTTTACGCAAGCTCGCATTTCTTTATTATTTGGATTCAAATAAAAAGCAGAAATAGCTGGTACTAATTCCATTTCAAGTGATTCAAAACTAGCTAGACAATTCTTAATTTTTGCAGATTCTGAAAATAGTTTAAAGTTTAAAATGTGCAAAGTAGTTATAATTTTTTTAGACTAGAAATAATTCATACTATTTTTATCTCTGCAACATGCAATGGCAAATTTTCCTATTAGCATAGCCTTATCTGACAATTGATCAAATTCTTCAATAGCTGAATCAAGATCATTTTTGGTTCGTTCACTAGCATTTAAAGAACTGCCACAAATTTTAATCAGCCTCTTTAATGCACTAAAAGGATCACTAAAGACTTCCATAACCAGTGTGAGTACAGAAATATTAATTTTTCTTTCTAAACGATACAAGGAATCTGTCAAAGTATTTATGAACAAATTGTTCATAGTTACATCTGGAGGATCGACTTGAAGTTGTTTCTTTAAATTTTCATATTCTGTTAAAATGGTTTGACAAGAACCACTGATAGCCTTAAAATTATATGGTTGACAAACTTGTGCTATTGACATTGCATGGGCAAACACGTCCTCTATGCCAAGCCACAAATCAGTGCAGTCTTTCATTTGTTCTGATTGTACTTTGTTAGATAATTTTAAAATAATATCTAAAACCAAATCATTTCTACGAATAAAAGTGAAAAAATTATTCATCAATTACATCATCAATTTTAGAAAATAAATTTTAAAGTGATAAATTAAAAGAGTATGATGTATTATTACCTATAAACAAAATTATTTTCTAGCTCATAATGCTCTTCTTCTTTTGATGGATTTGGAGCATCCATGATATTTAAAATAGATTCAAAGCAGAGACACAATCTTTCGCATACATATTTTTTACAAGTCTGCAATAAAATGAATTATATTAAATAGAATACTATGGGATACAATTAACCTATTTGAAAACTTTTGAGCATACGTAAATTGGGACATTTAATTGATGTTGCTCTTTTACAAGTTGTACTAGCATAAAAAATGATGTGCACAACTGGCAAACGAATAGCGCTAATCTATCTGTTAAAAGATTAGATGTAAGATTTTTCTTATAAATTTGCAAAGGTTTTAGGATTTCTGCTATAGATACTCCTAGTTCCTGAAACAATATAAGCATTTAGCACTTAATAATAATATAAGCATTTAGTACATAATGAGAAGTAGTCACAACATATTCAAGATACTTTTATATTTTGCACATCTTCTATTTCACAAGCAGAACACATTTCATTGATATAAAATAAGCAATCTTGAATGCTTTGTTTCATTAACAGAGTTTCTGACTTTTCTAAATTTTCTAATAAATTTTGAAATTTTTCAATAAGTGTAATAAATATCTTATCATCTGCTTGACTTGTCAATGCATTATTCTGGAAAAGTGGAAAAGTAGCGTTAATTTAATATTAGTAACATCAAAGTGTATATGCGAGAAATTACTGTTTTATTAAAGTCCATCGTGCAAAATTCATCAATGATCACTGCTATCTTTTTTTTGTTTTCATTGTAGTTGTCAATTTCTTCATTTGCGGCATTGTCAAATTTTTGGGCTAACAAATAAAGTTGGTCCAAAATCAATTTCCTCAACGATAGCATTTCAACACTATTATCACCTTCATCATTCAGTAATTCTGTCAGTTTTTTTATCTGTAGGAATATAAAAATGTTCAGATCTATGAATATTTGAAATATTCATTTCAGAATATAAGAATCAATTTTACCTGTTCTTCAATTGGTCTGAAGATTTTAAGCATTTGTTTAGTTTTAAGCGACATTATAAAAAATATTTATAGCCTCCGACTTTTCGCGTTACCTGTAACTTATCATTCAACGAAATAACTTAAGTGCAACTGTTTGTAAATACCAACCAGGTAACCAGATAATATTTGAAATAAGATAATGTAAATGCAAAGTGTATCTTGTTAGCATTGAAAGAGGAATGAGCAAAGATGAAATAAACTTAGATAAGATTATCTCAGCAGTAGATTGTTTTTGTACGTTATTACCGATTCGATATCTCGATCGAGTGCACGAAGGTAGCAACGTATGTAGAGCTGCTTCGAATAGCAAAGTTTGGTAACCAAACTGACCAAACTGGCCGCCAAAATAACGTTGAGATTTTCAACTGTCGCCAGATCAAGAATAAATGCATAACAAGTTCAAATTTTGAAAACATAACTACAGCAAAAGGGTAAGCGATTTTGCATAAAATTAAAAAAATTATTAAATGTTTTCAATGTAATAATCTGTATTATGAGATATAATAAAATCAAAGAGGATATAACAAAGTCCGAAAAATTTTAATTAATTTATGGTTTGAGCTATCAAAGAAGTAATTTTAATGAATTTATTAAAAAAATTGTCTTTTGGTAGATATCTCGCTCCGATGATCTCTCGAAATTTTGATATGATTAAATTGTTATAAGATTTCGATTGAAGCTTTCTATAGTGTTGTAAACCTAAGTTTAATTTTACACATCTAATGGAATGAAAATTATAATAATATAGCTTGACATCGTAAAATCGTTATTGCAGTCCTTTCGTATTTATACCTTTAGTAAACACACACACATGCATGTGTTTACTAAAGGTTTATGTGTATTCGTTGCACTGGAGAGGAGCCAGGCCAGGCAGACCCTTCAATCCCATTTGGTCGAACAACACTATATACTTAAGTTTTAGTTCGTTCACTCATTATAAGTAGTATTGGTGAGAATATTTGCGTTACACATGACTTATAAAGTAAAAACAGTCTTATGCTCTCCACCCGAATTCTTTTTTACGAACGATTAATGATAAATTACATATATCGTTTAAAAGGTATTTTTAAATCAACTCGAAAGAGCATGTCAGTTTAATATGTGATTCGACTAGAAAAATAAATTAGTGGAATCGCCTTGTTCTCTAGTGCTTTAGTGAAAAGTGCCTCTAACGTTCTATATATACCGGTATTTAGGTATATAATTTGATTGTAAACTCGTGTCGTGCCCCAGATAGTGTACGGTGTAAATATAGGTATAGTATAGCATTCTAATGCATAGCATAAGGATAGCGAGAGGAGGAAAGAAAAATAACAATTTTGTAGATTTCAGTTTAGTTTATTTTTTTTTAGCAAGTGGATTTTCAAAAGTCAATAATACAGAGACGAGGACACGCTCAAGTGCAGTAGTAATAGGTATATAACGAGCAGCCCAGATTTAAAAGTGTCAGTTGTGGCCGAGAGCACGTTTCGTCTGTCAAAGGGGGCGATAACTCTCCTTGAGATACACGGAAACAATCTACACACTCTTGTACATACCTATACCTATAGTAGTCTGAAAGATTTTTTCAGCCTAAATTCACGAATCGGGTTGCACACATCTCAACATTCAGCTTCGAAAATATATGTATCGAATACCGAGGCTGATTAAACAAACATTGGCATTTATATATAACGCGTCGGTCACGGGAAGAAAAAAGGAAAAAACAAAAAAAAAACAGAGCTATGCACAGCCGCAAAAATATATAGTCGTGTGTGCGCGCGTATATGTAAACGATCGCGTATCTCATCCGTGGAATTCCAATAAGCAGCTAATTTAAAGCGGTGTTTCTCGGTGTTTCTCGGTGTTTCTCGGGCGGCATGCAGAGGTCAACGCGCTTCTATGACGATACAATTCTCTCCTGCAGAGAACAAATGGCTGTACAAGAGTTTATGTCCACTTCCTCGATTGACTCTCCTTTGTCGCGTTCGGGGATTTCTCGTGCTTTTGTCGATTCTTGTGGCGCCGCCGGAATTGGCCCTGAGAGGAAAAAAGCCTATATTGTATATAGTCGCATGCGCGGAATGCCAAACTCTTTCCATCGCAAAACTTCAGGAAGCGTCGGCCGAACGGCATAGAGAATAAACGAAGATCTTTTTTTCTTTCTTTTTCTTCGGCGTAAATATATACAAACAATACTTGCTCAATTTCGGCTGTAAGGCGTTTTTTATCGGGATCCCGATTGAATTTCACTGATTATTCTTTGTCAATTCAGAAATACAACATGGACATTCGTTCGTGCGCAAATATGATTTTTATTATTATTATACAAATGATCTCTTGATCGATCTGACATTTACAAAATACAGTATAACACACGCAAGTACTGTACAACCTAATGGTTCAATAAATTACTATATATAGTGACGTAATAATATGTAGATAGCATAAGTAAATTTCATATAATAATAATAATAATAATAATAATAATAATAATAGCAAATAGTTATAATATTAATTATAATTATAGTAATAATAATAAGAACAAGATTTTCAATGTAAGCTTCAAATAAATATAGTTACACAATGTATAGTATATATTTATAACTACGAGATAATAATAGTTAATATATGTGTCGAAACGCTGTATACACAGCATGTATGTGTTTACAATCGGAATGAGAGAGAAATGTACAAAAAAGATGTTTTATGGTTTCGAAGATGAGTCAAATGCAAATAGGAGGTACATATAACTTACAGGCAGTATTGTATAATATGTACAGAAAGTGTGTGTGTGTGTGTGTATATGTTGTATGTTTTGTAAAAGAATGCAGAGGGGATGTATAATACAATGATATATGCGTGAACTCGTAAAAATCATAGCGCAACGTAATGTTAATATCACAGTTGAAAAAGACCGGCGTCGGCGACTGCGGTGGTAACGACGGCTCACAAGATATGGTATAATTAACACATAAGAGAAAGAAATGGATAGAGAGCGACAATAATTAAACGCGCACATACGGAAGTTAAAAAGAAAAAATGTATATGTATAGAAGTTGTGAAGCGCAAAGGACGGAAGATATGTGCGTTACAAACTTACAAACAACACGCGTCGCTCGCGCACAGAACACACACGCGCACACGCGCACACGCACACGCACACGCACACGCACACGCGCACATATATATGTACACATATATACCATACATATACATATACATAGATACATATGATAATTGCTCTTCATTCGGAGAATATCGCGTATTCAAGAGCAAGCGCACTCAAGGACGCGCATGTCTTTCCAGTTGGAGACTTTGAGCTTGGAGGGGTCGTTCTCGTCCAAATAGATTATCTCGAGCTCGGCGAGTTTACTCGGCGCACAGCAGGGTCGAGGTGCTTTCTTCCGGTCTTCCTTCCAGATGAGACTCTGAAGGAGCGCGTGGTGATGCGCTGGATTGTATCGGGGCGGACAGCGACCCTTGCAGTAGCCCGCGTCGAAGCTCTTCGGTTGAATTATGAAATCGAAACCTTCGAGGTCCTTGAAGGTAACGCTCATGTGGTGTCGGCAGCACTTTCTCGCTTCGCCCCGACATTCCGTACGTCGGCCTCGATGAAGGGACATCAGCTGTTGCTGCTCGCGCGCCGACCGTTTCGTTCGCTCGTGAGGCCAGATTTCCTGTTTTTCCTCGACTTCGTCGTCGTTTTCGGGGTAGAAGGCATGAACGTTCAGCGCCGCTGAACTTGCGCGAACGCCTCGCGCGTGAGACGATCCCTTTTCCTAAATAAGTTTCAAAACAGAGAAGAGAAAACAGCAGTCAGATTCGTCGGTTCTTTTATTTTCTTTTTTATTTTCTTTGAAAATTCAGCGAATTTCCCTTGAAGAGTTTATTACAGAGTTATAGTGGTGCAGCTCTTTTTTGGAAAAGCATGTATAAGCAGCTTTCTACGTATGGCCGCTTCTACGATTTTCATCGTAATGCACGTTTAAATAAATAAACGTACATATATATAAGTACACTCACCTGCATTCTGAGCAGCTGTACAAGCAGCTGAAGAGGTTCGTTAGAGCCAAGGGCGGCAGCCACCTCGTCGCTAATCTCAAACTCGAGCCAACGCCTTTGCAAGCTACTGGCAGATCGTCGTACCGGTTGTCTCGTCAACAGCCGTCTCCTCGATCCTCGTCGTCTTCGGTAAACTTTTGCCTCGAGCTCGTCGTCGTCTGATTCATCGTGCTCTATCAGTAGCCTCAACGTCGCCGACTCCACAAGGGCATTATCCTTATTTTCTATGGACAGTGGGAAGTTCAGTCTGACACCCTCGTCTAGCCTCGATGTTGGCGTGGGCGGTTCCTCTGAAATTGAGGAATCGCAAAATTTATCTGGACGCCCTCTTCTTCGTACAAGCATAAAATAAAAATTCCACGAGCAAACATTTGTCTTACGGAATTCCTTATCTATTTATCTCTCTCTCTCTCTCTCTATCTAGTTCTCGTGACTTTATAACCTCAGTCTATGCTCAGATAATTTGGTCTATTTGTTCTTTGCGAGTTTTCGCGAGGAATATATATGTACACTATATTTACTCGCACCTATACAGGCCGGAAACTCGACGTCCTAAATGAAGGCGGAGACGAAGGAGGAAAAAAGGAAAAAGCCGCAAAGTAAAATTTCAACGGAAGCATCGCAGCGCGAAGAGTGATTCAGTCGAAGCGCATTGTTTACGTTTGAGCGTTGCGCGTTAAAGCTCCGGCCAATAATAGTCCGGCATTCCGAGGAATGTAACTGCAGCGTCGATGAAGAACCGCGGGAATTCGAGTTATGCGCGATTCGCGCTGATACATCCCCCGAATATAAGCCTGAGATGTTCTGTGAATCAACCAGTATAGCTAGAAATAGATTTTATTCTCCGAGCTTTCGCTGGGCTCTTCTTTTCTTCCTAGCTATTCTCTATACTGCTATTATCATTCAAGCGCAAAATCTTCGGCATCGCTAGCCCATCTTTCCTCTCAATATATATATATATATATATGTGTGCGAGCGGAGTAAAAGCATACAGCTCTCGGAGACACGCGAGAGAAAGAACTTCTACTGAGAGAACGAGAGAGAGAGAGAGAGAGAGAGGGAGAGTTAAACGTAATTACAACGATGGGAATCCACTTACCCGTGGCGTACATTGTAAAAAGCCTCCTTTGCAGGGCGTCTCCTTCGGCCGAGCGGCGTAACCTCGTCAGGTACTCCCTGTGAGCCCGTTCGTACTCGGCTTGACTTACGTTCGCCTGTGAGGAACAGAAAGAAAGAAAAAAATAAATTACCGATCTGCCGTTGGCTTATTAACCGAACCGTATAGTAGCAGTGCACTTATGCTTCCCAGTGCTTTTACGGGCCCTGTCCTATATTCGAACGTAATTTCTTAGTGAAATAAAAAAGCCCCTACTCTCTACCCTGGACCCCGTAGCGCTCGAAAAATTAAAATCTACTGCTGTACATTAATTTGTCGTGCGTTATTACACTTGAGAGTGTCAGAGCTCAAGACAGGAGAGTAACGACAGGATCAAGACAAAGGATTGAATGAGGAGGTTTGAGTACGAAGGGTAAAAAGGATTCTGTATCAAAGGGATGTACATACCATCTTCAAACAAAAATTTTCCGTCGTGCATAAAACGAGGGAAGTACACTCGTCTTGTTTTGTTGCGTATGCGCGTGTGCTAGCAATATTTTCAAATTAATTATTCCGATTTAGAGTTGCATCTGTATTTTTCGATGATTTCGTTCGTTCTTTATGGAATGTTGATATACATGATGCGTAAATCCACAAAATACTGGAAATAACTCGATGCCCGGAATTACGGATTTACGTTAGCTCGCTTAAAGCGTTATTGTTACAAAATTATTCCTAAAGAAGTGCAATTAAATATAAACAGGTTTCATTTTTTCTGGTTTTTGTTCAAATGCTTATAATTTTTCAACCAGGCGGTCTCTTTCTTATAAATCCTTTTTGCAAATTAATGTTTTAGAGTCTATTTTTAGATTATTTGTTTTCGCTTCTTTTAGATCAGCATTTTAATGCTAACATTAAAATATGTAATTAACATATATATATCTTCATATTGGGTATTATGAAAAATCATCCCGGCCATTTTCTAGCTAAACATATAATAACATATGTTTAGCTAGAAAATGGCCGGGAAACGTTCAATTACAAAAAAGGAACATGAAAAAGACCTGTTTTGAAAAGTTCATAACTTTACAGTAGAAATAACTTTTTGAATGATTTATTGTCAGTGAAACTTTTTCAATTCGAGTTTTATATAACATGTATTCTTATTAGATCTTGCTATTTTCATGTCCATGTATATGCATGCAAAGAAAAAAAAAGTTTTTTATTTAAAAGCTTATACAGTAAGTGATGGAGTTCAATAGTCGGTGTGCGAAAAGAAATATAAACTATTTAGCTTTCATTTAACAATATAGAGATAAAAAATCACTCGAATAGAAAGTTATAAGCTAGAGATTAAATAAAATGCAGATTATCATTTGAAGTGTGAACACGTCCTATAAACTTACATAATTTCATAAAATTAAATGATTTGCAAAGAAAGTAGAGGAATGTAGCTTGAATTAAAAAAATTTGCTTTAAAGATCCTCCAAAGAGGAAAGATATGACTGTAAAGAAAAAAGGCAGAAACCAGGGAAAAATGACACGGTCGCTGTACCATTGCCTATAATTGTTCAATATTTCGGTACTAAGATATTTTCTGTATTTAGCAGATTTACTTATATATGTATGTTATAACAACAAAGAGCAGATAAAAATAAAGCTGCCAACGACGTTTTGTAATTGGCCCGTTCTAAAATAGCAACCAGATTTTAAAATATTCATATCAACTGTAATACAGCACATGCGTACTTTGCTTATTCAGGCTGTAGTATTGGTAACAATGATTGCGTCAGTAACAATTAGATGAGAGCAATTTCGCTCGCTATTATTGTACGTTCAAAAAGCACAATAGAACAAACAAGTCAATGACACTGGTCTCGAGAACTTCGCGTCTAATAGCCTGTATATATACCGGCGATCAATCGTTTATAGCGCCAAGTAGTCCGTAATTCAATTAAACTGTAGAGCGTTTCAGTTTGCGCGTATATGCACACACACACTCATCACATATATTAGACTTTTCTTTTCTTCGAAACAAGTGCGCGCATACGAATACCATAAGTTAACGCTTAAACTTTCGCGGATCGCGCTTTTCAAAGGAGCTTATCATCGGTGCCAATGCGCATGCACATATAGATATATAAATTCTTATACACACGCATAATATATATATATATATATATAAATGAAGAAAAGCCGTGTCAGAGTACTGCATTCAAGTGTGTTATCACTTGACGTCTGGTTTTGTCCTCGCCGGTCGAGTGCACTCTTGCTTATACCTATATACCTATTCCTATATTACATACTGCCTACACTTACATACGCGGGCATTCCGGGTCTCGTTGAAAAGCCTGCGCGACAATGTATAAAACGCTCTAGCGTATACATTAGAGGTCGCCCTCTGCTGACCGGCTGGCTTTGTTTCTACGTATATCGACTTTGTTATGTGCTTTTATACAAAACTTGCATGCGCAACTACAGCGTTTACGAGCATGAAACTTCGTAAATTCATGATCATCGGCGATTCAGTTATTAACCGTTCGCATCACGACACAAGAGAGGAAAACAGAGAGGCCTGCGATCTTACGACACGATTTAGTAACGCGCTTATTCAGGTAGAGCTATCGTCGTCGATAGACTCGCATCCGCGTATATGTCGCTTTGCGTCTTATATATAATATTTACGAGAAAGGTGTAGTTTTTCCTTGTTTAATGTATACATGTATTTGTATATTTATATAACAGACGAACAGAAATATATTTTTCTGCCTTTAACTCCAACTACTTTCCATTCCAAATTTTTCCTCTATTATTTCAATATGATAAAAAGGTCGGGATACCTGCGGGGAAGTGTCTTATGTGTCATTCATGCTAAATCCATGATTGATTAGGCTTTTATCGAATTTATTTTCAATTATGTATCTATACCTCCTACGATAATCTCTGGAAGGACTTCAAAAAATATCTCAGACTTATATAATTTTGAATTATACAAAGCAAAATTAATATCATTATCAGTTATTTAAATAAAATATATATCTATATATATATATATATATATATATATAGATATATATACATATTTAAGTTGATACTTATAGGCAGGCTGCGTCTCCTTTTTATTAAGAAGTTTATTATTCGATTGTGAATCAACTCCCCCCCCCCCCTCCCTACATATAAATATATATGAAAATGATTGCACCTTGATCACCGTAAAATTTTTTAGATGCTAATGTCTCTGACCTATAAAACATACATAAATATATAAGCAAATATAAAAGAAAAAAAGAAAAAGTTTGAACCTTCTCATTAGAGTTTTCACGTACAGGGTAGAGCCCTAGAGATGCAGAAAAGTAGCCTAATCAATTCGGCGAACTAGCTAAGCGCCGTTTACAGCAAACGACTATATGGTCATTATTATTAGCCGCAACGTGCGTGCGAGCATAGATGAGTCACGAAGACCTCTCGCTATAGAGAGAGATTGAGAGAGAGAGAGAGAGAGAGAGAGGCAATTCGCACGACTTCCGGATCACATGGCGTATCTCACTCTCGCGATCTTTTTCAAAGTTGAAGTTCCGTCGCGCGATGTCGAGAACACCGGTATAATTGGAACATTGCGCTCTCTGCGACTGTTTTCTCGGATTGCCGCACTACGTATATTGTGTATACATTGAGGTCCTTTCCCTCTGGTGAGGCAGATCGTTTTTTCAGATTGAACTATACCTTTCGCAGGATCATATATAACGGGTGTCACCCCGAATAAAAATGTAATTGCTGGTGAGGTGGCATATCTAATGTACTGATATGGTGAAAGTCGACGGTAGGAGGTCACGCACCATCGTCGGGTGGCTTCTGACGTCAGCTGCCATTTTCCGTCCACACCCTTCCCCCGTCGAATCGAACGATCGGGTCTATGCGTACCTGTACGTTGTATATCAATGGCATCGATGTATATCAATGGTAAAAGATCATTGAATTAGCAATGACACAAACGAGTCTACAAAAGGCGATAAGACAAGCGTTACACAAACTGCGGAAGAGAATCATCAAACGCGAGTTCCACGCGGTTATAACATTCACACGTTCAGTTGGATCGCGTGCCTCGATAAGCCTGCGCAAGAATGTGCGAAGAATCTCGCGTCAGAGGCGGTTGAGAGATTAAAGCAAACTATCGACACCTTGGCCTAAATTCTTCAAAAAAAAAGAAGAAAAAGCGACGCCGTCGTCTCTGAGCCATTATGAAATTAGAGGTGTGAATCTTGCGAGAAATTCGTGGAAGCACGACGGACAGCAGCGCTGCAGTTGTAGAATTTTTTCGTCGACTCGTTACATAGCGGTGTCGCTTTCGGTAATCAATACAATCGCATACTTATGAATTTTGAAAGTTTATCGGACACGCCTGGTACGATGACTCTCGCATACATCGTCGCACTTACTTTGGATGCGCGCGAGAGTGCGCTACGATATACCCACTACGGTATACGCATGCAGGACTCGATACGGTCGAAGAACACAAGAAGCTCCTTGTTTTCCAAAGAGTAGCTTGACCCAAATAAATTCTAATGCAGCTTTTGTCATCGCGTATAATGACGTGTTATATCGAAGATAAAGAAATAGGAGATCGTGACACTAAGACGTTTGTTTTGAACGTGGAAAAATGATGCGGCATGATATGAACAATTCTATATATATAGGTATACATATAAATACACGTATGATACGCGTGTCTGGAACTGTTGCTGTAGATGAAGAAATAACCTTTCAGTGTTGCGAACGCGCGGCACCGTGTAATCCGCAAAGGCTCATCACTCATATTTACCTCTTCCTTGCATTTATCCTTTTCATCGTCGTATTCTTCATCTTCTTCTTTTGCTTCCTCTTATGTATCCTCTTTCCCTCTCGCTTCTCCCTCTCGCTTCTCCCTCTCGCTTCTCCCTCTCTCCTCTCCCGCTCTTCTCTTCCCCTTTTCCATTATCCGCGGGACTTTTTCATGTTTGCTTTTACACACTCGTATATGGCAGCTATATGTACGCTCGCAACTCGACGAGTTAATGAGATCTCTCGTGTGGGAGGCTTCGAGCGTTTTAACAGTATATACACGCACAAATTGTATTAACGGAAGAGATACTTATCCAAATTTTAATTATATACAGGACTTTTCTCGACGAGTGAAAGTCCTCCTTGACGATTATGCTATCTCCAGATAGTAGTTGTTGCAGGTGGCTTGCCCGTGTTATAATTGAATTTCCTTCGAAGATAAGCGCGTGGCTGGCTTATTGTCAGCGAGAAGTTTGTCATTTTTAAGAGACTCGCAAGGTATTCTGTTAGTCGTGGGCAATTTGCGCCGTTGCACACAAAGACGATAATTACATCTCACCGTTATACTCGTGACATTATGTTACGTGTTAATGTTTTACGTAGACACTGTACGTAATAAATTCACAATTGATATAACGTTGTCGATAAATTCACGAATCTTTCGCCGCTTTTCTTCGTTACTATTCGAAAACCGAGAGAAGAAGCCGCTGTTGCGTCAGCCGCATTTATGTATTCAACGTTCGAATTATCCGGTATGTCGCGCGCATTTGCCTCTAGTATCCGTTAACTTTGAATAAAGATCGGTGGCGAATGTTTCATTAACTAATTACGAGATCACCAGAGCTTTTTCCACGGTTTCCAAAGCACTTATTACAGTGACCATATCTGCAGACCAAGCGCGAATGGCCGCATGTCGATCTTTTTAAACGTGCTATTCATATTCCGGCTATTCCTATGTTTAAAAATGTATATATCTATATATATTTACAGTTTCATGCGGTTGCAGAGGTCGTCCGCGGCGAGGCTGAGACTTCGAGGACGCGAAGACGAAGTGATATATCTAAGCTTGAGGAGAAACCGAACGAATCAGACGTGATTTCATTGACGCTCCGCGAACGTATTCGAATTATACATCTATATATTTATATACAATATATATATATATATATATATATATATATATATATATAGTAGAGTCGTCGCTTCCCGAATCTACGCGTGTATCACTCTCTCTGGTAGACGTGAGTCAGCACCGGTGTAGATCTGATTCATCCTCGTCTAAAGAGATATAGAAAGAAACGACCAGTTTTTGACTTGGCTTTTGTTTCACCTGCAGGAGGCAGCAAACGCTTATATCTGTATAATCGTGTACGTCTGCGCGTATACGTATGCGTAGTGAAAGCTACTGCCGTCGAGCTGAAAAGTCGCTGCTGCGAATTCCGAATAATTGAAGAAATACAGTGAATAGAGTCTTTCGTTTCCCGTCGACATTCCAACGTCTAGAAACGCATAGTTTGACTCCCGCTGATTTAGCGTTCGAAGCCGCTTATTACATACACATGTCCGACTGATGCAGTTTTAATCGCGACGCGCCCAACTCGCGCCAACTCGCTCGATGCACAGCGAACGGTCGAAAATATCGCGCGAAAGTGTGCAGTGTATGCATCTAAGCATTATATTTAAGAGAGGTGTTGAGGCAAAAGGGTGCGAGTAATTTTCCTCCTCCCGTCTGATGGCTTTTGCCGGCAACGTGCGCACACACAGAGAGTAGAATGCTCTTTCCGCTATATGTACTTTAATTATGCAACGAGTCGTACACGCCAGACGAGAGAGAGCGAGAGAGAATGAGTGCAGCGGCCTCTTGTGTGACTGATGCAGTCCACTGTGTCTGCAATATATATATGCATATATATATATATATATATATATATATGCATATATATATGCATATATACACTTATATATCTGTCTATACGCGTTTGAATGTGTTCACGAGTTTCTCCTCTCTATCTTTTTGTCGCTCTCGCTTTGGCGCATAATGCATCGCTTGGCGCACGGAAAAAGAAAGAGCGACAACGGGGCGCTGATAATAAAAAGAGACGAGGATGACAGCGACTAGTGTAGAAATGCTACGAGCGTATATATATATGCAGCATATTGCGGGGACTTTTTGACGCCTCGACACTCTGATCTTCCTCTCTCGCGCTTATTATCGCTATGCCTTTTGAAATTCACGGCGTCGCTCTTACTCTCTCGCTCATTGTCCCGTGTCATAAAGGTGTACATCTATATATCTGTGTATATATTCATATACATATACACGTATATGTATAAGTAGTATACAGTCTCCGGCATGTACGAGTACTTTTTTCCGTCGGCGCACCTAAACGCCGAGGCCTATCTTTTTATTCGCGGGCTTCCGTGTCTCCTTACGTGTACAAGATATCAGTATTGGAAACACATATACCGGAATTTTGACGCGATCGTACAGTTACAGAGACGTTTTCGTTGAGAGGAAATATGAGGACACGAATTGATATTTTAAAGAGACCCATAAATTCGAGAGTAACAGCATTATTTTTCGGACGTTTTTATCGCCTCTACATTCTGACATTCGCCACGGGGGTGCTTGTACCTACTTTTATTTGTGCTTTTTTATATGTTTATAGTTAAGATATTTCATGCTGGAATGCGGTAGTCTTTTTATTTTTTCTACCTTCGATTTTGCACTGTTATATTTTCTACTTATATGCAAACTACCTACAAGATAAATTACAAATTTACGCGAGTCATTATGAGAATAGCGCTGATTGAACGCATAAAAAAAGACCGTAGACAGAAGTATTCAATCAGTGCCTGGCTGCATACACTTTCATGAAACTATCCAGCGGGATATACTGTCGATACTTATACAGTTTTCAGATTCTAAAAAATCGAATGTAAAAAGCGTCAAGCCGTCGCCAGTATACATAATAAGCGCAGTATATTCGATCGCGTGCGCGCAACAACTGACACCTGTTGCTGCATGTGTATGTATTTATATATGCACGTATACATATAACATATGTCGTCCCACGTATTTTCTCTTCGTTTACGTTATACCTTTATATACCTTTTGCCTAATGTCTTTCAAAACGCTTTTTCACTCTCATCTACACCTTGACTGTACGCTTCAAGCAATATTCGAACCCATATTTTTTATCGAAAGAAAATTTCACGGTAAGTACGTACGTCCAAATGCATATTTAAGTTCGAATTTATGCGTGGATTGCGTTTTCTTTCGATGGGAAACGCTATTCATTCTACGGTTAATTCAATTCTCAAATAATATCCATGCTAAGTATATTATAAACTTGAAGAATGACTGCACTTTCGGCTCAACATTCGGCTATAGAGTGTTCATCTACTGCGCATAGATTCGTTATTCTAGTCTCCAGTGAATTGTATAATATAGATGCACCGATTAAGTTCGCGTGAGCAATGTAAGACGGTGCAAAATATACACGTGTAAAAGGGGTTTGCTCTTATTCAGTACACGTGCAGAGGGAGAGAAGCTTGTGCGGGGCTTCTTATACACCCACACTGCACACGCGTTTTCGTTATCAAGATCCGTCAGCCAGACTATTGCAACCCTTATATTACGCGATGCCAATGAACCAACCACCGTCTACTCGGGTTAATTGCGCGCGCATGTGCTTCACTGCACACGTATACCTATTTATACATGTGTGTGTGTGTGTGTGCAAGTGTAAGTTTGAAGCCAACATTATTTTTTTTCTCGTGCTTCCCTCGAGAGAGTTTAAGAGGGAGTGAGTTTTAAACAGTGAGCTATGGAATGTCGCATGTCGGATGGCCATGTGCGCTCAGAGCTTGTTATATTCTCGGAATATATGTCTATATCGAGTTGAGCTTTTTTCCGTAGAATATTACAAGTGCTGCTGGAATTCATTAACTGGGCTCCTGAGGATTGTGAATTTATAGCGACTTTTTTCTCGTCCACGTATGTGTGTATAGCGGAGAGAAAGCCAATTGGAAGCGGGATGTCGTAAGCTTGTTATAAGCTGTAGATAATGTCTATGCAAGATATATACATGTGGATCTGTCAAAAGCGACGGATGAGTCTCATTATCAGAGACGAGTGAATTTGGATTAAAAATATCTCCGTACGAGAGAACCGAAGTGCATATGTATGCACTTCGTTATATACACTACGATAGGCACTGATATAATAGAAATCACTCGATCGAACAGCTCGCACAACTCGAGCCTGTGTATAATATATAATTTTTTTTTTGAAAAAATTGAATGAAAGTCTCCTCGCAGACACGTCGAGAAGAATTTTGACGGGGAGATAGCGGCAAGAAGAGCCGATTCCCTAGTTTCATCGCGTCTTTCTTTTTCTTCCACCAATATTTGTATTTCGAAGGAGTTCTAAGGACCGGGAAGGGATAGAATATATCTGCGCGGCGCAGGTGTATAAACGTTTCGGGCCGCATAGCCAATCAAAGCGCAGTCGTTATTGATGATATATATGTGCGCCGGCGGCTGCGTGCTTTCTTTTTTTTCGCTACAGTGTAGCAATTTCCTTCGGATCGCGACTGAACGCAACTATAAACTTTCTGTTTTAGAAAGAATAACGGCGACGAGATCCGTTTGATATTACGTTGTGAAATTGGGGATTAGTTAATATAAGCCAGTGGAGAGACAAAATCGTCGGTCTTTTTGCATGTGTAAGAAAGATAAATCGATGCCTTAAGTAAACAGCCAGCGCGATTTTGATTTATTACCGCGATCGTAATCGCCGGTGATGATCGCGGGTCCCGTGTCAGATAAGTGTATGTGCGCATACAGACGTTGCGATTGGTACATTAAGAAAAGGCATGCCGAGCATTTTATTTACGGACGCGCATTAAAGAGGCATTAGACGAATTCCGCGATTTTATTGTCTCGTTCCAGTAAAAATGTGCAACGAGCTGTGCAGAATTAGAATAAAATAGAAGATTTTACGTAAGTGTACTAACTTTGTTGGGATCGGGTATCCTTTGGAGACCAAGTGCCTCGACAATGCTAGATCTGATGTCGATGACACTGCTAACGATCTCGTCGTCCGGCGTATTCAGTGCCGATTCAGCTACGTCGGCCAACATGAGGATGAGTAGCAGGATGACTAGCAGTGGTACTGGCAAGTCGGCCAAGCTCGGGATCTGCTGCTGACGAGTCTCGTGCTGCAACACCTTGCAGCCCATAGCCGGAACCGGCCGATCTTTCAACGATCGCCTATTATCTTCTCTTCTTATTGTCGATGACGATGATGCCGTTGCTGCTCCGGGTTCATCGCGCTTACACACCTACTACGCTATTACGTGTACGTATCACTCCCTGTTAAAAGACACACACTGTCGGGCGCATCACGTGTCGCACAGAAGATAGATAGAAAGAGAAGAAAAATGCTTATGCTGTACAGCCTCTCGCATCGAGCGTCGAGCGTAATCCTACGTAAACGTATGGACGCATGGACATGTATGTAGGAAAGTGAGGAAGAACGCGCTCTACGAGTGCCGCGTGTCGACTGTTTGCTCGGACGCATCGGCTGCGAATGTATATACACCGAGTCTCTCTCTCTCTCTCTCTCTCTCTCTCTCTCTCTCTCTCTATCTCTCTCCCTCTCCCGCCCTCTTGCGCTCGACGCGCCAAGCCTCATTTATGTATGTATATATTATAATACGGACTCTCTCCAACTCCCTCGCTTTTTTCTTTACTACTGATGATTATTAACCTGTGCGCACGCGCTCTTCTTTTACTATAATTCATTCACGTGACTCACTTTAATTGCAAGCTCGACGTTCCATTCAAGACAGTTGAAAGCTCTCCTGTACCGTGCGTGCCTCTAAGTGTACATATAAACATACATGTGTGAAGTTTCTAGGAAGCGAGTAGGGTTGGCGCGTCGCTTCAACCCTTTCGAGTTATTCAGTTTTTACCTATCGCTGTCTGATAACGCATATACAATATACATCATATGATACGTTCACGCGATACTGTTGGAAGTTTTGGTATCTTATCGTGATCACGATTTGTAAGTGTATTATTGTTAAATTTTTGCTTTCGAGCTTCTATAGATTAAATTCCTATGTACTAGTACTGTATAGTGTAGTGTATATGGGTAGGCCACGAAAAATCCGCATAGACAATCTATGCGAAGCGTACAATGCGCGATCGTTTTATTAGATCTTAATAAAAACGGCTGTTCACGAGGAAGAAACAAAGCAAGCTACTGCCGGCGCGATTCATGTGGTACACACATGTGCCTCGCGTACAGCAGGTATCGATAGCACATTCGGTCGGGCTGATTCTTTTGGCAAAAAGAAGCCTAAATAAATTGTTGTCTCGCATCTCGATTACTTCATCCAAACGATCCTGTTGCGCGCAGTTTCACCATTGCCGTTCGACATCGGTCTCTACATACCGTATATATACGTATACGTATATATACGGTATGTAGAGACCTTTTTGCTGTGCTCCGCACTTTTACCGGTGTCGATTTTAATTATTCCCGGACATTGGCCGCAGTGTATACATACAAGCAGGTTACACCGCCGATCTTGGGTGGTCCAGAGTCGTTACGTATCGAGGAGGTTAGCACTTGACGCAAAGGACTTATATAGTCCAGCTTGAGGGCTTCGTGCGCGTAGAACCTTTTTGCGGTGTGCGCGCTTGTACGCGTACCGATACTTAGATACTAGTAGGTGATTAGTCCTAATAAAAATTCGACCGCCTGCTATTGTCGTTGATTTCCGATTCTATTGAAATCACGACATCGAACGCTATTACAGCATAGTGCAAGATTTGAATGAATCCCGTTCCGTCCGCGTTTACGAGATAAATATAGAAAGCTCTCAGGATTAGCGATGCAAATATATGTGTCGCGCGCCGGGGATTCCCCCTTTTTATCTCTCAGTCTTGCATCCACAGAAGGACGGCTAGTGCGATTCTTCTTCCCTCGCTATATGACTATGCGAATATATATATATTAGAGGTGCGCGCGCCGCGCAGGTGCAGCGATCATCTCTCTATCCCCTACTATGTACTCCCACGTTGTTTAGTTGTCGGTGCAACAGACTTTCCGGGAATTCTTTCGCGGCAATCAATGCGCCGTTGGCCTTGCACTATAGAAATGTGTGTGCAAGCGCGCGAGTCTATGCATTTCGCACTCGCGCTCTCGCGATGTGTCAAATCATCGTTGACAGGTTTACTGCTATTCGATGTCTTCTTTCTGTAATGACCGACTCACATTTTTCGGTAAAGTTTTATTATTAATTTCAATTAAGGCATTAAGAAAATATTCACTATTCTTCTGTAAACAATACATATTAATATATGTATATTATATGTAGACTCGAATAGACTGAAATAAATTTTCATTATCATCACTTGAAACAAATCAGCATAGTGTTGTAAGCAGTTATGCTTTCATTTTTCAAAAATCCCGCGTGCTCTTCTGACGTCAATTAATAGTTTATGTACATAATGAATGAAATACATTGCCACTATGAATTGAATGCGCATATATATATATATATACATAATATATACATGGAATATATATTCGATTACGTATTTTCCATTGTTTACATATGTACACATTAGACACGCATCGGAAATGATAGATTTACTGTAAAAATCTCTCGATTGATGTTTGAAACGGGAGCTCATAGAAATTTTGAATCGTTGAAATTTGATGAATTGAACGACCAAAGGAAGAAAAAGACGCGTCTTGCGTATTTGACGATACTGCGACGCGGTCGCGTGGGCGCTGGAACGATGACTAAAGTCCTCGTCGAGGTCCTAGAATCGATTAATCAGGAATTCCAGGTAAGTCGCCTGTACTTTCGGCCCGACACTTCTCACTCTCTTCCTCCGTTGAAGTTTATTCGTATATGTATTGTATTTATGCGATAAACAACGAGTATGTCGTTCGAAGTATTACATGTATAGTAGAGCAATTATTATTGTTTGCATTCGCGGTATTTCCCAGGCCACAGAAGCGTGTTTTTTTATTGTTTTCGCCTTTCCTGCTGCCGCGGAAAATCCTAGGGCAACGTAATACTATACGTAGTCTATATTGATAAAGGGTGGAGCTACTTAATTTTCCCTGGAAACGTGTTTCTCTCTTAAGCGCTTGGTGTACGTGCCAGGGAATTCCCACTAAATGCATTCCGTGTACCTAGCCGCAGCCCACTCGTGCTCGAGAAATATTGCTTTTTTTTCTTCTGTATTCACCTAAATTCCCAGACGCATTAATATATACGCGAGATGCTACAGGTGTTTCAATGATAGTACGAAGAATGTGGTGGAGTAATCGAAGGATGCTAAGAAGGAAGCTGCAGATCTTCTATTTCCATGAATCAGCAGACGACGAACGCTAGAGGTATATGGAGAAGAAAGAGATTTTAACGGATGCACCCGCGAGCTAATTTACAAGCTCGGTCGGACAGAGAGGGAGAGAGAGAGAGCCCTCTCGAGTCTCGCGGCACCTTAAATGCCTCTATTTATAGGTATCTACGTGCTCGCGGATACTTTTATGCGCCGACGTTGGGGGAAAAACGGAAAAAAAGAGATGAAGGAGTTCCGCTAAAAGCGGATTTACCCATCACGCGGCAGTAGTTTTCTCTCCCTCTTTCTCTCTTTCTATCTCGCTCCTTTTCTATAACTCTCTTTCTCTCGGTTACCTATACATTACCTGTTCGCCTATATTTTTTTTTATCGAGAGACCTCGTGTGTTTTTGCTTCCGTGGAAATCGATTTGCACTGCAATTTTAAATTTCCAATCTTCATTGGGTATTTTTTGAATAAAGCTATACATTCGTTTCGCTCACCATAAAAATGAAACACACAGAGAAATCGCTATCGATTGTATTCATCGAGATAAATAATACATTGATTATACATCGAGAAAATGATGGACTATTCAAATAAATGTTTTTTTGTAAGTTTTTGAGAAAAATCTTTTTTATCGGAATAGAGAATAATTGAAAATGTATTGCTATATATTCATTTAGCGATATAAAAAAATATTGCAACGATTTGCATTAACAAGAATATATATGTAGAATTATATATGTAGAATTGCATTTTAGTGCAGATTGACGGTCTAGTCGCGTATTAAGATATACACATATATATACATTTATAGGTTGTTTATAGATGTGTCTGTAAGACAAGGATTGTTAGTTTGAAAAATGCAAAATAAAGGTCAGCGCGTAAGCCCGGTTTACTCTTACTTCCTTTTAGCGTTTGTCGGCGAAATATGCTTTCTCACGGCGATTGTCCGGATTTGAAGCTCCACCGGTCCCCACAGTTTGCGGCCCTGCTATAGGTATACCACGTGTACAGAGCTATACCAGAAAGCCAAGAGAGGAATGGCATGCGCACATCGGAGAAAGGAGACGGCCGAAGGGCTTCTCTATTTTTAACGATCGTCAGCAGGATTTTTAGCCCGTAATATTGGCGCGCGAGCGGCACAGCCTAAGGCTTCCTGTCTTATTCGCCTTATGCTAACCATCCCCGAGGTTTATTTTCTTTTATTCTCTTTGCTTATCTCGCTTCGCCGCAAACTCTCTTTTTTGGCACTCGAGCTTTTCCCTTTTGGCCTTTTCACAGCGAGTCTCCTGTCTATCTTTTCGTGCATTACACATTATAGATTTTTCGGTAGGTGATGTCAGTGCGAGAACTCTGCTTATGCAGGTATATAGTAAAGGCATCTAAGTGTAGGTGTATAGTGATGAAGTCACCACTTCATCGGCGCATAATACACGAAAAGCCAAAGTGCCTACAGTATTATCGAGAAAAGTCACAAATCAAAGTGAAAGGGGCTCTTCACTCGTCGCTCCGCGTCTACCGGTATGAGGGAGGAGGTGCTCGTTGCGTTAGCGTTCGTTGCTCAAAGTACTCGTGTGTGCTGTATAGCTGTATAGCAGTGAACGACAGCTGCGATAAAAATCCATTTTTCTTTCCCCCTCTCTCGCCTTTAAGATTTTCGACGCCAGGATTTCCGTCTCTTGCGCCGATAGACAAAACTTTTCTTTCCGATTATGCACCCGAGCGGATAGCAATCGTGTTGCCACCATCAGTTTCCCTGCATTTCGGCAAGCATCCTCTTGAAATATTCGATTCCTTCGACGTTGATCTTTTTGTAGCCAGGAGTAGCGACTCTCGTTCTCTCCATCCATTTGGCTACGTGCTTGTACCTGTTGTCCACTTCAAAGCCAAATGCCTGTTGAAAAACATCCTTATTTATGGCTTGTCCCTCTTACTCTTAACTCGTAAGAGAGAAACTATCGAATTGTCTATTACATCGTCTTCTTTTACATATCCATACACATAGGTATATATACCTCCGCAGTGGTGACCGTTGCTATTATCGATAAGTCCGCTATGGTCAAATTCCGACCTGCCACGTAATCCTGGTTTTCGACCATTATATCTAGGACTCCGAAAGCCTCTTTCAACTTCTCGTATTTCTCCGGGGAATGTTTTTCCTCTATCTTGAATAATACCGGAAACTGCAATTTTCGAAAAGGAAAGAGCATTAAATACTGAGATATTTTATCTGTCATTTTATTTATTTTAAAAAATTCTCAAAATTATAACTATATAGAACCTGTATACCTGTACACACGTATACATCGTTATCCATGTTATTCGAATATAGCAAGCATTTTAAAAAGAAAGGATGATTTTTCGACAATTCAACTATTATATATACTCCAACAAAAGAGCAATTAAAATTATAGTACAGACGTTTCTTACGCGTTTCAGCGCGCGTTTCAGCGCGCGTTCCAGCGCGCGTTTATTACGAAAGAGAACAGGATGTTGCGTGAAACGAAAATTCTCAATCACTATACGCTATGCGGCTATAGTTTTAAGGATAAGAAATACCTTGTCGGCTAATCGAGAATCCCAACGGAAAATATAAATAATAGAGCAATTAAAAAATCGATTATCATACGTAATACTGTGTCATAGTTTTGAAAAGCGTGCCGATGTCGAAATGAAGCGCCTGGTTGACCAGAGCACGGCCGCTAGGGTCGGATGGCAAAATCCTTGAATTTTTACCATACTTCTCCACCAAGTAGATCATCATGGCACGGCTGCAGTATATTACAGAAATCGAAATTAGTCTCTTGGTTAGTTTCTGCTATTCTCACGAGCTCGAGAGAAAATAATCGTCATCCTCCGTGTTCATTCTCGTCGTATGCGGGAAATATGATAACGACTCATGAGAAGTTATGCAAGTTCCCTTTGGTGAATTATCGTTAGCGATTAGAATTTACTGTATATAGAAGATGAATTAAAGAGTCATTTTCGAACGAGAGAATAGAGGAATTTATCAAGACATTGTAGTTTTAATGTTTATATGCGAAGCATTCTTGAAATTTCACATAGCTTAGAAAATCGTATCTGAATCTGAACTGTGCGTTGACTTATATACATTTGAAATATAAGCGAGAAACTGTAATATCCCGCCATCTGTCGGTACAAGATCACTTTGTTAAAGGTAGAATTTTGATCGATGACGCAGACAACCGATCATTGGAAGTCGGTAAGTGCGTTCTCTTCCAACTTGCGGATTAATACAGAATAAAATGATCGCACATACCTTTCTCCAAGTTTCAAATCACCATCGATGAGAAATGGTATCTTTTTATCGGGATTGACCTGAAAGATTACAGACACTTGTCGATTCTACTCTCTAAACTCACGGGTTCGACAAAATTCCGAAAAAACCAAATCGTTCATGCGTATATGAGGAATAAATGCATGTAAGAAATGTTACAGAATATTCTTGGATGTTAAATACATACCTCCTCGTACTGCGGTGTGAGGTGTTCGCCTTTGAAAACGTCAATAAAGTTAAGCTTCAGCGGCACACCGATATAGTGTGCCGTTAATCTGACAGCGCGACAAGGTGGACTGTTTGGCATGTAATACAATTCTATCATATTGTTATCGACGATAAATTATGATATCGCTTAGAACTATTGCAGAAGCTCTCTTGTGAAACAATGATGTCTGTCGTGAAAGCTCAGCAACGCTACACTGATATAACTTATGGACTCGGCTTTGCGGCCGTTATGTGGCCAGGTTGTCTATAGTCGATACTCCAATGTCATACTATAGACGTGCCACAACCGGCTTATTATTGAGTAGCGAGTAGCGGGTAGCGAGTAGCGGGTAGCGAGTAGCAATAGCTTGAATCTGTCAAAGTTACACATAACTACGCCCGAAAATAAGTTAACGGTCTTATTGATAATGTAATGGAGCATATGCTTTATTCAAATTTATTGTGAAGGTAGAATTAAGAACACGATTGGAAGATAAGAATAGCAATGATGAGACAATTAGACGTAATGGCCTCATCGTGTTATTTGCAAGTCATTCGGAATCAGTATTTACAGACCCGTTTAAGGTCATCTATTTTTTAATTCACATTTATTTTTCATTTATCTGCAACAAGTTATTAATATATTATGAAATCTGCTTGCTATAATATTATTATTATAATGACTGTGTTTTTTGTAAATCTTGAAAACAATTATCATGATGACGAGTCGCTTAAGCTGTACTTTTAACTTTATTTAATAATATTCCGTACTTCTTTAAGTTATCCTCATTGATTTCATCGTACTTTGGTACTTGACTCTTAACTTGTTCCATCCACTTGTTCACATTTTTGTACGGGCTAAGATCGATATCAAATAGCTGAAAAAATGTTCGACGTAGTCATCATTCAAATGTTCTTCATATTCAACTTAAAATGCGAACTATATTGAAATCGTTGAAATTAACGTACCACGATATTAGAGACCGAGCATTGCAGTACAATATCAGCGATGGTAAGGCTGTTTCCAGCCACATAATTATTTTTCTCCAAAAACTCCTCTAGGATTTGCAAGGCCCTGTGAACATTTGTATTAGAAGCTGCAGGCGTTTTCTGCCAAATTGGAAGAATCTGAAATTGAAAAAAATGTTCGCTTTAAAAATTGACACGCTTCTGATTAGTCTACTTTGATCCTTACGTAGCAATCCAACAAAGATTGATAAAGCACTCCCTGATTAAAAAATAATAGTTGATTAACAATGGCGCGTTTATTAGTATCTTTTGGGTAAAGCGAATCGTCCTTGCCGTACTTGTCAGCTAAATACTGACAGATTGCTACACTGTAAGAAATAATAATTATAATGTAAATGAACTAAATTTAGTTTTACTTTATTGTATTCATCTCAGAGCCTACCTTTCGGATAAGTAAAATCCATTGTCGTCGAGTACCGGAACTTTCCGTTGTGGATTCATCTGCAATGGACCCACGTGTATGAGTCTGTACATGTACATGCATCGCGTATATTATTTAATTCAACAAAACTATAATTACCTTAACGAATTCGGGCTTTAAATGTTCACCAGTAAGTAGATTAACATATTTCAAATTCAAATCTACATTAAGAGCCGCAGCGACTAAGCGCACTGCGCGGCAAGGACTACTTTCTGGTACATGATATAAATCGATAGGCATTTCTTATTCAAGAATTCAACTATTTCACAACAAGGTATGTTTCCTTGAAAACCGAAACTCGTCTTAGAGAAGCACACACGTCGGCAGACAACGAACGACTGATACGGTATAGTGCTTGTATGTCATTCTTATATACCTAAAAACTCAGTGTTGAAAGTAAGATTCAACTTTTTTTTTGTTTATTAAAGTATTTTATTCATTGCCTAAGTAGATTTTTTAGATCATTATTTTTCAATTACCTGACTTCCGTATTATTTTTATGCGATTGCCATTTCTAATCATTACTGTAACGTATAATTTTATAAATTGCAAAATTCACCCGTTCACGTTTTTGTAAATAAACAACCTATTTTTAATTTTTAATGACATTAATCATTAATTTGAAAAATGTTTTCAATTTATATTTTCCATTTATAAATTACCAAAAATTATAGGTATCTTTATAAATTTCAAACAATCTGTACTAAGGTAGACTGAGACCGGATGAGTGAGTGAGTTTTTATCGATTTATTTCTTCTAGTGTATAGGTTATACTATTGCTATGTAATAATATGCCAGTTGTTATTTTACTGAAAAGAACTCTGCATTTACAGAAATCTTGATACACTCATGTTGGTAAAGTTGATTTCTTGTATTTCTATCGATGTTATATGCTTCAAATATATAAAAATGTGATTTATCAATGACATTATCAATTTAACGACTTTATTAAAATGTAGTTCATGCTTGGAATTTGTATAGAAATCTAAAATATTTATATATATATCGATTTATTATAATAACGATAACTTTGATTTTCTTCTAAAATTTTTCAATTCTCTACACTTTTAAGATAAAGATCTGTAGGCTGATACTTTAAAGATTTCGTTTTATAGATCGAAAATTAGCGCTCGAATAAAAAATATGACACACTGACACTTTAAAAAATATTTCATAGTCATATATCTAAGACTTTAATAGAATCGAAAAAGTCTCCGAAATATAAATTGAAATTTAGCATTTTACTATTTCAAATCGATACCCACTGATTGCAAAAGAAGAAAAAATGCGGATCTGGAAGAAAAATTCAAATACTCTTCGGAATGATCCATGCAGTTCCGATCGTAGGTTACAATTGATTCGAGAGAGTGGATTCAGAGGGATCTCTGAGTTAGTAAAGTACGAAAAAGAAAATCAGACCTTGCCACTGCAGCAGCGCATTTCTTCATCTCCGGAACAATATACAATATCAATTCGTTTTTTCAAGCGTGATATTGCAAAAAGAGAAATCATTATAGTAGCTATAGTATAAATAAGTTGAAGGAAAATATTGATTTATTTATCAAATAAAAGGCTGATACTAAGCCCATTACTGCGTTCTGTCGCAACCATAAATAGTTTTCACCGTATGTGTCTACGTAATAAAAATTCACACTGGATATAGATTACATTTTATATTGGTATTGGCCGCAGATAATTTATTCATTCACTAATATTCTTTCATAAAGTGCTAGGTCATTGAAATATTATCAACTTGACGCATAATCTAATTTGTTTTATTGCGGTTTATGTAAAAAAATTAAAGTCACTCTCTATATACAGATATTATACCGAGAGTGTAAGTACGCTCGTGATCGTAGCAGGATCAAATATAAAATTCGTTACTTTCATTGTGAGCAAGTGATTATGCCTTTTGGCCTTATCAGTCAGACTGTTATCTGGCTTGTAAATTGTCTGCAATGATAGGGGTAATGCGGACATTTATTTTGTATAAATAGAGTAAGCAATTTTTTTTTTTTCAAATTCTTTATATTTCTTCTAACCGTGCGAAAATGTCTAAATTACGTTATGTATATTAATGAAACATGCTATTCAATAATAGCTAAATGACAAAACATATATGTGTCTTTTACAACAGCTTTATACGAATGAGTATTACGTAGCAATAATATAAACGTCCGTAAAATTTACTTCCTTAGATGGTCCATAAGCCCTTTGAAAGCCTTGAGACCTTCTCCATTGGTTTGCTCGTATTTTGGTGCCTCGGCCTTTATTCTCTCAAACCATTTGTTGCTGTTTTTGTACTTGCTAACATCAATATCGGATATCTAAAATGAAGATAAAAGAATAAAAGAATAACAAGTCTCAATCGATAGAATATGTTTTTAATTGTAGAAAATGTATGAAAGTCATGCTTTACCAGCAGGTTTGAGTAGGTCGTGACAGTAGCAAGGTCTGCAATGGTGAGATTATTTCCAGCCAAGTAGTTTTTACCATCGAGGAATGTATCGAGGAACGTTAGGTTGTCGTGAAGCTTTTGCAATTTGCCCGCATCGGCAGGTGCACCTCCGAACAATTGGGAGTACTGAAATTGAAAAAATCGTCATCAAAATAATCCGACTGTCTTTTCTTTCGTAATTTAGATAATAAAAAGATGGTGAAACTTACGAAGTAATCAGCGTACGATTGGTACAGGCTTGTGTCGAAATACAAACGCTGTTGTACGAGAGCGCGTTGTTTCAGATCCTTTGGGTAAAGAGAATCGTTCTTTCCGTATTTGTCGGCCAAGTATTGTATGATAGCTCGGCTGAAATTATTATTTGCGTTATCTGTCACATTATGTGTCACATCGAAGTTACAGAATTACAACTTATTATCCGCAAAGTGCGACTCCTACCTTTCCCACAAGTAGAAGCCATTATCGTCCAGGGTCGGCACGGTGTGTTGGGGATTCATCTGTAAAAGAAAAAAATGTGTCGTATGATCATGATTGTACACATTACGTATACACTGTGCAGTAGTATCGTGTACTAGGCATTGTATAATTAGTCAATGGACTAGCGAGTGAGAGTTCTGAGAGGAGAAGAACATAAACTCCACAAGGCCGTTGCTATTACACGCTAAAGCTGCAGAGTCGTTATTTAAAAAGAGCTGCTACTCCCATAGCATTCTCGTTCTAATTGCTGCATGCATTTTATCTTTGCGGCTCGTCTCACACGTACATACATAATCACTAAACCTTGAGAGAATCAATACACGTTCCTTTTTTCGAGGATCGATCACTGAAAGCAAACCTGTCGACAATATTGCACTCGTGTCTTTAAGCATTTTTTCTGTTGCTTGCCTTTATATATACAGAAAAAATGACACGAGTGCAATATTGCCGACAGGTTGACATATATCAGTAGTTATACAATGTGCGTCATTTTTCGAACTTTTTTCGATAGCTGTAAAAAATTGATTCCCGTTCCGTGTAAAGACTGTTGTAAAAATGCATATAAAAATTATTTACTACTTCTTGGTAATCGCGTGTAAATCTAAGTGAAGTATAACGCATTTCTTAAGGACCGTGACCGTGTTATCTGCTCTTTCGCTGCATCGATTTATCCATGGACTTTTGGAAAAATATTCTTGTTTTTTTCTCAAGTCCTTTGCTAAAAATCCTGGTACTTTACCTTGATATACTCTGGTTTAAGATTATCCTGGGCCATGAGGTCAGTGTTCTTGATGTTGAGTTCGATACCAATGGCAGCGGCCGCGAGCCGAACAGCTCGGCAAGGAGCGCTTCCGGTAACTTGGTACAAATCGATAGGCATTTTTCCTTTCTGAAATCAAAAGAGTAGTTTTAGTAGTACTTGTCGTGCTTTATTTCAATCTATTTCCCGTTCACACGCGTTAGTGTACGTGGAAAAAGTTTTAATTCAAAAAGGAAAATCGACATTCTCATTTCCAAGAGAGCTTTATACGGATAAGTGGAGAAATGAACGTGGTAATTTCGACGCAATCGCTTGGATATGGGAGCGGTATATCAAGTTACAAGTGCCTACGCAAAAGGTTGGACGCATTCCAGAAGTCAATCCTTTTTATGCGTATAGTTCAAGGACTTTTAGAATAAAATGATAAAATACGTCTACAGCTTTATAGAAACAACAGGTCGTATTGCGATGATGATTTATCATTTGATCGTGGCATGTAAGCTAGATTTCATGCAGGACCAAATATTTCATGCATGCATGGATGTTAATAGAATTGATGGAAATTAAAGAATTTTATAGAACAAGGAAATACGTAAACACTCACATTTGATCGTGAACACGAAGAGAAATAGCAGTTGCACCAGTCGCTGGCTTGAATCAGAAATTACTTCGAGAGGCACCGGGTGTGAACTGTGCAGGAGTCGCGAATGCTCTAGTAGCGCAACGTTCGGAACTGTTGGGTTATAAGCGCGAGCCTAGTCCCGTCGGTCTCACAAGTCGCAGGCGATGAGGTGACTCGCCGGCTTCGGGCTATCGGGCAGCTTCATCGTATACAACGCATACACTCACGCGTTGGTGTTTTTAAACGTGTGTGCGTTTGAGCGTGACCGTACTGCTACTGACTGTCGACACTGTCGACAGTGTCGACACTGTCGACTCGCGCTATATAGCTATATTGTGAATGGAAGACTCGGTGTTGGTGTAGTCGGTGTTCGATAGGATCTGACTCTATCTATCTCTCTCGCTCACACACACAGACGCACACATGTACATGTATAGGCATACATAAAAATTCCGTGTATCTCTACAGGGTCGAGTAAATAATGATGCACTATGCACACATGTATTCGCAAAGTTTTATATGGACATGTGAAACTTATATATACGTATATTATAGTTTTCTGGGTTGTGTGCAGCATAAATATATAATATAATATAATATATAGTCATATCTAGTTAGAGGCGGAGGTTTTTCTTCAACCTATAAACCACCGGTATAAACAGCAGAAATGTATAACAGGTGACAATCTGAAGAATAATGTATTATCAAATCGTGATTTATTGCGGATTTCTCGTATTCATCGTTTGCAAAATATTATCTGGATATACAAGCCATTTTCTAATTAGTTGTGTGGCGCGATTAAAATTACTTGCTATATAATAATACATATTCACAAAGTTGCCGAGTCATAATAAATCAGGAGTTTTTGTGGTGACTCTGCTTCATTCTGGAAACACTCTTGAGCTGTTGTCGTGAATCACTGTATACTCACAGATAATTTCATTATATATACAGCAATGCAACTTAAATAGAAATTCCATGCGATACTTTTTTGTACAATTCAAATTTAGAGAATACTGCTGTTTCGAATTCGAATAGTCTTTTAATGAATATACTACTAAATATATATACTACTGAATTCCTCCTTGAACTTTTTTTTTAACAATATTCATATTTATTTAACTTTATTCAGAATACAGAAATATGTCTGTAATTAGAGAATTGCTCAAGTATGTACTGCGTTTATTATGATAAAAATACTACTACATTTATAAAATATTATTTTATCAGAATTGCCTTATTTTTTCTTTTAGGCATGGTTCATAATAATCTGATTTTTGTTCAAAGATTAGTATTCGAGTCTCCGTTTGTTTTAATCTTGCAATTAATGCATTCGAAGCAAATGCGGCTCGCTCTTGGGCTAATATCTGTTTAAACTGTAAGAATAAAGTTTATAGAGAATAATTAAACGATGACTATGCATTAATATTATAAATTAATTATTTTTCGTCACAAGCTTAAAATGAACAGTTCTGATGAAAAAGTGGGCTTTTTAGTTCTTATGGGAGAATCATTCTATTATCGGATACTGGAAACAAGTTGGTTTCCTAGGTGTTTTTCAAGTCAAGAAAATTCAGCTAATTAATTATAGGTTTCTACTACAAAAAATCCAAAATCTATCAAATCACTTATAACAATGTTGACAAAACATTTTTTTCAAATACGCCATCAAGCGCCATCAGCGTTGGAATTTTTTATTATTTTTTATTGCAACTCAAGATACTGTAGGGAAGACTTTAGATCTGCAAAAATGTTTAGGTCTCGAATTGTTTCCAATATTTCGTGGATGTGCTTAAATATATCCTAATGGTAATAAACAATACAAAGTTTATCAAGCTATACTTTTAAAAATAAGTGCAAATTACCTGCGTTAATTGAGTTTTCTGTCTGATTTCCGATGCCAGAAGGTCGAGGAAGTATATAAAAGTTTCGGTCGAGTTTAGTCTATAAAACGTATTCGATTTCATAATATTACAAACTTAAAATTTGACTGAAATTGCTATTATTAATCTTACCTTAAGAGAATTTTATCGAATTCTTGGTTAATAAAGTTTAAGCACAAGTCGATTCGTCTATTATCACCGGACGGGTATAGAACATACCGACTTGAAAACAGATAACACTTGATTTTCGGGTATTACTGACTTGTTAAAAGTTGTCATATTCAAAAAATTGTTTAATATGACCATGTTTTCAGAACATGCTAAGTATATGAGTGAATATTCTGACAACGTGTCTTGATATTTTTTTAGCATTTTATTCCAAATGGTCTCGTTTGCGCCATTCAATCCAACACATCGAGCCCATTCTTGCAAATCTATAGTGCCTTTTCTGAGAAACAAAGATCCAATTGGTTATATATTACAATTTTCGCGATAATAATTGTATTTATATGAATTGAATGCCAACTAACTGTTTAGACTTTTTGTTACTTAAATAAGCTCCAAGTTGTTCTGTAGCATTATTCCAACATTTATAATACCCAAAATGACAAGCCCAATGATTACTAATTCTTCGGAGCATTAATGTCGAAAAATCATCACCTGGACGATCTTCGTAACCGATTTTGTCGACAAGAGGAATTATAAGATGTAGGCTGAAATTCTTTATTTTACATCATATTCTATTTAGGCCTGATTGATAATAAAATGTATTTAGAACGAGATGCATGACAGTTTTTCAACACTTACTCTCAAACTATCGTAGGCTTGAGTATTTGATAAATGATAATTTAGGAAACTGAGTATAAATTGAGCATCGTACCATGGTATATATTCTGTCTCTCGTTTTAAATATGAAATAAGATCCAAAAATATACTCATTTTGAGATGTCTCTTAAGTGCAAATTGCACTGCATCGTTAATTATCTGGGCTCGATTGATCGGAGAAATTTTATAATAATCATCGCTGTTTAAAATTTTTGCTAAGCGTTTCCAATTTTCTTCGTCATATAGAACTCGATAATAGCCTATGCGGGATAGTGTTTAAATTCACCTTTTCAAAGAAATCGGATTCTTTCTAATTAATAATATTTTGCTCACCTGTTTGTTGAATATTAAAAACAATCCAATCATTGGGATCTACATCCTCGATCTCCAAAAAATCTACATTTGGTTGTAACCAGTGACTTGGTAAAGTATTACTAAAATTTGGATTAGTTTTTGTTGCAAAATTAAGCGGAACCCACCATTTTTTATTTATATTTTTTTCCGTCAATCCGAAAAATGTTACAGCTGGTGTTTGTGAAACTGTTATTAAACCAGTAGTATAGTTTCTTGAAACATTTATCACCGGATAAAATTCTGTATTGGTCCACGTGGACATGATTTCGGAGATACTAATATTCTCTAATTTTCTATCATTCGAATTGTTTATGGCGTCTTGAATAGCTTCCCAAAAGTGGTGTGGTTCAACAGAATTGTATTTACTATTATAAAGCAGAATCCATATTAGTGATGATTATAACAGTAGTATGTTAATTAATATGTAGTATATTAAATAATAAATTCAACTTACTTCGATTTGAAAAATTTTACTATTCCTGATTGAAAGACGTTTTCGGAAAGAAAATGAGACATCATCCTTATTAAAGATGCTCCTATAACGTGTTATGTTCGACTTAAATATTTACCGGTAGGATTGATAAAAAAATAATGTGCGATTTTGCATACCCATTGAGGCAGATGATTGATTTGGTAAGAATTGAATATCTCGTGAATTGTCAGAAGTATTTATGTTTAGCGGTGGTGCATCTGATATTTTATTTGGAATAAATGATCTTCGTTGTAATTCCCAAACAACAAAATTTTCTCGCAATCGCCAATTAGGCAAAACCTGTAAGTTAAATGTTATCATTAGAATACTGGATGAACATCTGCATAAGTTCAGAAGTGATAAAAAAGTAGTACTTTATCCGCTAGGAAATATTTCATATATTCAGTGAGTCCGTCGTTTAGCCACATATATTTCCACGAAGTAGGAGTAATTAGTTGGTTGAACCATTGCTTACAAATATCACTCGAAGCTTGTAAGACTATGTCCTTTTTTTTGTGAGGTCCGGATCGCTCATTGTATACTACCGACGATTTTCTTAAACGTGACATTCAGCTAATTAGACGAATTGTTTGTCAAAAATAAGAGTTATTGAAAAAAGTGAAAAATTCACGTGATAATATTACTTTGAAGTGATAAAGCCCAAGCTAGCGGAAGATGTTGCTGTGGCACTATCCGGCAACACGAGATTAATAAAACTGTCAAGAGGATATAACGTTTTCGTATAATTCTCCATTATTGGTATTGCCTTTGCATACGTATCTAGTGAGACTTTTACTGATTTCAAATCCGAATTAACACCATAAATAACGTAAGTTTTATTTCCAATATAATTCGTCATGTTTCTCATGTTACTTAAAACAGCGAAATTCAACTGATAACTAGAATGATTCGCTATAGGATGGAAATGCATCCATCTTTGTCCCTCTTTATATTCGACATAATTTTCTGGACTGTTAGCCATAATTGTTGTATAATTTAGAGACGTTTGCATTGTAAAGTAGATTTCCGCTTTAGTTGCAGGATCATCTCGACATGGAAAAACTCGACGAGCCGACGAAGGAAAAAAATTTGTCAGCAACATCACTCTAAAATGTTTGTTTCATATGTTAGAAGATCCTTGACAAATAATAAATCTCTCTCACTTACCTATTTTCTCCGTCAAGATCTTTATAAATTTTTCTGTAAATACCTACGGGGTTTGTGTTAATAGTGCCTATGTAATTGATTTCAAGTGAGTATCTCCCCGGTATTAGGAAATCTTCAAATTGAATGGTAACAGTTTGCTCCTTTTTATGGTACATGTATCCATAAGGTTTAACTGTCTCGGATGAGTCATTTACAATTTCATCCGAATCCTGAAACGAAGTTGCCCCGTATTCAGTATTTGTGCCAGGTTTTAGCACTTCTAGACTTTCATTAAGACTTCCTTTCAGAGTAAGGTATACACCTTCTTCACAGAATTCTAGATCTAGAGAATGTAATGTTACGTTTTTGGTTGGTTTCAGCACGACAAGATCTATATGAATGTAACCACTAAAATTTCCATCACTTATACAAGGATCTATGTAAATTTGATAACGCAGAGGTTTGGTGTAGTTTAGAAATCGGTACGCTCCATTCGTTTCATTGTCCGATTCTTCTTCACAATCACAATTATACTCTGCTACAGAAGACGCCGCGATAAAAAAACTTATCAGTGTTAAAAAAAGTAAACCATCCTTTTTGTCTCTCATCTTGCCCGAGCTACTGACGAATAACGTTTGACACGTTTCTTATGGACATGCGACATGCCAGTACCTGGCAGTGCGCTTATTGAATTAACCCTGAACGGAGAATGAATTATGTCGAGATCTAGAAGAGATGAATGTATTCAAGGTATATTTCATATAAAATCCAAATATATTTATTATTTCATTGAAAATTAAGTCACTAACGCGATATTTATAATCTAGGTCCAATTCACGTGTAAATCTATTAATTATCGAATTATTCTAGCAAAATGTGGACACGCGCGATGCGCAAACATAAAACTCATGTATTCGTGCACTTGTGCCGTATATTATTTTATGAATAAATTGCTTATTTAAAAAAAGTTCATTTATATTATTTAATCTATAATATCTAATTTAAAGCAAATCTAAAAGGAGATCTCAAATGGTTCAAGTTCAATTGAACAATGAAACTATTAAGATTTGTAGGCTCATATAGCATAGGGCAGCAATGACGTCAAAAATAATAATAATACAGAGCCACTCTAAATGGTTTAAATTATACAAATGTTTATTTCTGTTATATTTAAAAATATGTATTTTCAAAAATCAAAATACTTTCACAATATGTATTGATTGTATTAAAAGTACATAAGGTATTTGGTAGTTTATTTGCAAAAGCCTTATCAACTATTGCTGCTGGTATTCCAACCATATAATGGCTTTATTAGCAATAAAAGTGAATTAAGGCATATCCTTTTTTTAAACGAACATTTCAAACCTATGCATTAAGTATAATTTTTCAACACAATGTCATTATTACGTTTGCGTAATATTATTATTTAATACTGCATGCATGCATTTAGACATGATTTTTAATCGAAGTTCATAGTCTGTGCTCTTAACAATGTGACATTTTTACATTATTATCTTCTGTACAGGTTCTAGTTTCAATCTTACTTCATAATAGTTATCAATAAATTAACTTGTTATTGTTGGAATGAGAACTAAAAGAGCACAGATTAGACTCAAAGAAGCCGATATTATTGTTACGCCATTGCCTTGTTGTTCCTTGGTCCAAGAAACAAGAATATCTTTGTTATTCTTAATCCATTTCACATTGTTTTCAGCTGCGTCAATAGCTCCTTTAGTAAATTTCTCGTGAATATCTTTCTTTGCAGTTGCTTTGAGCTAAAATTTTGTAATATAGTTATTAATTAAAAGGCTATAAATATTTAATTTATTTTGCGTTTATATTCGCTCTTTTTGTACGATAACCTACTTTGTTCAATTGTTCTTGGGTTGTAATTTTTTGACCGATACTGGTAATTAGATTCGAAATAGAATCTTCGTTTTTACTGTAAAAAATAACACACACATATATAGTACATATAACTGTAGATGTGACAATTGAATGATTTATAAACTTACATTTTTCGGTAGAGAGTAATAAATCTCTCTGTTACGAAGTCTAAAACAAGGTTAATGCCAACATCGCTATTCTCGCTAATGCTTTTGATAACAGTAACAAAATCGCTAATCGGTGAATCATCTTGTCCAGTGAAATTAAGGTAATATTGAAGAATAGTTTTATTATTTGAGCACCCCAAGGCACTGGTTAAATAGCGTTTTTCTTCTACGTTACTCGAATTTATGCAGAGATCCAAAGTTTTATTCCAAATCTCCATATTTGCTATTCGTAAACCGTGACAAAGTGTGGCTGACTTGAGATTTGGTCTTATCCTAAAATTGTTTAACGTAATACATTTTCCATAATGAAGATTTTCTTAATTTACACACTGAAACGAAAGCTTTCTTACGGATTATTCGTTGAATCGTTAAGCCACTTTTCGAAATTAACATTTAACTGTCTGGTGCATTGTTCAGCTCCCACTGAACAAGCCAAATTAATAGCTGCGATTCTGTTGAATTTTGTTAAATGAGTTTTTTCATCTGTTGAATCTTTTGATTCGTCGAAACCAACAGATTCGATGATAGATTTGGTTGTACTTACTACGTATTCCTGTTTATGTAATAGTGAAAATATTAGAAAATTTAATATCTGCTTCATGCGGTGGCTAACAAGGCAGAGGAGGTCCATTTTAAGAATACGAAAGGTTTACTTACTTTAAATATTTGGTGATATTCCGTGTTAATCAATTTATTGTTGAGCCATGAAAAAGTCTTAAAGGCTGGATACCAAGCGATGTAATCTATTTCATTTCTTAAGTACGCAGTCAGGTGCAAAAGAATTTTCAAATTTAATTTATTCTGTTTAACGAATGCAAGTGCATCGTTTATCAACTGCGCTCGATTTAAAACATGAATTTGATCGCGCTTGCTAGAGTTTAAGCTTTTAATGATTAGATTCCAATTTTGTTCGTCATAATTAACGCGATAGTAACCTGTCAAAAATATTATTCCGGCATTATTTAATTTTCTTACTTTGTTCTTAATTGTTATTGCCATTATTATTTTTAGAATCTAACGGTATTCGCGTACACTTTGATATTATTTAAAATTATTAATACAAATATTACCTGTTTGAAGTTTGTTTATTATAAGCCATTGATTAGGTTCAACATCGACGGTAATAATTGTTTCCTGACTATCAAACCAAAGGTCGGCCGAAGTTTTGTTGAACTCTGGTTTTTGTTCTGTAGCATAATTTATTGGAATACTCCAAGTATGATTGTATTGGTCTTCTATCTTGGGATCGTATGTAAGAAAGCGATCTTGATGAAGGGTCACAGTTCCATTTTTCTCGTAATTTCTAGTTACGGTTACAACTGGATAACCTTTAAAATTAACCCACGTATCCAAAATTTTTTTCACATCTATATTATTATCAGTTGTTTCACTTTGGAGAGCTTTGAATAAATCATCGGAATCGGCTGCTCTATGTTGACTAAGAAAATTCATCAAAATTTAGCGAATAACGTATATTTAAATATGGATATGTCAGACTATCTAATATAGGGATATAATGAAACATTGAGCTTACTTTTCTTTGAGGTATCTAGTAAGTCCATTTCGAAATACTTTTTCTGTAAGGAAATGTTGAATCATCCGAATGACGGCTCCGGCTAAAAAATATTCGTAAACATTAGATTGTACAGAGCTATACAAATTCAATACTAATTCTATGTCCTTATCTAATCGATGGATTTGTCCGTATCTTAGTTTGATGAACGATAGAAAGACATCCAAACTCATTGATTGAGGTCGATAGAAATTCACGATTAACTTCTAGATTGCTATTGGCTAATGGCAATATTGAAGGATTGAGATACCCTACAGATTTAAAACATCTTCTTTTCCCGTCTGACTGTCTGACTGTCTGCTTACCTTTTGCGTATGATATATTGTCGAATAAAGCCTGAATTTCTTTGGGAGTTTCTACGACTTCGTTCATTGGATGCGTAGATGCGCCACTATCAAATTCAAAAGCAGTAGTTTGAATTGATTTTACGACTGCCTGATCAACTGATCTCCATTCTGGTATTACCTTGAACATAAATATTTATTGTTGTGACTCATCATTGTGTAACTGCTACTTTTAAAAATCAAGTAAAATAATATCTCACTTTTTCCGTTATCAATGCTTGGAAAAAGTTGGCGAAGCCTTCGTTAAGCCACAAATACTTCCACCATTTAGGGCTGACCAAATCTCCAAACCATTGATGCGCGAACTCATGAGCAATAGTTTCGACAATGTTCTGTTTCTCGCTTGTAGTCATTTCGTTTGCGTCGTACAGAAGAGATTTTTCCCTATTTACAAACGTATACTTTATCAATCAAACGATTATTGACAATTAATAATTCCGAATGGCGATTGTGATTATTTTACCTGTAAAGAACCAGGCCCCAGTTTTCCATTGCACCAGCTGAAAAGTCTGGGATAGCAGCTTGGTCCATTTTCTTAATTTCAAATGGAATATTTGTGTAGTCTTCTAAAGCATTTAACAGTTTTTCTCCTTTCTCTATAGCCAAGTCAGCGTGCTTTGTAGTGTTGGGTTTGGCATATACGGTAAAATTTTGGTTACCATTATCTTTAGATTCAAAGTCTGATACAACGATAGCTAATAAATAAGTGGACATTATGGGAGTTTTCTCAAATTTCGACACTTTTTTATTGTTAGTTTCTTGACGCACTCCGTTCGATATAGCTGTGTAAGTAGAGTTGTGATTAATAGAAACTTCAAAAATCGCTTTATATGTTGGTTCATCGAAACACGGAAACGCTCGTCTTGCGCCAACGGGTTCAAAATGCGTTGCTGCAAGCCATCTGAAGATAAAATATTATTTTGAAAAGTTCATATTCATACAGTTATGGCATGCACAATAATTTGACAACTATATCAAATCACTCACACTGTCTTCTGATCATTATTTTTGTACGAACTTCTATAGAATCCCCTCATATCATCGTGTAAGATACCACTGTATTCTATTCTTAATAAATAAGATCCTTTCTCTAATTTCTTCTTAGATGTTATAACTCGAAAGTCTCTTTTGAGATCTTCTTCATTTTCCGGTTTTAAAGAAACATCGATCTTTTTGTTATCGTGCAACAATTGTATTGGAGTTTTGAACGTCAAATTTCTAGAATGGAATGTTATATCAAATACATCCTCCATTATTTCAAAAGTAATTGAAACTACGCCATCAAATGTGAAAGCTTTCAGCTTGTCTTCAACGTCAAAATAAGGCGTCAATTCCAAAGAGTAATGACTGGGCTTTACTGTAGTCGGCAGCAGATAAGAAGCATTAACTTTTGCATCTTGAGGTACAGCATTCGTATCATCATTAACCGCATTGAACGTTAAAGGATAGTTCAATCGTCCCTCGACAGTGATGAGGTACGCTACCAAAACAACGTGTATAAGTTTGTTCATCTTGATTGCGCATTCGCGATACCTGTTAATTAAATTGAATTCAACAATTTCGTAAAAAAACGTAAACGTTCTAATTCTTTTTACACGAATGAAAATTTAAAAATTCTTTGCTTTATTTTAATTATAGACACGCACTTACCTGTACCATGCAGACGGGATCGTGTTGAGCTAAGTTTTCAAAGATTTGACCACGCGAAACACAATATATGGTCTAAAGTTTAAAGAGGAAAATGAGTCGACTTATACTATAAGTCCCTAAAAGGTTGGCTTGATAAGGTATTTAATCTTGTTTCTAATCTTATCTTAGCTCTTACCGATAGTATATTGATCAAAAGATGATTGCAAAACTCTTTGTTCGTTGATTGTGAAAAAAATACTGCTGTTAAATCACGATTTCTTATTATTCGAAGATTCGGCTTACCTTATTCGAATAACGTCTCGAATAAAGTAAAACTAAATTATAATTTCTCTCGCATACGCCGAAGTAAAGATTCTGCTTATTTTAATATTGTTTACCAATTTCGTCGGAAACCAAAATCAATGGAATTACGTTTAAGGTAGATTTCTCGCTTCAGATCTTTATTTTATGTGTTTAATCCAGAAAGTCAATAAAAATATTACTAAATATGATTTGATGGTTTTGATAAAAAGTACATTGAAATACATAAACATTTTATATTTTATATACATACTCATACACATTCAGAGATCGGAATCCGTTAGTCTAACGGATTAAAGGATATGAATGTAGTTAATGTCAACACTGAAATATTCTTTTTCTTGGTTCAACAAAATTGCAATAACCATTGTTAATAAAGACAGACCGTATTTGTAATGCCAAAAATTCTTTATTAAAATAATTTGGATAATCTCAATTGACATATAGTTTACAATGAATTAATTATTAGGATAACAATTTATTAGGATTGCAATAATTGTTTGCCTCGTAGAAGTGAAAATATTTGGTGAATTTTAAAGCATCGTTTATCTTACGCAAACAAAATATCAACATGTATTGATCAATATAAACGACAAAATAGATAAAATTTTTAAAAAGGTTTGAATAGTTTGTTATGCTGCCCTCTGGTGACAAGTAGCAATACTAAAGAGATGCTCTGCTCATACCTCGTAATAAGCTTATGCGGTAAAGAAAATGTAGCGCGTGCACAGGTGACGGCATTTATTACTTGAAAGACCGCACGATAAAGAATTATTGATAAGTTAATACTTATTAACAGGAGCATCAAGGAGCATCAATATCAATCATATATTTTTTCGTAATTCATGCCTAAATTTAGAATTCAAATATTTGGATATTTGAGCGGCGCACGTATTGATCCAAGCAATATTGTTGCTTGCCGATTGTATCGCTTTTTTACCAACTTCTAGCGCCATTCCTAGAATACTCGCATTTGTTTCTACGAATTGGATCAACTGGAAACATAAAACGCGTATGCTACATGTACGTATACCATATGGTGTTGCATTAAAATCGCAATTACCTTATCGTTTTGCTCAGTAGAACTGATTTCTTCCCCAATGGCAGACAATATATCGGCTAAAAAGTTAACGCCTCTGCTGCAAAGAATATGCGCATACGAAGATATGATTACAAGTTTGTCTCTACATATTGAGTATATCAGTAGCAGTACGTATAATACCATAAAATACATACAGTCGCATGATATCGGTAGAATTGCTCTGTAGATATTTAAGCACCGTTTCGATATTTTGGCTGCTTCCTGAAACAATCGACTGAATAATTGAGCGCCTGTATTGTTTCGCTACACCCGTGTCCGACTTTATAGCCAATTCGAGTAGTCTAAAATGGAAAAAATGGTAATGAAAATTTCGTCAACAAATTCGTATCCGGGTGGGAAGGGTAAACAAATGGTTGAATTACTCGTTGAGAAATGCAGGATTTTCGCTACTGGCCAGTGCGTGCATCATAGGTACCCACTCCGAGTGTAGTTCCGTTTGAAAAAATCGCTGTCGAAGAGCAATCCACTGGTCACTACTACCATTGACAATGCCAACGCGATAGACGACAGCTTTCAGATCGGCAGGTATACTGAAAATTGCTGAAATACAATGAACTTTGTCGAATCAAATGCGTTCTCCGACACATTCGAAACTTACACTTTGTGTTCATCGACAATCCAATGATCGAAAATTGTCTTAGCGCTGGAGACGCAGTCGGCAAACTCGAACGAACAGGCACCGAAGAGAATAACAGACCGGTGCATCCTTTTGATTCGCGTTTCGTTTGGAAGTATTTCGAAAGTCAATTTTTTGTAAATCGGAGCGATTAGCTCAAGAACATAACGCTATGAAGAAAATTCCAAAAATGTTACACACAAAAGAGGAATGAAAAAAAATCATGGAAGAAAAATCAATTCAAAGAATGTATCGTTGTGTATACTCTAAATGCGAATCTGACGTGTGTTCTGTCCCTCAGCTTGTCGTCTATCAATCGAAGGGCACGACTAGCTGCTACCCAGGGCGCGTATTCATTCTCTCTGCGAAGATAAAGTGACAGTTCAAGCGGCAGCTTATAGTCCCGGATTCCAGCTCTGGCCAAGTTGAAGGCATCATTGATGATACCGGCTCTATCAACAGATTTGAGCTGGTGAAAGTTCTCGGAATCCAGAAACCTCTGGAGAGCTGACCAGTTGTCCTCGTCGTAATCCACACGGTAGTAACCATTTTGTCGGTGATTCACGAGATACCAATCGGTACTTGGGGGTAGTTGTATCTGCCTAGTCAACTTCGAGCTCAGCCAGCTCTGAAAAACGTAATTTCCAGTAGTGACGGTAAGAGGAATCCACCAGAAACGTGACTCATTGGAATTAACTTGAGAGTTGAATTGGAAAACTTGCTGTGACAGTACAAGAGTGTCGTTCTTTGTTCGAAATGCTCGGACTAATGGGTAATTTGCTTGATTTGCCCAGGATTCGATGAACTCGTCGATGTTCACGGGAATGAAGTTGTTGTTTTTGTTATCTAATGTTTGGAACTCTGTTGCTGACTTTAAATGTCTGTATATGTCCGCAGGGATAGCTGATGAGTATTGCCTGTGTCGTGATTTTTTTCATTATATTTCGTTAATGCGTTAAACTTAAATATCTATTAAGAGTCATACTTGTCTCGTAGGTAACTCCTCATCGCTTCCTTGAACGCTTTTTCTCCTACGACCTCGACAAACATTCGGATAACTGATGCAGCTATAAAAATAGGCATACATGAAAAATATTCAGTCCATTTGAGTATAGTCTTCGATACACAACGCATCCTTGCCTTTCTTATAAGTAACAAAGTCCATGGCAGCCAGACAGCTCTTAGGACTACCAACTCCGCGTCCATTCATTGTCCTGCTATGTTTTACGGAGTCGTCGATCATACTCGTATGTACATTTTCGATGGTAAAAATATCCTCCATGATGATGTTGGGCTCACGGTCAATCATTGCCAAACTCATGTAGGCAAAATATGTAGCGAATCCTTCCTTGAGCCAAGCGTGATCCCAAAAATCCATAGTGACAATATTACCGAACCAAGTGTGAGCATACTCATGGGCCATAATTATCAAATTATTGTGTATATCTTTGCTGGCAGTTGACTCGTAGGTGACGAGAGTCACAGACTCGCGAAACGTGACAAGCCCCCAATTTTCCATAGCACTAAAGTGGAAATCGGGCACAGAGAAATGGTCAATTTTTTCGATAGGGTTGGGTAAGTCCATGAATGTTTCAAGACTCTTATAGAGTTTGGGACCTTCGACAAGAGCTGGAGCACTGTCCCATGACGCTTGACGAGGCAAGCGAGTCCATAAGCAAATTCGACGGTCAGAGGAATTGATTTGGTCGAAATCGTGAATAGCCCAGCCCAGAAGGTAGGTGGACATTCGAGGTGTTTTTGAAAATGTTGTGATCTGATAGTAGTTGGATTTGTCGATCGTGGACTCTGGAAGCGTGTTTGAAGTCACAGTTTCGTTTTTGTAATGACCTACGCTCAGCTGGAAAGTGGCTTTAAAGCCGGGTTCATCCATACAAGGAAATGCTCGTCTCGCGAATGTCGATGAAAACTGCGTTACTCCTAACCACCTGCGTTTTACAAATTCTATATAACATCATTTAATAGTATTAATTGTTGCGATAATAAAATATGAAATATTTTCTTCTGAAGCTTCGTTCAGTTCATACCTAATTTCAGAATTGGCAACTCTGTATGAACTCCTGTAAAATCCAAATACATCGTCGACCACTTCTCCAACGAAGAATAGTCTTAGTAAATATTTATTTTTAGGCAGTAACGTTTCCAATAGTTCAATGATGTAAAACTGAGTTTCTTCTTCATAATGTTGATTATGCAGTTTCAATGTTTTTATTTCTTTTTCTCCAAAAACTTGCACCAATCGTGATTTCTCGGTAAATAATCCAAGGGTCTTATAAGCGTGTAAAACTATTCGATTAGTTCTCTCCACGACGGACAATTCAATGCTTACCTGACCTTCGTACGTAAAATTAGCTCTCGTGACGTTCGTAAGTAATAGGATTTTGTAAGATTCCGGAAACACATTGTTCGGCAGCCGGTAGAGACTCGAATTGTCATTTGTCCGTTGCGAATTGGCAAAAATTGTGCAGATACAAAGCACGAAAACGTAGAGGTGTATCAAGTTCATTGCGATTGCGGCTACGTGGCACTTCAGAACTGGCGACGCGCGTACCTTCACTTAATATTCAAAATCACTGATGTGGTCGCACAGAGATGCGTACGAGTGAACGGATTCTCGAGTATAATACGTGTGAGATTTACGCGGGAGAAATAAAAACTTTCAATTTTTACTAGATTTGAACTTGATTTTCAAAGTATATATGTTACGTTTCATCGTCGCTGTATTATAAAGTTGATATGATTTCAATATGATTTTCTACAATCGATACAATTCGATTATCCTCTTCAGATTAGACAATGTTAACGATATATCGATTCGCCAGCACGAGACAACATATTTTTAAATGATTCTTGCAATGATTGCAGTAAGATATTAATTCAAGCGTCTTGTCAGATAATCTAATGCGTCGTAAGTCATTAAGGGGATGCATCAAATGCGGGCTAATTAAAATACATCATCTTCTGGAAATAATAAGGGTATATGCAGAAAGTTTAGTATAATATTGTACCCCGATGTGAAGTACCGTTAAGAAAAAGCACATTCCTTGCTTTTTTTCTTAGTCGATATAGATAACATTAAAATTTGAAACTTCTAATTTCCCATAGCCAGAAGACATGAGCTAATGATTTTAGTAACTTATGCTCAGCAAATTAAGCTCTCAGTTTTCAAGTGAAATTCCTTTGGAAACAATTTTCGAGAGATAAACCGAGTTTCCTCTCGCATGACCGATGTGAATGAATATCCTACAGCCTACTGGAGGCTAAATCGGGGTTTCAACCGACCGGAAGAAAGACAGAAATATTTGACCACGGTATTCAATAAGGGTACTGCATTACTTCTCAATTTTCTCGTGCATTCAGTTTATTTTGATAGGTTTGTCCTTGAATGCTACACGCAGAGAACGACATGTAAAATGACGACAGGTTCTATCGTTGAGCAGTTGTCCGTCAGCGGCTGGCCGATAGCTGGCCAATACATGACAAATTTTTAATTCGACATTTCATTGTATTCATTGCGGAATATGTATTTATACCAATTTGTAAGTTTGGAATAAAGTTAAATTGACTGCGCGTACATTGTTTCTAACACACGCAAATGAAAATTTAAGAACGTAAACTATGATATATAATAGGTATATGAAAAGACGTTATGCTGTGTCAATGTATATCTGTGTACATGAGTGAATCTATGGGATGCACACTCGCATATAGTTATTAGCAACGAAACATACACAGTAACGATAAACAGAAAAAATCCATCAACTTTATAAATCTTTCGTGCAAGATAAACTTGTTTAAAAAGTCGATTAAATAAATGATTGCTCATTATTGTATACATTTGACGTCTATTCATTCATACTTTCGAATGATAAACTATTCACAAACATACACTTTTAATAGATTTATTTGTATTTGTTTATTTCTCTTGAATTTAATTAATTGAACTATTTCCAAATTATCAAGTTGAAGCTTTCGATAAATCTTGAAGTATGAAAGAATAATTGAAGTTTAGTTATCACTATGAATTGTAAATACTTATTTTCTCAATTGATAAATTATACCCACTGTCGATTTGAGTCTTATTCAAATATAAATGAACATAAAGTAAAAAACGCTTCATAAAGTTGCTTTGTAACCAGATAGTGGAACTCCAGAAAGTGAATTTTATGCACTTCTTGACGCTTAATTAATTCACAATATATACTTTGTGTTTGTAAAATACTAGGGTTTCGATAAGTTATATTCCCCTAATAATTTAGTTGTTTCCATCGAAAGAATACGAGTAGGGTCCCTATTTCTAGATGAAAATCCTCCTGTGAATGGCAGAATCTCGTTGATACAGAAGAATAGTTTTCTGAGCGATAGAGGCGCATATTTTTCAACTAAGTTTAACGAGAGAAAACGAGCTGAAAGACAACTAGCATGGCAGTAGTAGGCCACTGGTATGAGTTTTGTCAGCGAGAGTCTATTATCTATGCAGAACCTTGAGCCGGCGTCACTCGACGATTGCTGAGGTTTGCCGACTATGCCGTCACTTGTTGGGATTTGCATGTAATTGAAAGAGATACTCTTCGTATGATGACCGCCTGTCCCTATAGGTTTACTGGGTCTGCACCGCAGAAGACCTCAATATCGGAACGGAGTCAAACTACGCCGATGTTATCCTGCTAACGCAACTGTGTCTCCTCTACGCTTTTCGATTATCGAGCGATAAAAATAGAAAACAACGTCAGCCATCGTGTAATATAGGTAAGCTGCATATATAAATATATATAATAGACGCATACGTTTCTCGGCGTGTTTACAAAAAATTTCGACACTCGTATATATACATACACATACATACATACACACCTGCAAATGTGAATAATTACACAAGCTTTTAACGAGCATCAGACTGATTATGAACTATATATACTGCCCGCGTAATGAGCCGGCGTTCTCTTAACGAGGTCTTTCTTGTTATCGGGAGTAGATCGATCTTCCTAAGTCGTCCATATCCAATTAGCATTTACATACTATACCTCCGAAAAGTTGCACTAAATGTGGATATTTTTCGTTTGACCCCCCTCCAAGAGCGCCCCCAAGAGCGCCCCCAAGAGCGCCCCCAAGAGCGCCCCAAGAGCGGATACACGTCTAGATTTTCTAGATATCTCTCGGCTAAAGCAGAGTATATTAATAATCGAGCATGAGTATAGGCACGAAACCTCCTGGCACATGGGCACATGATTGCACTGCATAATGAAGAAAGCAGCTGATACCTCGAGGGCAATCCTCGCGATTTCGAGACGACAAATATATGTCATCAGCTTCGAGTATAGGCACATTTTCTCTCTTGAATCTTGCTAATACATGTGGGTTATAGGAGGCGACTCCCCCAGAGAGAGAGAGAGAGAGAGAGAGAGAGAGAAGCTCTGACAACACGTGCCCCCTTTGTGCCCTTTAACAATGCCCACGAACGAGCGCAGTCGAGGGAAGCAAAGAGAGAGAGAGAGAGAGAGGGTAATCGTGTGTGTATGTGTGAGAGGACATTTTTAAAACGTTGCTGATCGAGCTTCCTCTCGCTCTTTCGTGTGTACGTCTACGTGTGTGCATAATACGCGCTCCGAATCTACACAAATGCACAATACACATGCTTGAATTTTTAAAGTTCGAAACAGCTGAAACGTTGCGTCGCTTTTTCCGTGAATCGAAAAGCGCAAAATGTAGTCGCGGAAAAAACAATGGGGCATATCTGTGTACACTAGGAAGAAGCGTTTCGAAGCGTTTCGAAGCGTTTCGAAGCGTTTCTCGAAAAAAAGACAGAAAGCGGATGGGGAGGGCGGGGGTAAAGAAAAAGAGACGCGAAGCCAAGTTTTTGTCTCTCATGATTTCTCGCGGACCTTTCGACTCGCTCTTTCTCTCCTTCAACTCTCTTTACCTGACTCGTAGAAGCCTCCAGGTTCTATGTGCCGCTGGAAAAAGGTATTTATATAAATGCCGGTAGAGAGAGGGAAAGTTTTTTCTCTCTTCCACAAAGCCAGCTCGAGGCGTCGTGGTTCGGTATAAAGATGCTGATAAAAATGTAGAATAGAGGTGTCATGGGACGTGTCCCCTCGAGCAATCGCCCCAGCTGTCATCATCGTATCGCCATTCTTATCTATATACATATTCTACTGGTGAAGAAACCGGATGATTTCGCTCATAGCCCTCTCTCTCTCTCTCTTTCTCTACATTACAAAGCTTCTACACACACACATATATATATATATAATATATTTTATATATATTTTGACACTTCACTTGGAGATTGCCCGCAAAAACATTTTTTTCAGCCTTTAACTTATTGCGAATGTGTGTTACATACATCGTGTCTAACAATTTTCACAGAATTTTTTGTTTATTATTCTATTTGTGAGATATAGTTTATTTGTTGAGATTCACTCGAATCAATTTATTACATATATAAAAAATTCAATAGAAAAACATATGTCAAATTTTTCTTTTGCGGTTACTACGTAGAACAATTGTCGATGATTTAGTATACAGGTCCTTGATGACGTATGGTGTCAAAATCGCGCACTTCGAAATTTTACGTGTCCTATTCTACATACATATAGTGATCGAGGGTTTTTAATTGAACCAAAGGAAGAAACAGTTTTGTCAGTGACAATTAAAAATATTCGCGATTCGTGACTTTTAAGACCAATTTACTGGACCAGAAAAAATATACTTAAGTAAATCTTGCCTAAGGTAAACCGCATTACAAACTCTGGTATAGAAGAAATTTTATAGATAAAACTTAAAAATTCAAAAGTATATACGATCAAAAAATTTAACATTTCATAAATTATTCATTACCAAAGTTAAAGAATATTTGTTACATTCAATAAATACAAAATTTGTATATAGTAACAGTAAAATTCTTTATTTTCTTTATAATTTAATTTTTGTTTCAATTTCTATTAAGTTGTTGATGAACAGGCAAGCTTGAATTTCTCTCTTCTATGAATATATATATATATATATGTATATAAATAAATAAAAAAGTAGTTAATGTTCTGTAAAAGATTGTACAGTGAAATTATCGCTGTAGTTGCTCCGTTCGCCTCTCTCACTTTCCCTCTGTTTCCTACAAGTATATAACGTTCGCGCAAAGGGAAGGGCACTCTTGGCCAAAGACGATGTGTATATATTTTGCTTGCGGCCTTTGCAAACTGCAGCTACAGTAGTAACAGCCACGGCTCTGTTACACATACATATACCGTCACGTGTATGCGTATACACACTTGCCAATGGCGTGTCCTCGCCTACGGAAGTGGGATAATTTTATTATACTCTCGTCGTACTTGAAAGCTCTCGCCTCTGCCCTTCTAATGCTCCTACGTTGGCAAATTGCAGCATCGAATACTGCTGCTTTTCACCAACTGCTATGTTTATATATACGCTTATTACACGTATACGTAGATAAACTTTCATAACAATTATTAACTCTCGAATTTTTTCCTACCAGCGCATCCACTCACTAAAAACTTAGCGCGGAATGAATTTCCCTGACTATGCGGATGCGAAAATGTTTGTGGGCAGAGCCGAGAGTGCGGGGGTAAGAGAGAAGGAAAGAGCGCGAACTATATATACAACATATATAGAAATCGTCACACGCGGCGCACGCGGCGCATCTTTAGCTTTTCAAGCTGTCCAACGAAGCGCCCTGCACAGCTTTGTGTCCACAGGGTAAATATTAGCGGAGGGTGATGAGGGCCTCCGAGCGTCTTCTTTCTTTCCCGTATATAGCTTTACGAGTCTGGCCGGTCGTCTACGCCCTTTAAATATTCGCTCTCTCTCTCTCTCTCTCTCTCTCTCTCTCTCTCTCTCACTCACTCTCTCTCTCCACATCCCACTATACGACGAAAATAACGCTTATTATTATTCACACAGATGCACAGACCTGCGAAAAGCGTCAGTCTCAAAGAATATTTTAAACAAGTTTTCCAGTGACAATAACAATAGTTGTTCCGTGCACGTGTCGATTCTTGTACTTGCACAATATATGCACAAATCCATATTTGATTTGAAACAAGACGTTACGCCTACAAAATTTGAAAAGGTCATTATATTTATATTATTATTTATAGAGCTTAGAAATGTTTAAGCTTTGTTTTAGACTAAAAATTCGTCTGGGGTGGTAAATTGGGTAGGTTGTATTCATGAAATTCATATTCTTTTGTATGAAATACACTTTCAAAGTATTTTATTAAACGTTCACTATTAAACATTTTTTAATTCATTTTAATTTCAAAATATTCGAAGTAAATTTCATGCCTGTCCTCGCATTGAATTTAATACTCGCTCTTAAAATATAAATTACTTGTAACTTAAATTTAATTAAAAATTATCTGAATTTTGAGGAAACCTAGTTAGTTAGTTTTATGTACCGGACAGTAAATGTTCATGTACCAATAGTATATAATAGTATTCTAATCGTTTACTTGTATTGATACCTGTTTTTAGGTACATCTTAAAAAACTCATGAAAACGTGTGTTATTTTTAACAAAAGCGTACTCGAATAAGTATTTTCATAATAAAGATACTTGTTTACGGAAAAATGTGAAGTTCTATAAAAAAGGGGGTAAAATGTTGAAGTTGCAGGTACCGTTTTCTTTCCAGTCGTTTGTAGATTTGCAGATATATAGCCATAGTGAGGGAAAGAGGGAGAGAGAGAGAGAGAGAGAGAGAGAGAGAGAGAGAGAGTGAGAGAAAGAGAGGAGCTTGCGCAGGTGGTAGAGGGCGGGGTGGGGCAGCAGAGGAAAAAGTAGTCCGCCGCGCGTGTTGGGGAGAGCTTGCGCGCTAGGGCCGAGGTTGGGGAAGGGTCGCGTTGTGCTCACTTGGCTTCCCGGAGTTGTCGAGAAAGGAGGAGAGGAGGTGGATCGTGTGGCGTCCACGTGTGCGCCGCCGCCGTGTCGTCGTCGTCACCAACGAGTGTGTCGATAGCGAGAGATATGTCGAAATCGCGTACTAGTTGTAATATGCGTATCCGCGAGATTCAAACCTGCCGATGATCGAATGATATGGCGGGCCGATCTGCCGATATTACCGGCGCTGCAGGTGTTGCTCTTGACTCGTCGAGCCGGCGACCGATCATTATCCTCGTGTGTGCGCGCGAGTCGGAGGACGCCGCCGAGCCTGTTGCTAATAGACTGGCTATCGTCGTGCTATCGTCACCCTCCTTTTGCGCACGATCCTTTAATCCAGAATGAAGAGGTGCTCAGTGCTGCGAAATATCGTCATGGTTTTTCTATTCTACTGACATCTGGCCTATACTCTGCTCTCTCCAAGTCCGATATATTTATTCCTCTTCGTCAGGTGAGTCGCTGTATTTTATTTTTCAAAACTATTCGCGCTTTTGTAGCGCTGCAAGCTTGCTTGCATATTGGAATTCGATACTCGAGGCGCTTAATGTTCGAAACTCATACCGATCTTTTTCTCTTCGAGTATACCAATAGAATTTCGCGCAGTAACGACGTCGCTTTAATAGACTGGAAAATTGGCCATCGCGTTGTACTCATTACTTTTTCCATTATATGCGCTCAGAGAATCGAGTCTCATTCTCTCCGGGCTCTGCGAAGTAGCAACAAGCAAGGCGACAACTTTCTTCCGAAAAGTCGATGAAAAGCTAAATCAAATAGGAACAGTAGGCTGCCGCGTGAGAAAGAGAAAAATCGGCAAGTGCGCCGATGCGTATAAACGAACTTGGTATACTTATACGACGACGGAGTTTCGCTCGAGCGGGCAGTAGTCGTCGTGGCATAGTATATCGGCAAAGGGATCATCCCTCGACAAGCAGTAGCAGCGCACTTAACGCTTGACTAGGTGTAACGCCTGCGGCGTCAACTTACGAAGAGAGAGAGTGAGAGAGAAAATGAGAGCCAGAGGCGCGATTCGATCAGTTGCGACGAGCGTGTGTGCTGTAGCTGCTTTGCGTATACTGAAAAATCGATCGGCGCACAGCTGAAAAATGAACAACTAACGTCCTGGCAGCTTTCAATCAGAAAGTATATAATATAAGCGCGGACACGTAGATCTTCTCTCTCTCTCTCTCTCTCTCTCTCTCGATCTCTCTCAGTGTACATTAAACAATATGGGATTTTCAGCCCCTTGTTTGATCGTCCTATACGAAGACCAGCTTGACAAGTGATGAAGGATCGGCATGTGTGTACGTACGTATACAAGAGCGATCCATCAATCTGTTAAATGTATGAGTATAATAAGAGAGGGAGAGAGACTGTGTACATCCCCGACGAGCCAAGTGTATTCTTATAATTGTGCATAGCGATCGTTTGAGGTTCATCACAGCGTGTAGATGTCCGGCACATTTTCCCCTCCCGGGAGCAGGTCATATCGGCTTCCAGATATACTGTACACGCGCATTCTAGACTGACATTTAGACGGCGTAGGCTACTCCCTCAGAGCCATACGAAAGGGGGCTATCTATTGGCTCATTGAGACTCTACTAGCGTGATATCTGCTACTGCGAATATTCTCTCTGCAGCCGCTCGTATACTTTCCTTTATTGCTCGTGCACCGACGACCACTACGTTATAATCTTATCTACTACTGACGAGAGAGAGGGAGAGATGGAAAATGGATTCGTAAGTCAGCAGTGATGCCACGTACATCCGGACGATTAGGTGAATTTTCGCCTCATTAGCGCATCTTACAACTTTTATCTTTTCTTTCAAGATAACCAGCATTTCTATATACCTACACGAATCTCTCTCTCTCTCTCTCTCTTTCCAACCTCGCATAAATAGAAAAAAGTGTCGTAATACGCGACCTCGTGGATACAAAAGGACCCACGGCCGATCATTAGCCTGTTTCACTCGTTCTGCGCTGAATAATCTCGGTCCATCTGTCGATATGCTACTCGATAGGAGGCAAAACGGTAAATTACTTTAATTGCACTGGTCCGATACATATCGAGACATTCGTGGCTGCTAGATCGATATATATATATATAAAATTATAAAATCGATCTAACAGCCACGAATGTCTCGATATATATATATTCTCGACGCGTTAGCCGTCGAACGCGGAGGTGAAATTTTGATTTGATTCAAATTTGCAGAGCGCGTTTTTTCGCTCTTCAACGTAGCCGCGCACGTGCAACACGCACCCGACAAAGATATATGGAATTGATGATACAGAAACCGATGCAATTTTCCTCCGCACTTTTGGCGAATAGTTCGACGTTTTTTTGGTTTCACATTCGGAACTAGAGTATGGACGCTCCAATCGTGTAGGCGTGAGACGATTAATATATGAGTGATTCTCTGACAGTTTCACAAGTCACAATATTTTTTTTCCTCAAAATACTTTAAAACTATTATTCGGCGCTCTAACCTTGAACTTTCATCATGAGTTTCAACATGGAAAAATTCATGAAGATGCATGCCTTACATGAATACAAAAGTGTCTATAGAAGTCAGAAGTTGGAAATCAAGTGTTGTTTTTAACTGGAAATCTGAGCCAACGTTGAGAAACCCATATTTTATGTCATGATAACTTATATGATTAACTTTATTTTTAACTACAAATCCAACTTGATCCCCAAGGTGAGACCTTCGTAGACACTTAATATATTCGTAGACACTATTATATTATAATAGTGCAACGTATCTTTATAAATATTTTCATGTTCATACTAATGATCGAACTTTTCCAAAACTGACTTTGAATATTTGAATGACTTTCAACGATGGACTTTGGTGTTATTGTTATGAAATAGTGTTTTCATTGATTAGTTTGGTTGATCGTTAACCTGAACTAACTTATAATAGTCTTATTAGTGTATTTAGTGCAGTTTAAGTCACATTTTCGTATAAATTTTAGGTGAATTGCTAGATAAATTTTGTTGTTAACTCGAAATTGAGCTTAATTTCCAACTCTGACCTTCAAAGACACTTTTGTATTCGTGTAAAACATCATCGTGACTTTGTTTCGCATTTAGACTCATGATTAGCCTTCTCAAACCTGGATTGCAAGACTTTCATGACTTAGGAGATTGTGATTATTTATTTCTACAGATTTGAAAGTATTTTATTCGTAGAGTTTAAGTTGCTTTACAATAAAAGTTCCGATTTTGTTTTGAGTGAGAAATTCTTCCCCGAGAAGTTAAAATAAGTAAAAATGCCTACTTCGATATCCTGTAACTTGAAGAATCTTCATGAAAAAAATCTAAAAAAATTACGAAGGTAGATGAGATAGAGCGCGAAAGAATGGTTTGAAAATATTTTGAAGAAAAAAATTTGTTGACGGGTCAATTTCACGGGTCAATTTCACGGGTCAGAGAATGACGCATATGCGTATACATATTTCGTTGACTTGTAGACCCAGAATAAAATTAATTGGGTATAGCGTAGAAAGAATAAAAAGTCTCGGTTTCGATAAAAGCTGAGTAAATATATAAACTACATAACTATCCACTAACGCCCTTGCTGTGCATGTGTCAGAACATAATCGATCATTGGACGCGTCGTCGGACGCATTTACACTCTATGCATGACATCCGATACATGCACACACACGCACGAGACATACGATAAAACGCCTCCGCCGCGCGGCTTATAATCGCCAACCTCATTCGAAGACGCTATCCTGTGTGTACCTATATAACATTTCAGAAATTGTATTGTACATCTGATAAATCATTCGCTTCTTGTGTCCTGTCGTATGTAGCTGTATGTATGCATGTATACTGAATACGTGGCTATATATATAATATATATATAATATACTCACACAATGTCGAATATGCTTTTACATTAGCAGAACTGCAAGAGCATATATGTATATCCGAGGCAATTTTGGATGCACATCAGAGTAAAGTCCTTTTCTCGCTATCCGTATTCCAGAGTTAGTGCATTTTTATTCTTTTGTAGATTAGGTTATATATACAGCGCAATGCAGCATTGAGTGCCCTATTGATTCGAGTTTCGATGCAATCGATGTTTATACACTCGTATACGAACGAACGACGAGTGACGTTTCTATAAATTTTATGTTTTTGCAACTGCTATACATAGAATCTCCTTGACATTTGCCAATCGAATGATTCTTACTGCATTCAAAAGGGATAACTTGTTGCTCGGAAAAGGCGATTCGAGATTTCATTAGATATTGGTATAAATAGAGAAAGAGAGAGGAAGAGAGAGAGAGAGAGAGAGAGAGAGTGAGAGAGAGAGGCAGAAAGCCATACAGGCTGAGTAATATATTTATGCGTACACCGTATAGAGCTCACATGAATGAAAGAAAAGAAGGGACTATCATCAGGATGCTCGACTTATCCGTAAGTTTAGTCGAGGTTACCGTATATACGCGACGCCGGTTCACTAGACAGGAATGAAAACTCGCGAAAGAGAGCGGTTTCTTCTTCGCCCACTGCATTTACCACATACATATATACACGGGCATCATTCATCCGAGCTTGGTCAAGTTTTTCAAATTTCAGGCCATTCAGAGTCAGCGGCACATATACAATAATGCCCTCGCGGCTAAAGCTTCTGTGCTTGCTGCTGCTGTTACTGCTCCGCTATAGCTATAAAAAAGAGGGAGGAATTTCCATTGCGATAAAGTCAAAGATATAGAGGTTAAGTGGAAGGGAGAGGCGCGTTTGTGTTTCCCACTACTTGTGACTCTTACTCTCTCTCTCTCTCTCTCTCTCTCTCTCTCTCTCTCTATCTGACTTTAGCGTGCGTATTATTCGGGAGAGAGAATAAAGAGAGAAAGAGAGACAAAACGGAAAAAGCTCCTTGTTTGCTTCTGCAGACGAGTATATATACTGCACTAGCTTCCTCTCTCGAGTTGCAATCGGTTTATGAAAACCGACCGTTAGACCATCAAAGAGAAGCTTACCGTCGGATTCAGCTTTTTTTGACGCGCATAGTAGCAAGGAAGGGCTTTGAATTCTCACGATGGCACAATGTTATTCCAAAGTTCCTATTGGAATTCATGCTATCTTGACTGATGCGCCTCTTTTTTTTTATAGAGAACTTGTGGATCATGCTGTTATTGATGATCTTCTGATGCTTTTCACGTGCAACATTTTTTGCGACGAGAGAAATATTCTTACTAGCTCTTTTTACGAAAGATTTATCCCAGCAGATGATCGAGATTCTATTTAAATACTGAACTTGTTACATTTTCATTGTATGTACACACAGGATGCGCATACATAGCTTGTTGACATTGGAAAATTGCAATGTTAGGATAATTAATTGTGTATATATATATATATATATATATATAAAAGTAGCTTAAAGAAGTAAAGGAAAGCCTCTTGCGTAAATCGAAGTTCGATGCAAAACTGTTTAGTAAAAAGGACGAGGTCGGAGTAAGAAAAAGAAGAAGACGGGAAAAAGAAATCATCGCGAGTTGGCAAATGAGGCTAGCCGTAATAAGGAAATGTTTTTGCCGCGTTTCCTGGACTGCAGCTCGCGTACTTAAATTGCGCCAATTTCGCCCACATCAGCCGTTTTCCCGTAAAAATTCGATTAATGAGCTAGCAGCAATGGCTCCAGTAACTTGCTCGCCGCTACGAATTATTTCCAATATTTCCAACTGCGCAATGCAAATTAAAAAAGTCGATCCGGCGTCGATCGATTGGACCTAAGCCTCTGGTGAATTAAAAAATCTCTCGATTAGAATTTCAAAAGCCGCACTCGTCGAGAAAATTCGATTTCTTCTTCTCTCTATGTGTGTAATAATAATATCTAGGAGAATACGCGTACGAGGATTGCTATTTGCATCATATGTATACGAGTGCATGTATATAGATTAGCGAAACACCGAAGTAATTCGCGCGCGAAAAGAGGCCTATGAAACGAAAGTAAAACAAAGCAAACAAAAGGGGAAAAAAGGAAACTGCAAATGAACATTAAAATCAGGACAGGGAGGGAACGAGAGATTGGTCGAGCATTGGAAAACTCATTGGGGTGGCTTCTACTGGGCCCGAGTGAGAGTGAAAGAGCGAGAGGGAGAGGTAGAGTACGAGTCGTGAAAGGGTTTGACAGGACTGACGTGAGCTCGTCGAGGGATGATTGGGCTCTGCTCTCGGTGTACGAGTATCGTCCGCACACACACACACACACTCACACATATATATATATATATATATTTATAAACGTCATCGGACGTTACATGTACTACTGCATTTACATATCTATTCCGAGTGCATAGGACGACGCGATAGAGAAGTATAGACAGAAAATTACTGCGTTACTGGCGAATTTGTCCAAGGTAGCTGTGATGCTGATTGTCGCGTAACAGGCCTTTCGTTCGTTCCACGTATACGTGTACAACTTTACACGTGTACAGTCAGTACAGTCGCTGACCTGAATTAGAAATAAATTAGAGGAGAGATTTCAACGCGCGGTTCCCTCTCTTGCTCTCTCTCTTCATCTCTCTTTCTCACGATGAACGCAAGGCATACTTGACAGTTGTCGTGTTGCGATGCATAAAAATACGTATGTGTTATTGCGCTGCATTTTGAAAAAAAATTTGCCGAATTGCTAGCAAATACCGCGAGTCGTGCAACAATGCCGACTCTGATTTTCGGCATTTGCTCTTGCCGCAGATACGTACAAAAACAATGTTCCACTTGGTTTTTTGCTCACGTGTGTTTCTTCCTCGTCGACATAGAGGCTAATGAGCTTTTGGTCGGGTTGTACATTTTTTCATTACGCATCACCGTTGCGTTGCATACACGTGCTTCAGATGTATATATATATGTATGGGTGTATTTTCGTATAGAAGTACTAAACTGGAAATTTTTTTGTCATAGCGAGATGATGCAGCTCGTCATATCAGCTGACTGGATGTTAGAGCTCGGAGCACTAGGCAACTAGAATTTCTCTGTCTCTCTCTTGCTTCGCTCTGATCAGCGCATCAGGGCTATGGAGCTAGAGAACGCGACGGATGTTGGCCTCAACGGCACGGATGCCAATCGCACCTCGACGCCGGTCTTCACCATCGGCACTAAGTTCATCGAGACATGGTGAGTCTTGTCGAATTATTATGCATAAGATTTGATCTGCTCTCAAGTGTATATAATTATCTCATGTGTGTATATATACACACCTATTTGTCGACTTATATATATACAGAAGTCGACAAATAGCTTGATTAAGAGAAGCGAGGGATTCTATTCTATATATACATATATATATATATATATATATACTTGGATTCGCCCGTTTACTTACTTTGGAGCTACTTATAGTAGTACGCTATGTAGAAGTAGACTCAAAATTCTTGGAGTTTGCTGATCGTTAGCGCAGTCAACATCTTAGCTTCTTCAGCTTGTTTGTCGATTTTTTGAATATTCTTCGCATGTGAAAATAGCTCCTATCGCGAAAATACGTATTTATATATATATATATATATATATATATATACGTTTGTAAATACCCAAGTTGCTCTCTCGTGCATTTATAATTATACATATATAGAAGCTTACTTCACTTCCGGCATAGAGACTAAACAAAAAGAATCTATATATACAGAAGAGACAGAGGTGCAGTATATACAGACACTCGTTTACAAGAGCCTATATAACTATCCAAAGTCGTTAAGGTTAAAGAGAGACAAGAAAAAGAATAATAAGAATAGACGGAGGAGAACGATTGAGAGAGAGAGAGAGAGAGAGAGAGAGAGAAAGAGCGAGGAAACGACACCGGAGAATATCTGCTCGATATTCCAGATTTTAAACGTCTCTCAGACTCGACTCAGCCCCTAGCCTACTTCATCCCTTATACAGAGAGTAGAAATCGTCCATAAATTACAGTAGCGGACTCATCTCCCTCCCCCTGAAAAATCCTCCTAAGCATCAGCTCCGTGATCGCACACAAACTCATTGTGATTTTCGCTCTTAGCCAAGAAAGAGAAGAGATGCATATATAAACCGATCCGAAGCTAAATTGCATCCTTGACCTCTACTCTCTCTCTTATTCTCTTTTTGCGAGTATAGCATACCTGATGGAGAAAGGCAAGTGGCTGAGTCGTGTTTATAAGCTCTAACGTATATTGCGTTTATTGCTCTGGCGTGATGTGTTTCTCTCTCTATCTTTCTATACGTATATACACTAACCCCTGTGTATACGTGTGTACGTGTTTTTCAGCTGTAGGCGAAGAAAAGAGAGAGAGAGAGAGAGAAGAACGTAGACGATGGCGGCCAATGTCGTATATAACGCGATCACGCGAGGAGCGCTTATGTATACAGCAGTACAGCTGTTTCATTGACGTTGCTAAACTGTATTATAACTCAGCACAACCGTCTTTTTTCATGGCAACAATCTATTATCGATCAGCTTTTTTAGACACTAGATGCGATGCCCGATGCACGTTACTGCACTCCCGGGGCTTGCCCTCGAAAAAAGTCTATTTTTCCGTATAATATGTACCCTTCCACGTTTCTTCACGTTGAGGGGGTGGGGGGGGGGCGAATGTGCACTTCTGAATTCGAGTACTTATATACATTGGTAGAGATTGACGTCACGCTATGTCGATTTTTACTTCTATATGCTGTATCTAGTTTTCGCGATTGGTCAATTAGCCTCAATGATCATCGAATTGATTACCAATTACAATAACTCATTACGTTTCCACCTATTATATACATATATATACATACATTAGATACGTATGTCCCCAAAAGAAAGAGTGTGATTAATAATAATAATGAATCTGTTACACTGGTCAAATAAAACGTATGTTAATTGAAAGTTAACAAATAAAGGCTCTTCGCACGAATTGAACTTGATGCTGCTTTCATCCTAAATAGAGCTTTGCTTTTGCATTAATCTCAGCTTCTTTCTATCTATCGCATCCACGAAGTTGCGCTCGGATTCAGGTAGATACGACACGGCGAGATCTCTCGAGTCTTTCCAAGTCCTAAATTGTACGGAAAGTTCGCGTCCTGATTTCAGCAACGTGCAGCGCAACATAATGTGCACGAAAGCTCGTGCAGCCGAGAACTTGACGCAACAATCGACTGCTATAAGTAGATCGATCAATCCAGATGAAAGCTTCGTTGCTTTTTCCGATATTTTTCTCTCTCTCCCTTTCTCCTGCGCGCGCGCTTTTTCCGTAAAATCGAGTTGCGTTTCTTACGTAAGTCAAACTTTTCGATCCAGCGATGAAACGTTGGATTATATTAACTATACGTGATTGTTATGTATATATATTGTATATTATATATGCATACATATATTTTTTTCGGAGAATTCTTTTTCTTACTATAGAAAAAAAAAGAAATTTTCGCGGAAAGTACTTCGCGAGCAACCGTTGCAGCTGCTCACAAACACTGGGCCTGATTAAAGATCAAAGCTTCAGTCGAATGGTTGAGCCACTTTCCAGCCTAGCTGCTGCTGCTACTACTGCATATACAAATACAGAACTAGCTCCTTTTTAACTTGGCCGCGAGCATTGACGTCTCGTTGGAAAGCCATTACTCTCTCTCTCTCTCTCTCTCTCTCTTACTCTCATGCTCCCTTAAGCTGATTCGGAAACTCATTTGAATATATACAATTTTTGGAGAAATCCTGACGCTTCTTTTCAAGCACGCATCTGTCTATATATATGAGCTTGAAGGACGCGACTCATGGGCTTTTCAAAGCTCGGACGTATAAGCTATACATATTCGTACAAAGAAGCTGCGCAGTCTGTCAACGCACTTGAGTAAGAGAGACAGGTTAATGTCGAAGAGCGAGAAGCTGCTCTTGTAGGCATCCCGTAATTGGCACAAATTGTTGCTGCAATATGCTATACGCCTTCGCATCGTCCTGACTTAGATGTATGCATGTATGCGCGACTGTGTATCGATCACTATACTCGTTTCAAAAGTTCTAATTCGTGCTTTGAGTCCGTTGTATATGCATATAGGAAATTCTCTGCGAAATCGTAACTTTGGAAATTCTTCGTATTTTAAGAATCAATTCGTAACATACCATTGAGTTTCCATTCAAATTTTATAAGATCTCGTTTAGCACTTTACTCCGAGCGCATTAACCGTAATATGCCTCGTAATTTTTGCATTCAGGTATATGATCGAAATAGTGCAAACTGCTATTTTCACATTAACAATGTACTTTCGTTAATTATTCTCTTTAACTATTAACTCAAGAGTCTAGCATATTCTTATTTATGAGTATATATTATCTGTATAATTTATTATAGAAATCTTAAAGTAGCAGAACACTATTTCAGATCAGATATAAATGTACTTCTTCGTAAGTTCTTTTTTGTTCTTTTTTTGTTCAATTCACTATATTTATTATTTATAGTCACTACAGAAGTTGGAATTTTGTATCTAAATTCTGTAAGTACTATTATTATTATATATTGCACCAATATGAAAGTTAGGATGGTTTCTCACTTCGAACGCCTTTTAGATTTAATTCGTTAAAAACATTTTTAAGGTATACGACTTTCAAAGTAACGATATTCTTAAAATGCAGTCATTTTTACAGTACAAGGATTTTATTTCTAATTAGTGACGAATGTTTGGCACGAGGAGCTACATCGATCGAGAATATAATAATATAAAATTTCGACACTCCACAGCTTACATAAAAGTGTAAAAATGTTTGAATGAAGTTTATTGAAACGCGATCGTGGTACGTAATGATTTATACAAGTGTGTATTAGAATATAGACACGTGTAAACAGTAATAACGTTCTCTTATTTTGGAGTTAGTGAAATAATTCGGTAGAAAGAGTCCGGTGATTGATCGCCTCCCGACAGGAGAGAAAAAAGTTCACGAATTGCATTATAATGTAAGCCGTATACTTGGAAGTGTCTTTGCTATACTTTCTAGGATTATTATTAGAGCGCGACTATATTTGCGGATGCAACGTCACGTTGTAAGGTCTACTGCGGCAAAACTATATAGTTTACAAAACAAGTCCGGACTTGGCCTGGATTTTATGTTGAATTTATAAGCGCCCCAGGATTAAACTCTCCTCGCCCGACTGAATATCTACCTTTACTACTCAACGATGAAAAATCATCGTCTCTCTTTTCACGTATATCTATATACGGTAACACTAATCGCTATAAGTAGACGAACGTCGTTATACTACGAAATTCATCGAGCGATTAAGTATCGCGAGCGTCCGTCGCGTGAAATCCCCTCAAGGAACTCTCTACCTCTTACATATATATATGTACGACAAATACACACTCACACACACATTTATACATATCTATATAGAAAAAGACCTCGCCCTCCGTCCGCCTGTTTCTCAATTTCTCTCTCTCTCTCTCTCTCTCTCTCTCTCTCTCTCTCTCCCTCTCTAAGTAAATAATAAACTCGCGCAGTTCTCACGATAAGATAGCTTTATCGCGAGGCGGTATAGGCCTCGACGCGTAAATTACGAAAGCTGTAGAGTGCTTTTATGAGAAATTCCATGTCGACCGTGTCTATAGCTATATAACAAGTCCTTGAACTTGCTTGACGAAAATCATCGATTCACGAGCATTCAATTTTCTTCTCCATTTATGACTTTTTCTTCTTTTCTTTCGTCGCACGGGCAACGATGCTAGGCTCATGATTAATCGGCAGAAAAAGAATATAATACCGAGTGTAATAAATGCATTGATCCGTTTCCTGCTTTAGTGCAATAATCGTGTGGCACGATTGTTAGCGCTGGAAAAAGAAAGAGAGAGAAAAAGCGTATACCGCAGAGCTCACGCAAGGAACCGCACACAATGGTGCGACAAATGTAAATCGTGCTCCCGGTACTACCCCTCGAAGGAGTTTTCAACAGGAGCTGAGCACCTCCTATACGTCGAAATATTAAATTTTCAACGTGCGATCGCATCTAAATGCCTGTAATTACGTCTTATCTTAACCGCTGGACCTTTTTCTTTTTCATTACTTTCTCTCTATCTCTCTCTCTCTCTTCCGAGCGGGAGTGATGTGTCTAAGCAGAGATAACTGTACACATATGCCACAGCTGGGCTATTAATGTAGGAGGACTCTAACAGACCGGTGCGCATGGGAAGCACTGAATTATCCTGCCGACGAGGAAACAAAGAAAAATGACAATAAGAGCTTGGCGAGCAACTCGGTTGCTTGGACGACGGCTTTTTATATATTGTCTCTTTCTCTCTCACTCACTTGCGCTGCTTTTAATCCATACGCGGTAGAAGATACCCTATACAATAGTGTAACGCGCGAGGTATACTTGCAATATTCTCACGAGAGAAAGAGAGAATCGCTCCGCCGCTGGCTGACACCTGCAACGCGAGTCACTCGCCTTGAGATCATGCGACGTCGCAAAGTTATTAAGCGCTTTCGTTCGATTCCCTCGAGCAATTTTTTGCGAAATTTCGTCCACACAATGCGCATGTCTATGTGCGTGTCTATATACACGCAGGCGACACCTTCGTGTGTATAATGCGCGTAATCCGAAACTCTAATTTACCCCCAGACTGACTATACTCACTGGTCGCTTAACTATTTTATGATTACCTCGTATTCAGCGAAATTAGCGTATATACGTGTCTATGTGTGTACACGTTTCTATATAGTTATTATTATTATTATTCATTCTCATTGATATGCAAAATCGATTGCGCTATTACATATTGAAACCTGCCTGCAACTACAATTGCGAGAGAGAAACCGAATTCTTTAATTTTCCGCTCTGAATTAGTCAGGAGAGGAAGCGGAAGGAAGAGGAGGAGAAAGATAACAAGATCTCCCTCTCGCGATTGACCTATCCTGGGGATCGTTTTCTCGTCGAGACTGCAGAGTCGTCGAGCCTCAATCCGCAAAGCTCAAGTGTCCCCACGGATTTAGAGTCGTCCTTTCTCTCTCCCTCCCTCCCCCCCCCATCCCTCTCTCTCTCTCTCATTGCTCGTGGTATTATGTATGTCGATGCGGCCGCTGCTTATTATGGTTAAAAGCAAAAGGGACGAGAGAAAGAGAAAAGAGTCGACGCGCCTCGACCTACATTTGCTTATGCTACTGCTGCGGCTGCTACAGCTTTTTCATACGAAAAATTTTTTATTATTTTCATTTTTCTCCTGTCTTTTGCGTATTTATATACTTATAATAAGTATATATAATGGCGTATTTAGATTATATTAACTCGAGCTACTGCTGCTGCCGCTGTATTACTGCTGGGCTGGCAGTATTTTTGCGTTGAGGCCGCGCGTGCGACGCTGCAAATTCGTCGCATTAATGTAAAGTTTATGCGCTGCGGCCTTGGCAAACAGACCCGCGCGTGGTTTCTATTAGTTAAAAGAGATTCCGCGTATGATGGCTGAGTAAATATTACTTGAGAAAGAGAGGGAGAGGGAGAGGGAGAGCGAGAGCGACTGAAAATTTGCGTTACCTTTTTTTCGAGTTCAGTCGTTGAGATAAGAAACTTTTAATCCAGAGTTTATTCGAGGAGTCGAGTCGTTGACTTGAATATTTCGAATGTAATTTTTATCGTAAACTTACGCGAATTCCTTTTAAACCAAATTATATATTGATTCAATTATTAAAAATATTTATGAAAATAACTTTCAGCTCAGATTGCAGATATGTACATATATATCTAGCGGAAAAAATTTGTTCCTCATTTCATTCGTGGAAAAATCTTACAAGCTTCTACATGGTCCGCGACGGCGGAATCCGATTTGCGAAATAGATCGAGCAAAGGGAGAGAGAGAGAGAGAGAGAGAGAGAGAGAGAGAGAGAGTTTGAGAAGCTTCAAGTACATTTTTCCTAGGCGAATCCAATATTCGCATTTTGCCTATAGTCTGAGGGCGGTGCAAGCTTATTCCGATTTTACGACTCGAGCTAGCCTGCTGATGTGAATTTCCCGAAGCGACGAGGGTAGTATATCTGTACGAGAACTCGCGCGCCTCGCGCGCCTCGCGCTCTAAATACGAAAATCTCTTCTTGCAGCAGCGGTATGCATTATACATGCATATATACATATAATATATAGATACGGGAGAGGCAGGCGGTACGCGAGAAATCTGTTGTTCCGGTGTAGCTAGAGGCATTCGCGAAGAAAAAGCTCTTATAGATGTGACGAAAATGCTGCGAGAGTTTCGATGTCTAGCTATATATAGACTTGAGTGGTTTAGACACTCGTATATCGCGGCATCGCGATCGAATGCGGATAATCTCGTTTAATGTACAAGGGAATTTATTTTGCATAAAGAAGGTGATGATATGCTGCGAGTAAGCTGCGGCGACGAAATATCAGACGACCGGAGTAGGGCCAGTCTCTGCTGTATATGTATATGCGTAAATATATCTCTCTTGTGTTCCCTTTGTACTCTCCAGCATTTATGTGGGTCGACGCGGGCGCAAGCAAAGGTAAAATAGGTTACATCGTATAAAGCCCGGAGATTCGCGCGCATAATGCAGCAGCCGCGGGACAAACAACGCCGCACGGCCCATTCATCAGAGAGACACGAATAGCTCCTATATAAACATGTATATATTTATTTATTATGCCTCAGTGTGCATATAGATATTTGTATACAAACGGACAGACCCATCAACACCGTGGTCCGTTCGACTGACGACGTAGATGCTTCTCGAGCTCGGGCTGTCTCTACTTATATATATATATATATGCACGGAAGGGACCGTGGACAAGATTAGGAGACAGCTGTAGCAATTTCACGATTTGTAAAGTTGCGATGAGACGAGACGCCATACTTACTGCTTTAGAGAAAAGCTATACTTATATATGATAATGAACGATCAATTGAAGTGAAAATTGCTCTGGAACATTGCCTAAAACAGAGTGTACGTGCAACAGTGGCCGCTGTTGCGCGTGTCGAGTACTTGTTGCCGTCGTGACGACAGCTTTCAGCCGTCGGCCGGTGGCTCTTTTTTTATTTTCTACTCGAGTGCTTTTTCGCGCCTTACATCTATGTATATATATATATATATATACATCGTCGCACAAATGCGCGGTCCATTTACTCTTCTCTTTCTCCATTACCCACGTACTCACAGATGCGAAATCGTTTTAATATTACATATCACTTGATTTGTGCGCGAGATTGTTTCGCGTATAATATAGCATATCGTTTATAGATTGGAGTGCAGTAGTTATTATACAGCTGTCAGTTTAATTAAACGGTGAATTAGTAATGAGTATAAGTTTGAGAAGCTGTACTTCCAGTTGACCTTGCAGACGGTTAAAAACAACGGCATTAGAAATAACACTGATTTAACATTATACACGCTTACTTATACCTTTCATGGCATACACTCGACAGCGGTGACTGCGGAGTAGAAATAGGCGTACATATTCTCCGTATTGTAGTATGCATGTATGCAGATTGGTAATGTATATTGATTCATGCTCGACTATAGAAATATATTTGTAATATATCTGTATAACGGCTCGAGCCTCATGGTCATCCGAAGACGCAGCAAACCCTCGACTGCTGCTGTTTTCTCGACGAAAAGTAAAAAGAGAATGACGGCGTCGCGGCTCGATCTAGTTCATATCTGGCAAAACCGCGGGATGAGATCCGCGGCTCAGCAAAGTACAAGTATTTACCCGTCGTTTCTTCCCAAGAAACAATAGGTCCCATCTAGCAACTCCCAGCAGCGAATACACAGAACTGCAACGCAAGAGGTAGAGAAAGAAAGAGCAACCGAGAATGCCGCTCTCTTTATTCGCATCGACAAAAAGAGATCTCCATCATCAGGAAAGTGCGCAGGCCCAGAGCAGGCGTATGTGTACATGTACATGTGTGTGCACGCAGAGAGACGGAGAAAGAGACGGAGACCGAGAGCAGTATTGGTATTTTTCGGAAAATTTTCCGACAAATTTTGCAGTTGCGAGTGAGAAAAGAAAGAGAGAGTCGAGAAATGTGCGACGGAGCGAAGCGCAAGGAAGATTATTCAGCGCGAGATACACGGAAAAGGGGTAGGGTGGAAGCCTGATCGACGGGCTAAATTATTTAAAGAACCTGCTTTTCCCTCTTTAGAGCAGCCACCGGCCGTCTCTAGCTAGCTAGCTGCTCCGTGTCGGTCTCGCGCGATGCGGTTCCATTCATGCTTATTTCAAGCTCATTGTGAGAGCGCTGCATTCAGCCTTTGACTCGTCGTCGCCGTCGCCGTCGCGCGTCAACCCTCCCTCCCTGCCTCTCGCCATGCCTCTCTCCGTGCCTCTCTCTTTCTCTCTCTCGCTTTCTCGTTGAAAACGTCACCTAATGCGCGACTGTACGTATATATACAAAGAACTGCCAACTCCCGTAAGAGGGGAGAACGAGCACGAACTCGGCCGATGATGAATCCTTTCTTGCGGTCTCTCTTATATAGTCTATATACCTACCTTTACGTACATGTGTATAGATATATAGTACATATCTATGCGTAGAATGTGACCTACATTAATTCGGGACTGTAATTATCCAGGAAATTAAAGAAGCAGCAGGAGCGAGTCTGCCGTTATGTCTACAATAAGGTTCTGACCGCCGAGTGCACCCAGTTGAACGGCAGTTGGTCTGATCAGGACGATCCGCGATGGGCCAACGGGGAGTACGGCGAACTGCTACCGGACTGGTTCGCTATCAACGCGACGAATTTCTCCGACTCCGGTAACGTCACTTCCTTTACAATTCAGGGTAAGCTTATAAAATATATTATATCGCCGCATTATGACCCTAATGCGAAAACGATGAGTTCTTTTTTACCTTAACCTCTATACTATGTACCCTCTGCCACCATCGTAGTCATAGATATGCGTAAAAATAAAAGTCTATATTCTGCAACGTTATAATAGTATGTGTGTATCGGAAAACTACAGATACAATATACATTTTACAATATACATATATATGAAATATTGTGTACGTGGGTGGGACAGAGAATTCGCTGACGCCAGTACTACCTCCGTTCGAGCTTTGGCAGACTGTCCTGATCGCCCTAGCTTTGGGAATTTGCATCGTACTAACCGTCGGCGGTAACATACTCGTGCTCTTGGCGTTCATCGTCGATAGGACCATCAGGCAACCAAGCAATTATTTCATCGCCTCCCTTGCTGCCACCGATATGCTCATCGGTCAGTATACATTCTCATTCGATTTTCTCTCTCTTTGTCTCTCTCTCTCTCTCTCTCTCTCTCTCTTTGCTCTCGATATACGTGCGCTGCGGGTGCGTGCATCGAAAATCCTCGATACCGGAATGGATTTGTCGCTGCGCGGTTGAGCTTTGAGCGCCTCTCGGACAGTCGCTTATTTTTCTACTATTTTATTTTTTGTTTTTAGTTTTTTGTTATTGGTTTTATTAACCTCGTTTCGTGTCATCGTCCGATGTACATTCCGTTTTCGAGCGATTAATGAAGCTTCCGATTTTTTATTAAAAGCTTTCGACGTTTTGAGTGTACTTATGCAAACAAGCAGGGGTAACCAGAAAAATAGTCAAGCGCGCGGTTACACTTGCCAGTAATTTTCTCCCTCGTTCTTGCACACGCTCATATATACGTTACGTTCGAGCACGAAAGCTCGCCGAGCGGTGGAATCTATTAATAATTCAATTAAATCCAACCTACTCGCGCTTGTCTGTGCTGCTGTATATGTGTGTATCGGACAAAGCTTTTCATGCTTTTGACGCAACTGAACTTTTGCATGTATGAAACGCTTGTGTGTCGCCCGTCAGAATGAACTATTATGAAAACGCATACACACTGTTGCGCACGCATATTTGCGCGCGAAGAATTTTCAGAATAATATATACGTACATGTAGAGCGAAAATTTGTAAAAGAATTTACCGCGAGATTATGAGAGGCACGCTTTTCGCCGTACGTGTATAAGCTTTGTATATGGAAACAGAGGTAGCTGTCGTTTAATTTCGCAGCTGCGCGTCCCAGGTGTAAAACCGCGCACGTGCAGCGGCGGCAATTCTGCAGCCTAGAGCAATTAGGGATAGACGAAGTGTGTGTGTGTGTGTGTGTGTGAGAGAGAGAGAGAGAGAGAGAAAGAGGCAATTAGGCCAGAAGCTAAAGTCAAACACATTGTCGCGCAAATGCGTGCTGTACATACGTGAATCTCACGCTGTCCGTGTGTACATATATATGTATATAGGAACGGTCTCGATGCCTTTCTACACGGTCTACGTGTTGATGGGCTACTGGGATCTCGGGCCATTGCTATGCGACCTATGGCTCTCGGTCGACTACACGGTCTGTCTGGTCTCGCAGTACACGGTCCTGCTTATCACCATTGACCGATTTTGTTCCGTCAAGATTGCTGCCAAGTACCGGAGTTGGCGTACCAAGAATCGAGTCATTTGGATGGTTACCATTACTTGGATTATACCGGCGTTATTATTCTTTATCAGTATATTTGGCTGGGAACACTTTGTCGGGTATCGCGATCTTCAACCTGGACAGTGCGCCGTCCAGTTCCTTAAGGTAACAAATACTTTTCGCTTATTGTTGCTTCAAGAGATTTGTGACATACTAACATTGTTAAACTGCCTGAAAAATTTTACACCTAATATTTACGTAATCTGCCCACCAGTTAATTCGCTTAAATAATTTATTTTTAATCGCTGCCTAGTCAACAAATAATTTCGAACGCCCGCACTTAATCGGAAGAATTTAAATTATTCATTGCACACACAAGTCGTTTTAAAAGGATAAAATATCTTTGTGTAGAGTTTCTGAAAAAAGAATAGAAATATGCTAGACTAAAGATGTTATACTGTATAAAGTACAACATTAGTTATACAAGAAATTGGTACTACAAAATTATATATATTATTTTTTAAATTATTGTTATAAAAAGTAATTTAAAAAAAATAGTTAATCATTTTAATAATTTTTTAATACATTCGTAATTACGAATCCTTGTTTTCGTACCAAAGGAGTGCAGCTATGAGTATTCTTGTGAAGTATGACTCCATTTATCTATCGGTTTTTCTGGAATCTAACGGATAATGAATTTTCTACTTCCTAATTGTAATTAGGTATAGGAGGAGCTTCGAAGGGTGCCAGAGTATCAATTTATTTTAACCTAGTTAAAATTGTTTCTGTTTCGAGAAATTTTAGTCTTCCGTATTCATCTATTTTACATTGCATTTAATTAAAAATCTGATTGTTTTATTTCCTTAAGCCGAGTTTATCGTATGCTTTTTTATTACATTTAAATATGATGAAAAGAGTTATTATACTTTTGTTGATTTCCACGAGAACAGGATCCGGTTTTCAATACAGCCCTCATAATCGGCTATTACTGGACAACACTGATCGTTCTATTCATTCTTTACGGCGGGATCTACAAGACCGCCTATGATATGCAAAAGAAGAGCGAAGCCAAACAACGTAAAATGCAATCAATGGTCGCTCTGAGCGCCGGCGCTATGTCAGGAATGGCTGGTCGAGCTGCCGGTATCGGTATCTCCAAAACCCAGAGCACGTTGCTCAGTCAAGACAAGCCGAGAGTTCAACCGACGAACGTTGGTACGACGACAAATACAGCGACCACTACGACAACCGAAAGCGAGAACCAGAATGTTACCGGTGCCAACGAGCAGCAGCAGCCTTCGGCGACGACCAAATCACCTGGCAAGAGCCTCATCAAACAGCTGGAGCCGTTGCTACCAGTATCAGGACAGGACCAGGAAAAATCCGAGCGGTCGAGCAGTCCAGCCTTTGACTCGGATGAAGAAAGCACGACGGGAGTGGTTACAGCTTCGGCCAATCAACAATTGAGCCAACTACGTAAACGATCGTCTCTTGCGGGTCTTGTAGCCCAGTCAGGTGCACTACAAGTTTTTGCACCTAACGGTCGTATGAATGGTATTTTACCGGTGAAGGTCGAAATGAATTTGCCAATGGCCGCGGCAGCTCTCGCCACTGGGAAGAGGCTCTCGCCTACGAGTCCCGTGCGCGAACCACCGAGAATGCAAGCACTGCCCAAGATCCAGGAGACGAGTCTGCTGGATTCTGAGTTCCCGTCTGGGGAACCAGGGTCCGAGCTCCATCGCTCTAGTCCCGGTAAGTCGCCAGTTCACGAAGATCTTGTGCACACGTGTTTCTATTATTGTTCCTGTTGTTTGTCGCTTGAACTCAAAGTCTACCAAGCACCAAACTTCGATCCTTTGGCAAGCTCGTATTAAAGGAATTTCAAAGTCAATTCAAAATTCAAATTTCGCACTGCAATTTTAGCAGTAATATGACATTGTTTAGCTAATAAAAATTTTATTCAATTACCTTACTGCACTACTATTGTATAGCTACTTGCAAACTTTCATATTGATATTATGAAGGAAACTTTTTTTTATTACTTTTCAAATTTCAATTGTCATTTTACCCACTACAGAGTGCGACTCGAAATCGAAAAATTGAACTGATTCTTTAGCTCTTAATCATTTAATAACATTAAAAGGGAAATAATTTTACCGAATTCAAATTCTTGACAATAGATGAACCGATGAATATTTCAATCTGCAGCGATAGTATTTTATGTACGTTTAATTACAAGGCGACTTCATTTACACACATATTATTAAAATTTATTATTAATGGAAAAAAAAAGAAAATTTATTACTGATGCGAATTTCGCACAACGCAAACAATTCACTTTTTTGCCAATAGATTGGTATCTGATGTATCTATTCTTAATATAATATAGTACACTTTGCATTAACAATGAACTCTCTGCATAGCGACAGCGAGCAGTGTTACATTGACACCCGAGCCATCTCTAGCAGAAAAACCTGTAGAGAACGAAGAGCTGTCGCTGATAAGAGAGCATTACCAGGAGCAGCAACAGCAGCAGCAAGTGCGATGCAGCTTAGAAGTGGCATCAACCCAGCAGACGACGAAGCTCAAGGACTCGACTAGCTCGAGTTCCCACATAATCCCACCGCCGTCCGAGTTTCGAGGTAGCCCGGCCAATTTGTCGGACAATACGAATTCATCGACGAGCTCGTCGTTGAGCGTCGACAGTCGTCAACGCAGCGTTTTCGTTACTGCTGATGGTCTTCAGGGTGCGGCAACCTACGACATAATGACTGGCCTTGACGGTGCTGATTTCCGCTTCATGGACGAGAGCTCGGTCATCCTGCCTAGTCCTTCCTTCGAAAGCCCACCATCCTCGTTCTCCTGCAGCCTGGCCAATCCACTATCCACGACGCCGTCCTCGCCCATACTTGGGCCTACGCCACCGGTCAACAACCCCAGCCTGCTCCAAGCCGCCCTTATTAGGGCGACTGCTCAACAGGTGCCCAGGTGAGTATTTGCACGTAATTTTCCTTTTAGTCACCTCAGGGGAATGTCTGAGCTACGTTGATCGATTGTGTTATTTACTTTTTGTAATCTAGACATTTTCTTTCAACTGCGATAGTTGTTATTTATTGAAGACTTGCTTAAACACTGGCACTTAATCAATTTAGTACTTTATTTGTAAACAATAAGAAGTATAAGAGAATCCTCATTTTTAACGCAATTTTCTTCATTAACTTCAATGTCAAAGTATACTAGAAGTAAATTTAATTTCCGTATATCATGTGAATTCTATTTCATGATAGAGCATTAAACGTAAAATCATTTTAATTATTTGGATATTTTAATTGAATTCCGAACTACCTTGGTTTTTAGATTAGAGAATTTTCGAAAATTTAATGTGAAAATTGCGAATTTCAATTTTAGGAATGAGGAACATTTCTGCATTATTAAAATCATTCGATGTACTTTAACATTAATATTTATTTGCATGGAATGCCAATAAAACGTGTATTGAATTTCGCGTACTTTAAATACTGACATTAAATCGTATGGTTAAGTGATTGATAAGCGTGTGCGTGTGTGTGTGTGTGTGTGTGTGTGTGTGAGTAATAGAAAGGTGCATGAAAATTGCTAGAATATATTTGGCAATGTACACAATAGCGAAGAGTCTTGAATTTGATCTTTAATAAGATACTGACATTTAAGATATTTCCGAGTCGACGATACACTTCGCTCCGACACTCCCTCATTGATTTTTGGACAGCTGAGTGCATGCGGCTTAGTCGAATTAGTCAGTAGCAATCTCATCAGCCCTTATCCCGTGCAGCCGTAGCGTAGCCCAGACGAGCAACGCTTCGAGTCAGACGCATCCCCCGCGTGTTTTCATCACTCACCAGAGCAACGCGGCCTCGCAGACCTCACCCGTGATCATGAACAAGCTCCACACCGAAGTTAGCGTGCGGCCGGAAGACGCACCTAAGAAGCAGCCGGTGACGAGTATCATCGCCTCGAGCGCCTCAACAGCCCCGACACCGACACCCCCAACCCTTGATTCATCCTCCGGTTGTCAGCCCAGTCCACTGCCCAGTACCTCGGCGACTACCGTAATCCACCAGCCGGTTGCGCCCACCCATCAGGTGAGCGAGCGATTCTCTTCGACGCGAGATGCGCTTTTATGCTATTTCATCTCGTCTGCGCAGCAGGAAAAGCCAGCGCCGCAGGAGACCCAGCACCCGGAGCTGAAGAAACAGTTGAGCAAACGCGCCGAAACCGAGTCTTGCGCGACAGCTTCGGATGGCGGTGGCGCCGTTACGGGGGGTGGATCGAGACGCGACCTCGTCAAGGCGATTGGCAAACGCCTCAAGGCCAAGACTCAAAAAAAGGACCCAACCCTCGGTCGGCAAAAGTCCCGTACGGAGAATCGAGCGCGCAAAGCTTTCCGCACGATCTCGTTCATACTCGGTGCTTTCGTCGCTTGCTGGACACCTTATCACATACTCGCCCTCGTCGAGGGTTTCTGCCGCAACCCACCCTGCACAAATGGCCACCTATTCATGTTCTCGTACTTTCTCTGCTACGCCAACAGTCCGATGAACCCATTTTGCTATGCTCTCGCCAATCAGCAGTTCAAGAAGACCTTCACTAGGATACTCAAGGGTGACCTGCATATGACGTAACTCTATAACGATATCGGTTCGCTATAAATATATATCACATATATATTCTCTGATAACACATATAATACAAGTACCGTTATTTATTACATCACTGTTCCATACCGTAGCGTATGTAGCTAGTATATCATAATAACGTAAAGCGAAAATATTGTGGATCATCGTCGTGTGAAACGTGTGTTGAAAACGTCGTAATTTAACGTTATAATTATAACACTCGAAAAAGATGTCGTATTGCGCGTGGCAGTCAATTCAGATCTCCTCGTCGCGCTATTCACGCGCGCCTGCTCGAGACTGTACAATATATGCAGCACAGCTAAACGTTAGATTTAGGGCTGTGTCGCGTGTATTTTAGTCGACCCTAGGATGTATCTGTAAATAAACAGGCGCTCACACACCCACACACATACACATACAAACGTACCCACTGATATATTTATGTATAAACCATATAAGCTACTATTTTTATGTAAATAATGTATATGTGTGAATAATTGTTAACGTTCGCTTATTTTCTGAATATACACGATGATGATCGCGGCTGTACGATACAATGGACAGAAAACACACACACACACACACACACACACACGCACACATATATATAATATATATCGAGTTGATGCTACAAATATATAGAATAAAAGCGCAAAAGACATAATAAATAGTATTATACGAAAAAAGCCGTTGCAAAGTGTCACGAACAAATCAATAAATAGATATATCGAGCGAGTCGAGAGAAATAAACGACGCTGTCGATCGCTATATTGTTTAAAAGAGAATGCGCGCTCTTGCAGCGTGAGAAGAAGCTTTAAGGATTCTAGACTTTCTATACTTTGTGCAAAACTCTACTTGACAGTAATGTCGGCTAAGCGAAATTATATTACACGAATATTATATTCCTACGAACGCGTGCGTATAAGCCTAGACTAATCTCAATGGCTTATACTCACGACAGAAAATATAATACGAATAAATAAGCGATACATTTTCGTCTATTTGAAGACGGAAAGTGAATTATACAGATTTGCATTTGAAATAAACATGATTGAGCGAAAACAATTTCTTGTCTGCCTTTCGATATACAAATAAAATATAGCTCATTTTTACCGTTCATTGCAGCCAATGCTATTGACCAAAAATTCAAACATTTTACTCAACGATTTATTTCGAACGCCTACTTTTTTCTATCTTTTCTATCCCATATAACGGATTACAGGCAAAGTAAAAGGTTAACGAGTATATGCTAAACTGGATGTCTGCATGTGTGTCTGCGTGCGCGCATACCTTGCATATAAATACCGCGCGTGGATAATATACGCCATACGCGTCTCCGTAGGAAAAAACGCGCAGTTGATTAAGTGTGGCACGCGTTGTTGCCTCTATCGAGTCATTAGTGAAATAAAACAAATCTGTACAGACAAGAAGAAAGATCAGCGCGAAGAACAAATGTGTGCTAAATATAGAAAAAGCATTTTTCGTTGAGTGCCCAGCTTACTTTTGAGCCCTATAGGTTGGCTTGGCCCTCAACTTTGCTTTTTTCAACTGTACGTCTTACTTCCTTTTTTAATGAAAATAGCAAAAATAACTAATTAATTATCGTCATACACGAGTGAAGCGTTTCGCTCAATAGCTTTTTTATACAACTCAATTTCTCGAATAAGCTCTTCTTTTTTCCATGCAATTTTATAAAATATGCCATAATCGATATTACGATTCCGCGCTTACAACTAATGAAATGCATATTTATTGCCATTGCGTACGATTATCATTCTTTTCTTTTCGAGCTCCGAGAGCTTAATTGCGTAATACGCACACTTTTGTTTTGTGGAAAAATAGTAGACAGCTGCAGGATTATAGTGAAAGACCATTGCACTAGTTTTAAAATTGATTTTCCACTGGAAATTTCCAGTTTGGCGCTATAAGTTACTCGCGACGTTCTCTCGATGTGTGAAGTCGAAAGAAAAACAAATTTCGCGATATTGTCGCAATGATAATCAAAGGTCTAGCTATAACATATGCATGAAATATTTTTACGTTGTTGAATGAAATTCATTGTTTCGGCCAGCGAGTAGCTTTTTTGTTTACCACGTCAATGTCATGTGAAAATAAAAATAATTACGCGATTGTAAGAATCAATATTACGTATACTATACACTTATATGAAAATAACTGGCGGTATAGAATGCTCGAATTAAAATGACAGAAATTTTTGTTTTTCTTTTTTTAAGACTTTAATAAATGTGTCATGTGCGGCATATAGAGACATGCTATGCATCAATTGCTAATGGACGAAATATAAACGAATAAATCATGTCACAGCGGAAGAAGTAAAATCTAGCGTTGGTTGTAGTAGTAAAACTCTATAGCGTTAAATTAAAATTAAGGGAGTGTGCCATATGTAGCCGAACCAGTGCATAGCCTTAGCGAAATATAAATGCATACAATATGTACGTACAATAACTCCAATTACAATTTTAGAGCTTTGACAATGGCGTCTGGCTTACAAGTCAGTTAATCAATTGTATTTGAATTTGCTATCGTATTGTATTTAAAATAAAGATAATATGGTGTCGATAAAAATTGTCCGAATTATAATCGTTGAAAATGTTTACAAATGTCAAATGACGAGTGAAAAGCTATTGTCCCGCAAAAGTACAGATTATCCGTTAATATGAGTTACGCAGTAGATTTGATTTTTATATCGATCGTATGATAAGTATAGTAAGGAACGCGATAAGAATAAAAAACTGAATTGCTCAAGATGTTTGAGTTACGGAATTCTTTCGTTTCCTGTTTTTGTCTGGCAGAGTGATTTTCCATAATTTGTAAGATACATTATGGCGCAATTAATTACATTAAGTGGGAGTCTAAACAATTCGCATTAAAGTGTCATGTCACTTTGTTAAGTCGTTATTTTCACTGAGACTCGAAGAGTTATCGCAAAAATGCATACAGCCACGGTAACACTATGTTTGCACAATAACCATATTGTAATTTTCTTTGGGCAAATTACCGTTAAGCAATGTATGCAACTCCTTCTCCTTATCAGCCTAGATAGTGTCGGTAAACAGTTGCGGTCTCAATCGAGTTAAACGAGTATAAGTGGGTGGCCTAATCAGTCGAATATTTTGAACAATGACGCGCAGTGTAAGTTTTGGTTATTTTTCACACATGATCATAGAATACGAATAATGATAATAAAATGTCAACTTGTTGTTACACGCAGTTAACATTACACCGAGGAATGTTATAGGAAAATTTAATGAGATGATTCTGATAAGAGGAATTCAAGTAATAACTATAAGAAATACAGTTATGTGAAATTGTTATATCACAGTTATGAAAATCACAGAATATGAAATTTTAAAGATTATGGTAAAAAGAAAGCATTTGTTTTTTGATAGTTGGAAACACAATGACAATTAAAATATTGTATAAAAAATATAGCGGAACATCAAATGTAGACCTATATATAAAATAATACTACTGTTAGAAATACGCGAATCGCCCGACAATCTCATAAAATATCTTAAGAACAAAGCATATATATATATATATCGCGAAAAACATTTCAATACACGTAACGTGTCTATATGCGTGTATATTTTAAAGCTTTGAGCTGTAAGAGTGCGAAGGAAATCAAATAAATATATATTAAAACGAAAAAGATGAACAATTTAAGAGGGATTTAATGATCGATCAAATAACAAAAAAGCATTGAAGTATTACTACTGTAGTAAACATTTTTATTGTTTCTAAGCGCATCGCAAATTGTATTGTAATTAGATCTTCGAATATGTATACGAAGCAGCAACAATAAATTAAAATAATAATAACAGAAGAATTGCTTTATTGGCTCATATTTTTTTATTGCTTATATTCATCTACGTGTTATTGAATGAAAGTTCGTGCCATCCGTCGGCAAAGTAGATAATTTTTCTACTGGACACGTTCATCGTTCCTTGTCCATTGTCATCCAGCAGTGTTACCAAAACAAGTCGTTATCAAGACGTGAAGTATGCCAACAACCAAAAGCCGCATACAATATAATTACCAGTTGCAGTTGGTTCTAGACTGCAGTATATCCGCGTCTGGTATATGTATATATATGTATATATATATATATATATATATATACATATACAGGGTTTGCATAAACGTTATCCTTATCCCTTGTACGATACGAAATAGAATAAGCCAACCGGACAAATTCGCGGTTTCGTGCGTGAAATGTACGCAGCAAAATCGTGCATTGTCAAAGAGATTTTCTTTTCCATTGGTATGTTTAATTTCTTTGACCATATGAATATAGTATTGAACAAGTGATTCAGTTTGGATTCGGTAGATATGGGTCTAATATAACCTCAAATAAATTTTTGTTTTGGATGTATTGAAAGATTCTAGATACTGCCTAGATATTAAAAGTATTAAAAAACGTTGTTGATCAACGTATAAAGATGGAAGAAAGAATTACTTATCGTTGTTATTTATTATCTGTCTTGTTAATATGTCTTGCAAACATTTGCAAGGCATCAGATATTTCAGTGGAACCAAAATTAACTTTGCAACAGAAATTCGATTTTTGTGATGCAGTCAGCTTTGTGAAAACCTCATCTTACCTTAGCAGATGTAGTAAATTAACTTATACTACTGCTTTCAATGATGAAGATAAAGATTTAGCTATGTGTATGGTAGCCTATGATATTGTAAATAAGATTTGTGCTTATAATAGTCTTACTTCTGATGGTAGCAATCTCAATGTTCCAGTATCATCTCAGCTATTCGATGATCAATTGAGAAAATTAGAACTAAAGCCTGATAAATCGGATGAATTTATAAAGAAGTTTTGCAAGAACAGGACAGCAATATTCAATAGATTAGACAACATAGGCATTGATAGTAATTCTGATGTAATTCCTTTTATAAAATATGTTAAGGATACCCTGTTACAACCATCTGAGTGTACTTTTACGTGCCATGCAGTCAAAAATAGGGTTAATTCACTGTGTATATTCTTTTGGTGGGCTGATGAATTGTTTACTAATGCAAAGCCAATTTCAATTAAAACACAAGATCAAGAAACTTTATCTAATAAGCAACCTCTAGCTACTGTTAGCGATATACAAAAACAAACGATACAACAAAATACAAGAACGATTATTATCGATTCCAAGAAAGAGATTATTTCTAAATCTAATGATGAGCCACCAAGGGCAATGGATAATAATTCTTCAAATCACTCAGTTAACAAAACTTTACCCACCACTGATGTTAAGAAAGAAGAACCCAAAAAGCAGCCAGTTGATATTTCAAGTAATAATAAAGTTGTAGAAGAACCAAAGTAAATATATCGTTTTTATCCCTAGTATAAGTAAAACTCTTTAATACTGATTCATAAAATGCAAATTTTCAGAGATTCAAAAGTAGAGAACTCAGGTGATGACGTAAAAGATGAATTAATACCAGTAAATAATGATAAGATGAGTTCTGTTGCTTCCAAAGTTGTGGATAATGAGGCTGAAAATATAAACATTGCGCAGCCCGAAAAAGCTAATCCCGAGGACTTTAATTTAGCAGAAGAGCCTCTTAACAAAAAAGCTGATGACCCTGATATTGATGATACTAATGCGCATGACAGTGCCGATGACAAAGATCCAATAAGTAAAAGAAATCTTTCTGCATAATTTCTTTCTTATTTTGTGATGAAATATAAATTTGTATATTGTAATTATTTTCTGACATTTCAGATGATGGAAGTTTTGCTTCTAACAATGTAGGTAAGTATTATCTTAATAATCTATGCAATAGCTTGATACATAATCACTGATTTATTAAATTAATCTTCAACAATTGGTATGATAGGAAATATAGCTGAAATACTTGACAGCAAAAAGTCTTATGCCCCAGAAGATGAATCAGACTTCTTCACATACTTCTCAGTATTGAGTCTAATTTGTGTTGGATTGTACGTAGGCTATCACAGTAAACAAAAGGTATATAGGAATAGGTCGACATGAGTATTTATTCACTTTTATATTTGACTTATTTTAATGGCTTTTTCAGATACTAGCATTGGTATTAGAAGGTAGACGATCTAGGAGAGGACGTGGAAGTCGAAGAAGGCCTAGTACAGCAACTTATCGTAAACTTGACTCTAATCTGGAAGAGGCAGTGACATCGCAATGTAACTCTGATGTTACTCATGTCATATATTAATTAATCAATGTTGTGCGTACCACAACCTAAATATTTCATAATAGTTTCTAACGCAAGTTGATCTAAAGAGATACTTTGGTGATAAGTAATTTTATTACTGAAATTGAAAAAGCTTTTTTGGCAAATACATACTGACGTATAAATACTTGTTGAAAGTTTGCCACTTGAAGTTGTTCTTCACAATGTTAATAATATTAATAAATAATCGAGGTTTTTTTCACAAAATCTTTCATTTAAAAAAATGTTATATTCTTGATGTTAGTTACTTTTCCATCTTTTGAAAAATCATTTATGCTATCTCACAATGCGTGCAGTATGTTTTCTCGATTGCACTTTAAATAAAATATATATTTTAAGTAAATTTACATGTAGTATTACATTAATATAGATTTTTGTACTTGCATAACAGAGCGGCTATTCAAGCTAACCATTTGAGATTGGGTTTTAGTTGCATAGCAGCTTATGGCTAAAAATATTTATAAAATATTAGAGCTTGAAATGAGTTATCTAGCAGTAATCGAATAGTTCTATGAAATGATAAAATTTGAAGTGGATGAATTCTAGAAAAAGAAAACACGACTTTAGAAAAAATATACAAAGTATAGATTGTACGATAAATATACGTTGTTATTTCAACATAATAGATTGTAATACATGTAAATTATAACAAGTTTTTACATCAATAAATAATAAAAAACTGTTTATTTTTTTTAACCAATCAAACATGTGTCTGATTGGAAACAGCCTTACATATTTTTGTCGATTGTTCGATTATAAAAGACTGTATTTTGTTTTTACGATTGACGCATAAATTTTCGATTCTTCTATCATGAGGTTGAAATGAAAAACCTTATCTTTACGAGTTCCGAATGTTAATCTTCGTGTTAACGTTTATTTGACGCATTGCTCGTAAAGCCAAGGCGCACAATAAAAATCGTATCACGCGTATGTGAAAGTGAGTAAGCCAATCTTTGATTAAAAATAAGCGATTTAAAGAAAATTAGTAAAGAGTTAATGGATTTTTATTTCCTTTAGTTTGAAATAATAAAAATTTATTTGTCCATGCAGTAGGTTGCATCAGCAGTATTTGCGTATATCCAATCAAGATAATCACTATTTTGGACATATACTCCAGGGTATCCTTTTTGGGCACATCCCATTCCCCACGAAACGACACCTAGAGATTCGACAGATCGAGTGTCGATCGAGATAAGTAATTGTTTAATGTCGTTTATAAGTAATAGATTATCTCTCACCTATTGTCTCGTATTTTCCGTTGAGCCTTTGGAAAAGCAGCGGGCCACCGCTGTCACCCTAGAACAGAGGTTCAAAGAAATATCGTGTATTGCCCGGTATATCGAACCGGTAAGTTCGGCTGTGTGCACGCGTCACGCGCATGTCTTACCTGACAGGCATCGGTGCTTTCGGCGTAAGCACAGATCATATTGCTCTCCAAATGATTTCCAATTTTCGTTTTCTTACAGTCGTTGGTAGACATCATTCTGAGAGTCGCCTGCTTGAGGAACCTTGAGGCACCTCCGTTGCTCCTGATGCGACCCCATCCAGCGACTTTCACCAAATGCCCCGAGTAGTCCGAGCCTATTTTCACATTTAGAAAGGATTAGTCGGTAAGAACGACGAACGAAACAATTGTGAACTACTTCTGAGCAGGTCCGACGAGCACCTTTTAGAGGCAAACAGACTGGTTTGATGTCTGCCGAGTACTTAATCGGGTCTTTAAGCTTTATCAGAGCAATATCGTTGAAATCGTGCATATTATCACTGTCGAAATCCTCGTGGAGTATCAGTTGAGCCGCAGGTAGGATGATGCCCTCGTCGGTTCTCTCGACGTCGTGAAGACCAATACCCACGGTCAGATCCTTTTTTTTCATTCTAAAAAAATCATTATTCTTAATAATTCGTTCGATAACTTGCTCTTGGCTAATACATCGAATGAAGATTCACTTGAAAACACAATGTCCGGCAGTCAGTACGTAGCGATCGTTAATGAGTGCACCACCGCAATGAAGAGACCCCCTGTCGAAGATCGCGACGATCCATGGAAATACGTGAGGGACTGCGAGAACACCACCGACTATACGTTCCTCGACGTCTTCGTTCGGTTGACCACAGTCTTATGTGAGAATTAGATAACGCAGACGATTATTTTTAAATGTAGCACTGTTACTCATTGAAACTGTGAGGTCGATACATTACCGCAGGTCATATCGAAGTTGGGCATTTTTCGACATTGAGATACCTAAAATTATTTTCAATGTATAAGCATCATTCTCAAAGACGTATGTATGTATGTATGTGCGTGTCCGTGTATATGTAATTAATCTAAACTAACGTCTAAAATCATTAGAAGAGCGTACAAAATAGCGAGGGCTTGCCGCAACATTCTGCTCGAGGTCCGCTTCACGTCCGATCACTTTTTCGAATGGAAGAGAGAGAGTCTGTAGTAAACCCACACATACACATACGCTTCTTAGCCAGTTGTGCATAAATTGATTACGCCAAAGATCGTTAAATTAAATTTATCGCTCCTGCAAGCGTTTGAATGTTTGACTTATTAAAAACTTGTGTGTGTGAGAGAGAGAGAGAGAGAGAGAGAGAGAGAGAATGGGAGCAAGGGGAAGTTAAGAGGAGGTTTATTAATCGAATTTTATATTTTTCCCATCATTTTCAGCAAAACATCGAGTCCTGTGGTAGACTTCCTATAATAGACCTAAGACAACCCCGATAATACATCCGAGTAAAGTCCTGGGGACCCTTCGTCGCCGCAAGCGAATTCAAATACTACGATTTCTGAAAACAGATTCACACTCTCTTATAACAACGCTCAGCGGCTATTAACGCGTATTTACAATTTATCATAAATATCATTATATTTTATACATGGTACATTTACCAATCGTCCTGTATTTGCTTTGATTGTTAATGACTTCGAAAGGTCTTACTACGCCACTACTGTCTCTCTGAAAATCAGCAATTTTTTAAAAATAGAACTTTGAGGAAACTTAGCTGCAAATCAGCCGAAAATAAAGCTATATTTTGAGCTCCTGCTAAGTTCAATTTAAAAAAATAAATGAATAATAAACTTACCGAGCAGGCATTGTGCTTTCCCTGGGGATAACCAGCACAGAAATCGCCGAGAGCCGTGTAAGGGAAAGTACCTGGTCTTTAGACAATAACATTTGTTTTTCGCAGAACGCATGACTCGTTGATATTGTCTCCTATTCCCCAGCTGAGAATCTCGCCAATTCTATCGGCGTATCGAGTCACGCTACTGTCGCTCGGGACTGTATTGTGCAGTCAAGGAAAAAATAAAAAAAAATCCAAATCCGTATGTTCGCGCACAAAGAATTTCGCACGTACTTTTTTTAGGAAGATACACCGGCCGCATGTACCGATTGAACGTGACTCTCCTATTGAACTTGATGAGCATTATATCAGCAACGAGAGGCTTCGATGCTTTCCAATTCGGATGTTGAATAAATTTTTCAATCGAGAACTTCACGGTGAATGTATCATTGTTGCAAATGTCGTATTCGACAATAAAGACTTTCATTTCATTTTGAGAGTATCTGAAAATCGATCGACTGTCACTTTTCTATTATCGGCCAATCAATTAGTTGGACTAGAATAGTATATTGCACTTGGCAAGTAGACACTGGGCAGCTGAGAGTACAAATTGGTCGCTGATACGGGTAGCGCCGCAAATAATTGTGTATTGCAGCCATCCACGGATGTTCGTTCATAATTGTCTCACTGTCGCCGATGACACGATTGTTTTCTTCTATTACCTCATTTTTCACACCGCAACTGGCACCGCATAATTTATCTTTCGAGTTATTCGTTTCCTGTCTGTTGTTGCCTTATGTTATTACGGAATTTTTAATAGAATCTAGTAGTATATTGTATATAACGCAATATTTATATGCTCGGAAAATTAGCTGACGGTGTAATGTACGACGCGAGAAGAAAACAAACTCTCGACTCTCGCGTTGCGAATACATCTGTATTCTTTTAACGGATGGAGAAAGCGAAATAGCTGAAAAGCTCAACACTATGCGCTTATCATTAACAACCGGATATTCTTTCTACTTAGTTTATATCTCGTTGGAGGAATTATCGTCGCAATAACTGGTGGGCTAAAGTCTCGTAGAAAAAAGCAAGTCTAACGTAAGTCCAATGTGGGTATATTTCGATAACATGAACAATTGAACGCAATTGCAAATCTAAAATGAAACATCATTTTAGTAAGCAAATTGAAGTGACTTTATTTCGGGTACATCAAAAGGTTTCAAACAATAACAAGCATCTTTGGTATTCTGATAGATCCAGTCGATATGAGGTCCAACTCTGGTATAAATCGCCGTACCGGTGCTGTCGGTGCAGTTGTTAACGTCCGATAAAATACCGACTAAGTCGTAGAATCCACTGTACGACCTGTGCAATACGGAAGTTCCCACGTCATTCTAATGAAAAGAATGGGATGAAAAGTCAAGTTGCAGGTGTAAAATACGCATAGAAAGTAAGATCAGTTAAATTTCTCACGGGACAAACTATTGAGGTTGAACCGATTACTCCGACGCATCCACTTTCCTCGTGATAATTCTCTGGCTTTATCCCGCTCTTGAGACATTCGCGTCTACCGAGGATTGGAAGGCCGAGCTTACGAGGTCGACACGTTCTTGTGTTTGAAGCTCCGTTGCTAAGAGATTCGCTGCTTTCGGTCCATCCCGTGAGGGTGCCTACTTGGCCCAGATACGTCGTTTCTGTGACAGAATTACGATTTCATTCAAATTCTACATTTCAAACCCGCGTTACGCGTCTAATATCAGTACTTTTAAATTTCAGTTATGCGCAAAGTGCATCATCGTTCTGCAAACTTACCAGGATCTGGCATACAGACTGGTGAGACGCGTCTCTCGAATCTTGTCGATCTACTGAGACGAATAAGCGACAGATCGTGAGCTCGAGCTTGGTAGTTGAACTCCGGATGTGTGATAATGGTGTCTACACTTGCTTTTACCGAAGATATGTCCAATTGGCACCTGTCATATTCTCCTAAGGCCACTTTTACTTCCGGTGGAGTAGCTCTATTTTTGAATTTCATTTGCAATTAACCTTTCGCTTTATGTCTCTCTATCTTCATTTCTCCCCATTTATATGCGCAAATGTGGCTCACCCGATCAGTGGATTGGCGGCAGTAAGAACGTAACGGTCGTTGATCAGTATTCCGCTCACCAGTACGTTATTGTTCACGTGCACGTTGACCAGCCAAGGAAATTCGTGGGTATCGCTGTACTCGCCACCTAGGAATCTAGCACCTCCGCGATTCGATTTTCCGCAATCTGTTGCTTGCGAATTATATATCGTTGCGAGACTATAATATATTACACATCCATACACGATAAGTTCCATTGACAATTGCGTAACTTACGGCAAGAGATGCATGGTCGGATCCTTCCTAGAAATATGTCGAGCAGTCCTCTGGGATTCCTCGACAGGCTCATCCTCATCTGCGATAAAAAAATTTCGATCAATCGTATAATCGTATAATACCACTTGAAATTGGAAGTTCAAGAACAGCTGATCAAATGGGCAGGAATAAGCTCAACTATGACTTCGTAAAAACTTGTTCAGACTAGTAGAAAAACGCCCTAGATTTTAAACTGTGTTTAAAATCGTTTTATCGTTATTGCGAATGATAATGATAATGCATGGGATATATGCGAAGCGTGTTTAATAAGGATTTAGTAAAAGTAAAAAGAGAAAAATAAGCGGTTTTTTTAACGTTGTTACGTTTGTTCATGAAATAGTAACATATGGATTTTTTGTTAGTAACCTTGTAATTGTAACTTGTTTTCGCCAAATAGGATCACACATAAATTTTTATAGTCATATAAATTTAAACGACTTACCATTTCATCACTCGGAGAGACCGCGATTACTAGAAACGACAAGGTAACGAGAATAGCTTTGATATACTTAAGTTCCTGTAGACGCATTGCTCGTATTTTCTTGATGTGTGGCGTATTACGGCGATGTTCGTTAAAGCACTGATGGCGAAAAGAGGAAATTCGCAGCTGCAGCAGCGTTGGCATAGTGGAACTATCTCACTTTTGGGCAAACGTTACCCGCATCTCAATGCAGTTTCACCTTTTTTACCTTTCGATGCTTTATATAGTAGACATGTACGCTTATTATGTATACTTTATTCCATCGTGCGTATATCATTTCTCTTTACCTCTTTTTCTCAATGACAATATTGCATTTACATATCTCCTCTATACTTAGCTCGAGATTCTCCTGACTTTTGGTGCTCTACACGTATAACGCAACATCTCAATGTATCCTGTATATCCTATAACGTTTTATGCGGGTTTTATGAAATTTTAAGAGGCGAGTTATTGCTCAAATTCCATGCCATTGCGATATGTTGGGACGGTGAAGAAAAGACTTTTTTATAAATAAATAAAGAGTGTTTTATTTTGTCGTAAATAAATATCTCGATGGGCGTTTTAAAACGCCGCGATCCTTAAAATAACTAGTAAGGAACGTATACGATGATGTTCGCCTTGTAAAAAATGGCACGTATATGGATACAGAAAATAAATGTAGAATGAAAGCTGCCATCATACGATCGGCTATAGGAGATGGAAGTATCAGAGCGTAAAACGAGCTTGGACCTAATTGTGCTCGCAAAAACATCCGTCAGCTGAATTTTCCATGATCCAATCAAGGTAACGAGTGACTCGAGTGTAAACCCCGGGATATCCTGGTCTGGCACATCCGTTTCCCCACGACACAACGCCAATCAGCTCGTACTTTTTGTCCTCTCGCTCGGCAACTAGCGGACCTCCGCTATCACCCTGAAAAAATTGTTTAATCACACGTTAATCTTGCGTATGCACTGTTTTTGTTGACAAGTCGTGCTTTCGGTAAGCTTATCGTATACCTGACAAGAGTCCTTCTTTCCCTCTTTATAGCCAGCGCACATCATGTTTTCGGATATCATGCGAGCGTTGTAACTGGTATTGCGGCAATCTTGTAGGCTCATAACGGGCAATTCTACCGATTGTAAAAGGCAGGTCGCTTTTCCATCTTCGTGCAACGTTCCCCAACCGGAAGCTACGGCTTTGGTTCCCGCGTACTTGTTTTCTGTAGGGAAATTCATTTGTAACCGTCTTATTTATGCACGATTATTATTTATAGATACTACCACAATAGTACTTGAACATTTCTAGACAGGTTTCAGAGTCGATCAAATATTTGAATTTCGCGTTAGAGCATAGCAGGCGATAATATCAATCGATTGTGTCATTATTTCAATATAGAAATGTAGAACAAATGTCATTTTTTATATTCTTAATAGTCGAATCAATTGGGATTGTTATCCGTTAGATTTTCGCATAAAATTCAAATATAATGCGAGTAGCCCAGTTATTCGTACGATCTCTCTCTCTCTCTCTGACTCTGAGAACTTGTAGAACTTTTATTAATCACCTTTGTTTTTCGGCAGACATATGGGTCTAATAGTTTCAGTCAGAGCAATTCTCTCGTTTAATCTCAGAAGTGCAATATCATGATCGAAGTTCAAGAAACTGAAATTTCCTACGAAAGCCCTGGCGACGAATCTTGACTCCGGTGTTACTTTTTGCGAGCAACGGTCGTGCTCGCCGAAAGTCACTTTAATAAGGAACCACATAAATCTAAAAAACAAACTGATTACATCTAAGGGGTATATGAAGCAAAAAACGTGTTACTCATTGTTTAATTGCGATCGGTGTGAGTTGTTAATGTTAATCATAATTAATCTTGTAAATTTACCCTTTGACGCAATGCGCTGCAGTTAAAACGTAACGATCATTGATGAGCGTCCCACCACAGTAAAACTTATTCATGTAGGACAGTCTGACTTGCCAGGGAAATTCGTTAACGAGAGTCGTTTGTCCACCGACTATGCGACTTTCTTCGTTCCTCAAACCGCAAGCTAAGAATAGTGAAATTTATGATAAACACAAATGACCTACTGAGAGGAAAGTAGCTTTGGATCTGACGAATTTGCCTACATATACTTTACTTACTGCAGTAACATGGCCCCGGTGCCGGTGGTTCTGGTGTTTTCAGAAAATTCAAGAAGTTCCTCGTGCTGTTAGTCTCGTCGATTTCGATAGGCTGCTCGTACAAAAGACGTTCATATGAATGAAGGATAATAATGAAAGCACGCTATACAACGCACTTCCCGGTTGAACAGTGCGTTGCGTTTTGACTCATTCCTCAGTAAAGCGACTTGGTGAAAATTGATAAGATTGTTAATAAACGACAAACAAACCTCGAGTTCCTGACAGCTCGTCCTCGATGCCAAGAAAGTGCCGAAGAGAAGAAGAAATTGCACCTGCCAAACTTTCGCCAGCATCTTATACTGAATTGATAGTGAATAGTTCAATCAAAGTTCTGAACAGTACAGTCAAACGAGTCGATGAAAAGAATAAATAATTTAAGAATAAATAAATTCAGTGAAAAGGGTAGCAAAGCTGAGAATCATCGATGCTAGGTCTTATCGCGCGATAGCCGCGTATCGGCGAACTGAGACCGGCAATGCGTTCGGAGCAAGAGGTAAGGCCCCGACGACAAGAGCATGGAAGGGGTAGAGGAGAAGGCCGCCGTCACGGGCGTGCGTATTCCTGCAAATTAATGCTAGGAGTGAGTTGGCACTCCCACACACTCTCCTCTGGTCGAGCACGTTTACGATTAAGACTAAAGAAAAACAGAGGGAGAGAGCGACTGTGCTTCTCATCTCCAATGCAGTCGCTGCCGCTGCCGCTGCCGCTGCCGCTGCCGCTGCCTCTGCCGTTGCCTCTGCTAACGGCAGATTCACCAGAGGACACTTATTTCCTATATAAGCGTGTCGCATGCGAGATACAGTAAAACTTACTAACCAAAGTAAAAATGTTGGTTCTCGCATAGAGGAGCCTGTCAGGAGTGCGTGTCAGTCTATCGACACGATTGGCGAATGAGGTCCCGATGTCGATGGATCGAAGTCGCGCGTGCAGACTATTGTTACGCGTGATTATAACGTGACTCTACTCGAATTATGGCAAAGGACGCTTTTGAGCTCTATACGTTCTGGTACGTTCATTGCTGGAGATTGCAATAATTTTATTGTATTCGAGAGTAACCGTTCTTCTGCTATAACTCGGGAAATCACTTATTTAACTGCTTAAATTTTGAATAAGGCATCTTTTCTCTTTTTTTCCCATCTCATAACGGGGCATCTCATTATATTCATGCATTTTTTCACTATCAAATAGTGAATAAACTCTGATTTAAATATCAAATGTCAATTTTCTCATTTCTACATTTTCAAAAAGAACTCTGTCTGAGTCTAAAAAAAATTGTTATATAATAAGAAATTGGAGTATGCAGTATAAAACATTATAAACATACATTATACTTACTTTAGAATCGAGATTACATGTAAACTTTCTTCGAATAAAATGAAATGTCAATTTAAAAGAATTGACGCTTGATATTTTGCTAACAAATAAGACATTACTATAAGTTTGTATCAATGATATTTTATTACATTAACCATGTTTATGTCCTAATCTATACACGCATTTATTTATTTACATCGATACAAGATGACGATAAAACTGCCAAACTTATATCACTTTCCTCTTTACTCAGAGTAGAAGAAAATAATTAAATTAAACAGTAAATATTACGATACCTCCTGAGTAGCTTTACTGACATATTATAATATACACAAATATAACTAAATTTTCTTTTCATAAATTCATTTTATAAGCCGTCGTTAGTTTCTTCTTCTGTGCTTTATGTACGGGATCATTCCAGCGCATAATTTTACGGTTTTCTCCTAAATATTAACATTACAAGTATGAATTGTATGAAAAGAAGATTATTATTGCATTAGAATAGAATATTGCGGTTCTGACCTAAAGCATTTTACAGAATATTCCGAACTTGATTGAACTTTTAATAACTCTGTTGAAATATAATGATTATCTAATCACAACCGAATAATACTTTAATAATTCTGTCGTTCTCTAAATCTAGGATGGTTAATATCGAACATTGCCTTGATGTTGTCCCTAATGAGATTATTTTGATACATCGAGGAAACAAGTACATGCACTTGAAAATCGTGCTCAGATATGGTGGTTATAACCAGATAGAACGACGTTTTTTGTTCATTAACCGTCTCTTATCGCTTAAAAAATGTACAAAAATGCTAATCTCATAATAGCATTGTGAATAATTTAACAATTAAGGACATTTAACAATTGTAAATATTGCATTAAAGTATAATAACAATTCAATAATTCGAATTTTAAAGTGAACATTAATAATGAGTTTGTGACCGTTTAACTTGAACAAAATGTCATATATGACGTCGGTATACTATACTACTCGTAATTACAATATTCGATTACAATTGAATAAAAGCATTTTGCCTGCAAAGCGCGTCTTGTACGGAGAGAACGCATTTTCGAAAATGTATACTGAGTCATTTGCAACAGTAGTAATGTATTCAATTGTAATCGTAATAACATTATTTCTTTTTGTAAAGCAAGAGGTGACGTTTTTTTAAAGGAAGCACTCACTCGGGGTTTTTTTGGCATTATACTTGGTAAATTCACCTAGCACGTTTTAAACTAATTTCAACAATTTAAGCATTTTACGTTAACTCTATAAGTAAATATTGAAACACGCTAATGTTCTTTACAATACTATTTAACATATTCTCTACAACAAAGAATACAAATTTTAATAAATACTTCGAAGAATCTTTGCCGCTTTAACGAGTTTTTTTTCGAATATCTTGTGTCCCTTTACTTCGATCAGACCGCAAACGCCAAAACGGACTTTGAATGTCCTTTGAATGTAATTTGAGGCGGTCGATAGTCCGTTGCAGTAATGTTCGAGTATCATTCAAAGTTCATTTTGTCGCTGCAGGTACATTTACATTACGTATTTGAAAATCATCGGTAAACTATAATGACAGTATAATATCGTTTAATGCTATTAGAAATGTGCGCTTCAGTGTAAAATGCAATGCTAATCTTTTCATAATAAATATTTGCTTGTATTAAAAATGTTCATCATCTTGGTGATGCAGAGTTTATCAAATATAATTGGATTACGCGTGCGGTCATATGAGTAATAACACGTGAATTGCAGTTAACACAACGACATAATCTATTATCTGACATTTTACATGTTATTGTTTCCGCGTAGAAACAATGTCTCTAATTATAGAGCCTCTTCGCTATAAAATTTTCTCCGAAGACGCATCTCGTATTTATACTTTCACTTTACACGCGATTCATGCATTGATAACGCACAATTTATGACACAAAAATCTTTCAATGTCTTGAAATTCATCAAAATATGTAGTTTTATTATAACGCTTTATCATCATTATCGAAATTATTGAATACAGTATCGTTAATTTGTATTTCGTGGTTGTTGCTGTTGCTGTTGCTGTTGCTGTTGCTGTTGCTGTTGCCGTTGCTGTGGCTGTTGCTGTTACCGTTGTTGTACATGAAGTACATCGTTAGGTTACAAAATAAACATTGTCTTTTGAATAATCTTATCTTATTAATGAGTCATTTGTTTTCCACTATTCCGAGCTAATTGTTTTACTATAAGACTGTTCGTCACTAAATATCTTGAATTGCATATATAAAACTCCGGAAATCTTCTGAAATAATTCAGTTGAAATCTCAACTGTTATGTATATATTGTATATATATATAACGTAACTTTTATATCTGCATATTAATGAATGCATTTATTTTTATCATTTTTATTTCGTACAAATTGAGTTCGGCATTGTGTATTTTGATGTTAAAATCAGACGGAAGTCTCGGCGGAAGTAGTGCCATTTGCCTTGAAAGGACTAGTATCTTTCGATCTTATCATGTCGACCTGTAAGAAAAGAGAAGCGGATACCTATATACCTAGATTTTCTTTTTCTAAATATGTACTTTGAAAATGTCTAGATTTTATGATGAGCCCGTTAATGAACGTAAGCTAAAGATGTGATCTCAAAGAGTGCTCTACTGTATACTGTTACGATTTTGCTGTTCAAATATACAGGGTATGCGGCTAATTGGCAGTTAAAAAACAATACAATGTATAATTAATAGAATGTTTTCTATAGATAAATGAAAAATCAATGAATACATATCGTGATATGATTAATATTACGAAAATGTATAAAATCATTAATCAATGCGAAATTACTGAAATATTGTGGTTACTGTTTTCTGTTGTTCTTAACCCAACTGTTCAAGTGCTATAATGTACATGTACACTTATTATTTGTTGTAGCAGCTAAACACATAAGCGAAGCAACATTGTTGTATAATGCGCAAACAAACAGCACAAAGTGTTATAACTTACATTAATTTCGTTTGAAGATATTTTAGAAGAAGCAAACATATTGCATATTTGTTATACGTATCTGTAAAGATCGACGCATATTTCAAATGTAATTTTATATATTTTCATTATGCACATTACTGGAGGATCGGGCACTTATATATATTTATCTATATATAGTAATACACAGTCGACGTATATACAACAAATGTATATACACCAGTTAAAAAGCTCAAAAAAGAGATTCTATGTATTATTCACCTCAGCGATAAAAGGTAACTGTTCAAAGAATATTATCAAAGGGCTTACAATGACTGAGTTGAATATGCACATCATTCGGGAATAGTTTCAGTTCAATGCGGCTAATTCGATAGTACTGTATTTAGTGAAATTCTGTAAATTCAACATCGCAATTATATATATATATACACACTCAAGTATATGCATATATATTAATGGTAAATGCAAAGCAAAGTGGAAATTATTCTTCATTCGGACACTATGAGGGCTGGTGTAAGAGAAAGAAAATATGCTTCTGTTTTATTTAAAAAAAAAAGCTGATAAATGAAGCTACATTCATCTAAAGCGACGGCTCCGTGTCAGCTTTCAGCAGCTTTCATTCGCGTGATTTTTACTCACAGCCGTAATACATAGGGTTTAATGTCGCATGCCGGTGTATATCGTGCTCTTGCCGTGTTACTGTAAAAATTCTCGGTGGTGGTGGTGGTGATGGTGGTGGTGGTAGTAGTAGTAGTAGTACTTGTTGTTCTAGTAGCAGTTAGTGATGGTTAAAATTTCGAGTTGTTTACGTTTTTCACCTTGATCGATATGCCACCGTCATCCTCGTCTTCCTCCGTCATTGTAGTCAACCTCGTCGTTTCATCGGTTGATAGAACCGCGTCTTTCTTCGAGTGCTTCTTCTGTTTCCCTACACTGAAATTTCTCAACATAATACATATACGTCATCTAAACCGAGGCTTTCGTTATAAACCATGGCCTTTATACATCACTCTATATTGGCGCACTTTTATATTCTTTCTCACTCACTTGATCAGTTTGGACTGTTTGTTTTTGTCGTTTCCCTCGTTGACCTGCTGCCAGATCCCAGTCTTATTCACCTCCTCGCTGATATTTATGCTGGTAAGGGGTATTTTCATAATATTCCCATTAGCCAGAGGAATCTGCAAGTTACCGGATGACGCGAAGCCAATCGAATCGTTGTTCTCCTAAGAAAATTGTCCAACAGAGGAATTTCGGTTTGGTTAGCGAATTTTTCCATGTCAATGAATTATTGTGAAATTTCATGAGGCCATGCATCTGTCCTTATAATAAGATATATATGTAGTATGGGCGAAATTCGATGCCAGTACAGTTAACGTACCGATATACCGGTCAGTAGGAGGATCGGTTGACTATCGCATTGCATTTCATCTCGTGGTGATAGAGGCTTTTTTTGACTTCTCACGCTTTAAACTCATCATCGGCCGTAGCGATAATTCGTGAATTCGACGAAGGCCACTGATTGATTATATTTATTTGTATATTATGTCTAGTGCGGTCAAAGCGGCCTATAATCTATCACTAAGCTATTTTATCCTTTTTTATATTATCATGTTGCAGTGTTAGGCTTCAAAAATTTCTCTTAAACATATAGTCCATACCTCAAAATGAGATCCAACGACAGTAGGTGAATCGGTAGAAGCAAGTGTTGCTCGAAACTTGAAAAGCTTTCAAAACGAATGTATCCGTGAAAGTATCGAGACAGAATGAGAGCTTCTTTTGTAAGACTCATTGAGTCATTTATCGTAATAAATCGCATACTGCTTTGGACTCGATACTTCCATAGATAGAGAGATCAACATAAGGAAAAATGGTGCTACAAATTTGAAAGGAACTGACATCGAGAAATTTGTTGGGTGATCGACTTCACAGTGTATTTACATACATGAAAAAAAAAGAACACGAGCATGTAAGAATACTTGTGTATAAGTGTGTATAATCTTGGTGAATGACACATCCATATGTAATTAGTTGGTTAATTTGCATATCCAGAAACAATTGTGTGTTTTTTTTTCTTTAACCAACCGATCACAATTTTTTCTTGTTGTTATCATTATTATTATTTTTTTTAATAATATAAAATGAATTATTATATTGCATGTTTAACGTTCATTCCCCATGACAGTCTCGCGTTTGAGGTATTATATATTATAATTATTGGAATAGTTTTTAGCTAACAACGACACATGTGCGATTATTTACTTTATACAAATACTTCTATACATATAATTGTACGTTTCGTATAAGTTAAGAGTATAAAAGGCGAAGGATGCATCAAAATCTGGTTTGCAAAATTTCTTTCAAAAATTGTTCGATAAAACGTATCTAAAAGCTGTTTCGACGAAACGCGAAACTGTCCTTCCTCACAACCCTATGAAGATATTTCCCATCGTACTTATCATACAGTCGTTAGAATTTATTTCTATTCAAAAACTGTTAAAGAGTTATACAAAGAGCAATTCATTCGTTGCTCGGCATTATTGTACGATGAAAATATTCACAAGGGATTATAAAAATAATAAATGTATGTGTTTTTTATCTTTACCCTCAACAATATTCGTTATTGGCACAATACAAAGATAAACGTCTACGCGAGCCATAGCTACAATCAAATCATTCACGATCATAATTCATAACAAGTCGTCTAATACTGATTAGTGTCTTGTCAACGCTCCTTGTACTGGGCAACATACTTTTGTCAAGTACAATACACGTAAGTTTGCACACTTCTTAGCTATAAATACATTAACAAATCCACCGCAGTTATCTAACCATCATTCGCTATATAACGAAACTTGGAAAATAATTTCTCATCGTGTGCCCAAGTGGCTGGCTTATTCTGCATTTATAAATTTGTTTCTTTTTCTCCAGAAATTAAAAAAAAAACGCGTTTGTTATTTAATTGTGTGTCGAAATTGCAATGTACGACATGTAGGCCGTCAAAGTAACGGAAATAAAATTTCTAAATTAAGTGTTCCCATCGTAAAGCGTAGCTTTTTCGTAATCGCAAAGAGCTATAGTGACCACAGGACACGGAGGTCTGGGGTCACTGCTCATATGCTATTTACATGTGATGGCTCTTAGTATTCTGGTCGCAGTGCTAACCTCGCCGTTCTCCAATTGGCGAAGATCTTCGGCATGCTTCTTATGTGGTTCCGGCATAACGTCGTCTAATATTTTCAATTCTCGTTGGGTAAACAGTAGATCCAAGCTTTTCCTGATGCCAATCATAACCACCAACTGTGAAATACAGAGCAATATTTATTGGGCATGAAAGATTTTTGCACGAGTAATTTGTCATTTTGGTTAAGATTCAAGCACACTTACCATCAGTGGGAAAAGAATAGACGTGGAACTAAATGATTTGATGATCCAAAGGCAGGCAAGGCAGGTGAGTTGTATCAAAGTAAATACGTGAACTCGCTTCAGTGGCACCTAGAAACGCCATCAAATGTACGATTAATCAGCATTCGAGGGACTTTAGATTAGTTCAGTTCCATAAAGCTCTTTGTACACTTTACCTGCCGAAGGAACATATAATCTGGCTGATATTTCACGGGCATTAACATGATCAAGATTCTGTCAAAAAATTGTAGTCCTTTCAGAGATGCTACTCCCATATAAAGAAATACACCAAAGAGTACGGGCATTGGTATATGCTTTAACATTGGAGTTAACAAAACTGAACAACCAATCATCAAAAATATCAAGATGTGTGTGACTCTCTGCTCGCGTACTCCTAGGAACTGAGGCTTTTCACCAGGTGCTGCGCATTCTGATTCCAGCTTTAATGAATTTACATGATTTATCGAGAGTACTGTCGCAGCCACGAACCAAGGTAGGCCCATAACAGAGCAAATCTCAATCAGGATTGCCAGGACGAAAAGATCCAAATGGTAACCACAACCTTTCTGTTGGAGCAGATGGGGCAAATGTGCATTAGAGAACGAGCTACTGGTTTTATGCGCATTTTTATCTACGATTACTTACTTTCAGCTTATTTTCTTTTCTGTTTACGATTACAGCGGTTATTTGTTGATCCATGAAAATTAAGATGGTACCAAGTAGCGCTGGCGCTATTGCTATAAGTGCACTCCACCACGGATTCCTGTTAAAAGGCCATATCATCCATCCGCGACCGTCTAAAGTTGGCTTAAACTCAACAGGAACTTCTAACTTCGGTGTACCAATTCCGACGAAATAGTCAAGGGCTGACATTGAGAAAATGGCTATTATTACGGCAAAATCACTAACGATCGCCCTCACCTGTAGAGCAATGGCTTTTGTTAATTTATCGGACATCGTAGAGAAAACATAAGAAAAATTAATTGACCTTGGATGGGAAGAAAAGCGCATTCTTAAAATCTTTCAGCTCTACCGAGACCAGGAAAGTACCCATGAAAAGAATAATTGACATTAGGAACACGTCGGGCACGTACTGTGGCTGATTGCAATTATCTATTACCGTGCCGTTATAACTCTAAAAGTAAACTCATATTATAATTATTATTTTTAAATTAAAAGATACTTAGCCTTGTGAAGACGATTGAATTTACCTGACACGTGATCCTGCTCATAGCGGACCAATTGACGTTTTCTTGACCAGGTGGTGACAAAAGGTTAAGAGTACTATTTGGAGGTTTGCACAAACATAATTCATAATTGGAAAAGTTTGAATCCAACGAATGAGTATTTATAGGATATTTCTTTCCTATCGATAGAACATTTTCAACAGCCTGTAAACGATCGTTTCAATAATTAAATATATGCGTACAATTGTTAAGAGTGGGCGAAAGTGTTATTTATTGCATACCTTGTAAATAAAAATAAAAGCAATCAAGGTTGCGAAATTTTCTTCGGTGAATCTTGTTATGTAGCAAACTAATGCACTGGCATCGATCGCAACCAAGATAACTAATATTATGGTGATCCACGTACCAATCCAAAATCGAAACGACATATAATCCCAATCGTACTTTCTGTTAAATTATTTATTCCAATGAAGATTAAAAAATTAACAATAGTCAACAAACGAGTGAAGTCAAAAGTGTAATTAAAGACGAATACTAACTTGCAGAATTCGAAAACAATCGTTTCAAATACTAAAACGGGACCTGTCGAGCCTAGAATGGTAAGCGGTTGCCCCGAAAAGAAACCGTATCCCATTCCGCAAACGAAACCAGAAACAAGAGATTCCATAGCTGCCATATTTTTTCCAGTGGCTTCGCTGAGAAGACCACCAAACGTGATGATGGGAGACAAACAGGCAAAATAAAGAAAGATAAACGAGGCCACACATTGAAGAGCCAGGGCATCTTTGAAATCGGAGAGGTAAAATGGTGTCTTCCGTTTAATATCGTTGACCAACCCACCGAAGAGTCTTCCTGTTCTCGAAAGACCTGATTCATCCCGTAATTTTTGTTCATCAGCTTCCTCGTCGATATCTTCCTTTAATTTTTCTTCTTTCGGTCTTTTTCTCGTGTCCTAAAAATGACATTTGATTATATTAATTTTATACGTAAACGCTAGCTTCGAGTTTATAAGTTGTACTCACTTGTGAAGGAATCGCAGCAGGTGGCTCTATTCTAATGGTAGGATCCCATTCGCCTGGCGGTAAAACGGTAACAGCATCGAGAAACTCATCTATTCCAGCTAATAAATGATTTCTATTTTTCGCTTTATAAGCTACGTCATGGAAGACCTCGTCTGACATCAGTGTTGCCATTGCCCGGCCGATTTCGTGAAAACTTGTAATGCCACCCTGACACACACGAAATGAATAGTTTGAACGATTAACTTTTTTCGACTCAACTTGTTTTACGTGATGCATAATCGATACTTACCGTGGGACCAAGCAATATGAAAATGAATCTGGTGGGTACTGGCACCTCTGTTAAATCGCCCATTATGCTTGCTTGGCTTAGACGGATGAAGGCAGATAGGGTTTTGTCGAGAAAATCAACCTCCCCAACCAAAATATTACTTGCTTCAGCTCCAGCTGGTATTTTCCGCATAAAATGTGTATTACCCTGAAAAAAAGATAATTGAATCTGTGAGTAAAAAGCTGAAAAAGTATTGATGTCTACACTTATTTACACTTTGTCTCACCCTATGATTCGCGTCCCCATTTTCTAAAGCACTTGAACTATGATTTCTGCTAATGGACATACTGCTGGGACTTCGATCGATACCCATTGGTCCGGGTTCTTGACCTGAAATGTATCTAGCTTATTGCCTACTGCTTTTCTCAAACATTTCCATAATTTCGTTCAACTTGAAGGATCGAATTTCTTTCCACTTGTACAATTGGACAAGTGAAAATCCCATTCTCGTTTAGTCTAATGTTCCGCATTGTTTGTCATGCAATGTTATAAGCCAATATAGTAATGAACTGCACTTAAAGCGCAGCAAAGCTCAGGCATGCTTCGTGCTTTTAGCGAGTAATTAATTTTGATATTACCAATATATTGATAAACTTAAATACACTCGATATGTGGTTTTTGTGGTTCTACTCTAAAGTTTCGTAAGCTGGTTGAAGCACGACAAAAACCCTTCACCGTTCTATGCGTTAATAACGAAAACCATAGAAGTACCCATTTTAGACGAATATTATTTCGTTGGACTCATTTTCTTCTCTCTCGTATGAATATACTCGTATGATACGATAATTGTTAAGGGGAATTGTTAATTCCGATAATTTTTTCATCCTGATAATGTATGTAGAGCATCTTCTGAGATCTTTAAATAATTTAATACTCACGATTGATATCTTTGTATTTTCTGATATTAGTACGAGCCAATCGTTTTTAATCGTTTTTAATCGTTCTTAATTGAGTTCGTATCTTTTGATAATCGAATAATAACAGGATGGGAGAATGGGGAAAATGTAATTTTCATATTTGATTCTGAATAATTAATTTTTTTCTGTCGTACTTCAAACGTGGAGTGGCAATATTATGGAACAGAAAATATGCACTAAGGTAGGAATATAAATTTGATATATAACTGTGTGACGATTTTTGGAAAACGACGATTGGATATTTCTAAATAATCTATAAATATAAATGGAGTGCTTATAAGTTCGAATTACCAGGATTACCGGGTATGGCTAGAAAACGTCCACTCGGATTCAGTCCTGCACCACCGCTCTGACCCACCGCGGTGGCGATAGCCGGTGCAGAATTTGATTCTTCCACTACAAAGCACCAAAGACATAACGACTAACATTTTTTTTTTAATCTTTGCAGCGCCGCTTCTCACATGTAAAACCTTTCAAATCCATTTATCGTAACTATTCTGTTTATCTGATGATTTATTTTTATATTGTATTATATTATGTGCATTAAAAGAGTTTATATTATTTGTGAAAATGTGATGTAGTACATTGCCTTGTATATATATATATATATATATATATATATAGATATAGATATATAAATTGCGTGCAAAAATGTAAAATTATATTAGTATACTTATGAGATTCTACCACTGGATCATTAACTTTAGAACAGTATCGTTAATTACAAATTTAAGGGCATATTTACGACTGGTGTTTATACATTGTGTGTTAGATACAAATTGTTTATAATATGGATATTGAATAAAAAGGCCATCATGCTTTAATGAAGGCGTTGAAGAGGATATTCATTAAATGTGCAACAAACGTAAACGGGTTTTTGATAGAAAAGAGTGTGAAACGTGTGATAACCCTGGTTTTCGAGATATATGCGTATAATATATTTCATTTGATCCATTGGATCGATGCGATAAAGATGCCAATTTCCAAAAAAGGTTAGTAAAATTAACGAGAGTAGGGTATGGATATACGATATACGAGACTGCAGTCAATGAATGCTTTAATACACAGATAAATTTTTATACCAAATATAAAAATTGACTTGAAAATTGCTATTGTATATTGTGACGAATTAATAAAATGACTATCATTATAGCTCTGAAACAGGTAAATAAACACCAAAGTAGAAATAAAGATAAAAACGTATTTATGTGGTAGACAACAAGGTAATTATTAAACGACTCGACGATTATGCAACAATCAGTATGCACAGTCCTAACCTTTCAGTGGACGCATTGCGAACCAGGTTGTAAAACCCACCACGTACGGGATTCCAAGCTCATCTAGTAATAAGCAATCATTTCAAATAAATCGTCCATTTGCACTTTAAAGATATTATTATCATAACTGTATCGTGCAAAGAAAAATTTCATTTTCAAATCTGAATTTATAGTTGAGCAATTAAATCACTGATGACTACACGTCATCTAATTTGCCAAATTCACAGGTTCATTTGACAATTTCCATTGTACGTAATAACCGATGATCTAGCAAAACTTACAATGTTCCATACTGGAGGCATTTAGAGCGCAATTTGAATCACGCAATTTGAATCACGCAATTTGAATCACGCAATTTGAATCACGCAATAGTACTGCCAGTTCATCATTATTTAATACATATTTCAAGCTCCACTACTATCAAGCTCGCATATGGCTTTCTCTTAAGGTTAAGTATCTACTGGATGGATCGGTCATTGTTTAATAGATTATTCATTGCATAAGATTAGTGAAATCAGCTGGCTATGATGTATTAACAGCGTTAGTTACCTCTTGTGTGAGCAAATTGATGAAACCAAGCATATCATTAGGACAAAGCTTATGTTTATACTTTACAATCCATATCGAGAGCAATTATGGGCGAAAAATTGAGAAAAAAAGTTTTCAAAGATAGATTCAAAAGAACAGTATCAACACCTCACGATATGGATTTTAAAAGTTACGCGCTGACGATATAGTTTACGGAGTGAAACATTAGGGAGCTTGTGAAACTTCATCATAGAACAATCGAAGTCTGGAAGAACGTCGATTGATTAGCAACTGGCCTAAAGTATACCTGGAACCAATAGATAAGGGCCTTTCTTAATATCTTTCGCTTCTTTGGACAGTAAGGCTGTATTCGAATTGGGACAGCTTGTACTGCGAGCAGCAGCTGGTGCATAAACGTCACCGTTATCACGCCGATCCTGGAAATCTGACGCCAACAAGGCATGCATACCACATGAACAGTCACAATCTGAAAATGTTTGGGAATCGCATGTGTTTAGGAAGATGTGTCGAGTTATTGTCGCGGCATAATTCAGAAAATATAATAAATAATAGTAGTAAAATAATGGTAAGTAACAAAACAAAAAGTAGAAAATTAATAAGATTAAATGATAATAACACAAAATCATAAAATCATAAAATAATACAATAACGAAAAAGTGAAATAAAGAACTAGGAAGTGAAATATAAATTTAATAAGAAAAAAGTAAACTTTAAAAGATCCTTGAAGCAAGTCTTGAGTTTCGTCCCTTGTTATTCTTCGTGTGTATCGGGAAAGTTCATCGAAAGCTGACTATCGTACAGTATACATATTTTCTATATATGTATAATTTGTTTTGTTATATTATCGGCAATACAGATACATAAAGTACCATATGTTTTGTATCGATAAAAAAATTAAGCAGAATAAAAACTTACTCTTGGACGACGAGTGATTACGTCCGATTTCAGCGAGCGATCTTATAATTGGTAATCTGGACATATTGTTATCCTTGCGTCTCTCGAATTGGTGTCGATGTCTGACCAGAAGCGCTTCGCGAACCTAGGCGGTAAATCAACGAGTAGATTTTTGTTACATTCCGTATGAAATAAGAAAAACATGGGCAGTTCCTAACATTTTGCAGATCATACTTTTTTTCGATTTTTTGTAGTACCTGCAAAGTTTATTTACAAGAACCTAATTGGTGTTATCGATTACAACAAATAATTATAATGGTGATTGATGAAAACGATATTGAAATCTACGTAAGTCAAGGCTTGGAAAATATTTGACTATCATATTTTCCAATAAATTTAGACATAAGAACACTGTCGACTCTCGAGTTAATAATTAATGCAATTCATTTATCGAAAATGTATGCTTAGTTTGAAAACAGTGAGTTTAATCAATGGATCATAAGATGAATCCAAATAATGAATACGAATAATAGTATTTGTACGAACAACTTTTGTAATTCTTATAATTCTAGTTAAGTATTCGTGGTTCAAGATTTGCAAAATGTGAAAAATTGAATATTCGCGTTCGGCGCTTTATATCGAGTAGAAAACACGTTGAAAAAGTAAAAAAATTAAAGGAAACTCGTGGGAATGTTTGCGAAAACGTTTGCGAAGTAAGAGGGAAACATTGTAAACGTGAGGACGATTCGAGAGTCCTCTCTCCGATGATCCTCATCGAAATGCAAATTCAATTTCCAGAACGCATTCATTGGCGTCAGCTCAATGCGCACTCACCTTATCTTTAACGTTGATCGAAAGCACGCTCTTGTTGACCATATTGTCGAGAACAAGATCTGTTATTTGTTCTAAACCGCTTGCCTCCATGTCGAGCATAACCGTGCCATTGAGTAGTAAACTTCGGAGCTCGAAGAGGGAGTGCAGCGAGAGGGTGGCCACATGGGGTTTGCTCCAGCGGTTGCCTCCTTCCTCCACGTCCTCTTCGAACTTGATCCATCTAAGAGGAGAAATCGAAACCGTTTAATTCTGCTGATGTTACGCGTTAGATTGCGAAGTTTAAATCAGGAAAATGGAAAAATCATAATTGCCTGGCGGTTTCCTTCCACTCCATCTCATCGCCATCTCTGACGAGCTCTTCCATCTCCGAGAAAAGAGGATGAGACTCGTGGGCATCGTCTCCGACATCTTCGCCGAGAATGAATTGGACTCGCTGAGCAGGTGGTGTGACTGGAATATGAATTTCAAATTAACGATCTGCCTCGCATGCGTATCAACAAACGAGCTTTTCACACATGTATAAGCTGCACTAGTAACATTTCCTTTTTATTATTATTCCTTTGTGTTCGTCCCATCTCCTAATCAGTCATCGTAAAAGTGCAGCATTTACATGTGGATCGACAGTAACGTAACTCGGAGATAAAAGCTCTTTAACTGATTGCCATTCCAGAGAACGAAATCGTGTCTGTAAAACTCGCTCACTCGATGCACAAACACGCGCGCTCACGCAACACACACTTGCACAGAGATTCATTATAGAGACATTAATAGAAAGGTGTATGTTTGTGATTGCGGTCAAAATTCAACTAAAGCGCAGTTCTGTATCATAGGTATCGTTGCAGTAAATGTACTTCGTGTCGGTGATGCGGTTATCCTTCGTACGTAAGTGAAAGAAGTAAAAGAAGTAAAAGAAGTAAAAGAAGGAAATGAAGGAACAGAAGAAAAAAATAGATCTATTGCATCAATCGCACATTTTGCATTAAACAAAATTATAACGTCTTGTGAACATATATCGAAATCGTATCATAACAGGAAAGAAAAGAAAAACGGTAAGCTTAACTGTCATGCAGAGCTTCAAAGAAAACTATTCTTATTTGTATATAAAAATGTAACATATTCTGGCTATTTTGCGTAATCATTCGTATGTAATAAAGTAGCATTCCCCATTGCGACGTTTACACGAGACAAGTATATATATATATATATATATATATTGTGTATGAATATGCATTATTAGAATACAAATCAATGATCCACTGAGAATGGTTGAAATCTCATATAAGCATTTGAATGCGGTATTTGTTCATGTTGAAAAAAAAGAATTAATAAAGGAAACAATCAACGCTGTGCAAATCTCATCGTACTCGTTGCATAGATAAGCATCTTGTATATTCTTAGCGATATTTAAGCTCACATTAAATATACATCGTGTGTCGCAGCGCTGATAACGCGATATTATACGACATCCAGCTGTTTAGGCACATCCGAACGCGATGTCCTCAAAACGGCTGAATTCAAGTTCTGACCGATGTAAACTTTCGCGACGCGCCGTTTACAGAGTTTTAACGAACTTATCGATGCAACATTACCTTCTACAACGATTATATATGTATCGTGTGTAATACGTAGGTTCTGTATATGTAACATAGGCCGGCTAGTCCTACTGACAGTGAGATTGATAAAACAATAAATAATGTACGGTGTAAATATACAAGAAAAATAATAAATAAGTAGATAAAATATATATTCTGTGCGATCATTAGATGGGGGACTATAGCTTACATATCAACTCGCCGTTGGGGTCACAGATACTCGCGAGTCGACCCCTGCGTGCCATCAGCAATTGCTGACCTGTAATAGCAACGAGAGAACATCTAGCAGCCAGTCAATCTTCACCGAGAGAGAGAAAGAGAGAGAGAGAGAGAGAGAAGTTCTGTGTACATATCTAATACTTCATCTCCCTCTGCACATCATCTGTTATACATTTTATTGTGTAGATACTACGGAGAAACGATGATGTACGAATGATCGCATTACGTACATCGGCTGCGAGCAACATTTAACCCTGTGTATTTCCAACATTGGCGCCGAGTAATCGCCTGAGCCCTAAATGTACCAAAGTACAATAGAGCTGCTTCGTGTGAGTTTATTATTATTGTTCCCGGCGACATTGTTGCTTGTGTCTCTGACTCGTGTGTCTGACTTGGTATGGTAGCCGTTGTCGTCGATTGCAAATCGCCGGATTTTCTCGCGGCGACGAAAGCCTATCCAGTATAATGAATCGTGCACGCACTACTGATTTCAATATTTCCCGGCTAATGGATAAGCACGGCGAAGATTAAACTGTATCACTCCAAGAGATTTTATGTGCGTGCACGATACTTTTTCCGACTGTGTCTGCCGAATTTTTTACGAACTTTTATTGATACGCTTGGGTATCTATATATGCATATGCATATATGCCTCTTATCTCGGCGAGGAGTCTTTCAACTACGCAAACCTATCTATTGGTGTATACGAGTATTACAGCTTTAATCTGACGTTCGTATTCTCGAATGAATTTATAGCTGTGCACTCAACCCTAGATCATCGTGTTATTACTCTATATAGACAACTCCAGACTCAATACTCCTTTATTCGTGAATAGGTGAACGTCCTCCCGGCACTTTGAGCGATTTTGCGGTTGGCCCCTAGCCACATTTTCCTAGATTTGCTACTTCTTAACTATACACGGGACTGAACTATAAAAAATTATGTTTAAAATTAAATATCGTTAAATAGCGTTTTGCTTGCAACTTTGACATTATCCAAAAAGATAGTGCCGAGTTAATATAAGATATATCACGGAACGTAGAAGTGAGAAAATAGACATAAAAAAATATAGCTGTCGTCAGGTCGGTGCTTAGAATTCATTAGTATAGAAAAAATAAAAACGAGTCATTTCAAGCGTCCGTATACGTATTGCCTGCCTATAAATAGACAAACAGATTTACATCTGTAAATATATGTATAATAAAATTAAAGTCAAATCTGATCACGTCCCGTTATGTAGTAGTACGTGATAGTAGTTAAATATATGGTCGGTTCTGCAGCCGTGTCTCTGTATCGTTTCTTCGTATATCGGCTGTCCATTCATTTTTCTGCTCTCTGATGTCGCACGCACTCTCCCACAAAAGAAAATCGTTATTATGCACAATATTTATTGTAAGGAACATACTAAATAATAATAATAATAATAATAATAATAATAATAATAATAATAAAGAGGGTAATAAAGTCTAATATAAGGTTTACAGTAGTGCGCGTAATCAGAGCCGTTTGTAAAAATACTGATCACTTTGGTAGCGATGGATGCTTTATAGTTAGCACGTAATTATACACTCACCGGGTCTTTCTCCGTCAGTGGTATCGCCCTCTTTGCCGGAGCCATTGCTGCCGCGCGAATGATGATGCTTATGGTGCCGCCTGTGTCTGCGCTCACCCGGCAGATGTACGCCCACGTAGACTGTGTGTGCTCGGTGACCTAAAAAGAGTTAAAATAAAGGAATACCCCCTTGGTCAATCAGACATATCGCTTCGCGCCACACCTCGGTGTCAGTTCCTTGCCCAGCCATTCTATCCCTATACTTTTCTTAACTCGCACAGACGTGTTGATTTTACATTCGTCTATAATGTTCAAAGCTTTCTTACGGTCATTTTGAATGCTACAATTGTTACAATCTGCTTATTCATTACTTCTTCATTCATCTTGGTAACTATGACTTTTTCTATAGTGGTTCTGACCGTTTCGCACTAGAGATAGTGGCAAGCTTGTAACTTTCGTATTTTGGTCACTTATCATTACTTTAGCAAACTATGCGATTAGAATTTTATTTTAAAGTAGCGTCGTAGATTCGCTAAATCACGACTCGAAAACCATTGATCGATTTCTGTTATACCTGTGACCAATGAATCATTTTGAATTGTTTAATCTGGATCGCGCCTGGATTGATGTTTTTAAGAGGACAAGACCCATCAATAAGAGAAATATTCAAAACTGATAGTAATTCTAATCGGCATGTATAAATAGAAGATAAAGTTCAGCGAAGGACTTTTCCAGTAAGTAAGTATCGGTTTAGAAGTTCAGAGCGGTTTAAAAAAACCCTAAACCTCGTAAATCATAAATATGTTACACATATGCATAAGAGAATTATTTAAAAAAATACCATTTTCGCATATTTATTTAATCTTATTCTGATATAGAAAAGTTGTCTTGTCCCTTCTAAGAACCATAAAAACTCTCGTGTTAGCAAAAGCTTTTTCCAGATAAACATGTTATACAACATTATTAGCAGAGCTGTGTACATTTGCGTAATCATTCATAAATATTGCTTATCGATTGATAAATACGCGTCGTATTTACGGGGGGTAAAGGTGACAGTAAATCAAAATTCTATATTCAAAGTCTTTAGTAACGGTATGTGTTATAGTGTGTAAGTTATCGAAAAGAAACACACTTCGAGCTATTAGCCGTAGTACAAAAAATATGATCAACAGAAATATAACAGGAAATAAGTCGCGACAAAGAGGCGAGAAGGGGAAAAAATTATAATGTCTCGCTGCGAAATATCGCGTGCGCCACAAACGACACGATTAGCTAAGACGAAAAGCTCAGCTTTATGAGTATGTGACCCGAGGGAAAATAAATCAAAGTCACGGGCCCGAGAAATGGATGCATCCCTGGCTATCGATCCTACTCTCTCTTTTCGGCTTTGTCATATTATATAATATTATATTCACGTGAAAACGCACGAGAGAGAAAAGTGAGCTTTCAATGGCGACGTTCAAGGGCTCGCGCGCGCGCGCATGTGTGAATGTGTGTGTCAATTTCCACGACAAATATTTTATATTAAGTTCGTTCATGTACATAGCATAGTTGCATATTATAAATAAGCAGTGTGCCCCATGTCTATAACGATTTTCGAAGCACTTGTCTCTTTGAATCTGTCTCGGTGTTACAGTACTTACTCTTCTGTTTTCTGTGCATGCGACTGTGTGGGCATACATGGAAGCCAGATTCGTGACTGACCTACTATAAAGCCAATCATCCCCCGCGGCGCGACTCTATATTACAACGCTTCATCTTCGCTCTTACGACTGACGAGAGTATTACGAGAGGGAGAGTTCCAAGGGGTTTACTTTGGATGATTGGCTCGATTGTAACAGCCGCGCGCGATTGACCACCCACTCGTTGCCGAAGGGTTTCAATCTCTCTCTCTCTCTCTCTCTCTCTCTCTCTCTCTCTCTCTCTCTCCCTCTCTCTTTCTCTTTGTCCTTTTTTTATATCATTTTATTGGATTATATTGGAAACGATTGATTTTTTCGATTTGACGTCGTTATTGGACGTCCGACGGGTTACGACAGCTTTCCACTATATTTAACAGTGGTGTGCTCCTTTGTTTACACAATTGTCTATATTAACTTGATTAAATCGGAAAATGGTATACAATACTTCAATGAAAGTGGAATTTCGCATCTTGGATGATATTCTTTATTATGCGAGGATATTGCGAAGTTGTCTTGAAGAGTGTTGAAATTTAATTAGATTTGAAAATACGAGTATCGAGAAAAAGAACATTAGGTATGTGTGAAATAATAAACATTGATAAAAGAGTATTGCGAGAACTATAGTTACGTAAAAATACATCGAAACTATATACATCGATTGAAAGAAAATCGTAAGAGCATTCTAAATTGAAAAGGAGTATATTGAAAAAAGTAGAAGATATTATTAGATTCTTTCATTCTCAATCTTCAGAGTATAAAAATTTGATTTAAATTTAAAATCTACGTGTCTGCATATGCGTATGTATTTGTATATGTATTTGTATTGTATATGTATTTGTATATGTATTTGTATATGTATTTGTAAACGCAGAGAGAAGCATACGATCGCAGCAAAAAGAGATAATAAGCGAAAAATAGCTTGTTTTATATGTCAAACCTTCAAAGTCCTTTTCCGTGTACTGATGAGATTGATGGGTGATACGGGCCCCTGGATCTTTCGGAGCTTCATCATCGCCTGTACCACCTCCAGCCCCTTGACCTCCAGCTACGGGCTGGTGTCCACCGCCACCTCCAATTCCTGCTCCTGGCTGCATCCAGACTCTGAAATATCACGAATAATATAGTCCAATTTTGTTTTCAAAAACTCGATGAAAATTCAAACGTAATTCCGGCCGAAACAGTTACGTCATCCTAAGTTAATTGGCATCAATTGACTATGCATACAGAATAACATTTATTTAAAATATTCCCAGGAGTTTCCACGAATTTACAAAAGCTACAGAACCGCAGAATTCAAAATTTAATCACTATCGTAATAAATATCGTAAATTAATGATCCATTTTCAATTAACCCACAAAAATGGCTCGACAGTAATTACTTGAAATTTTATAAATCTTAATTACGTAGGGTAATTTGTGTTTTTCTTTCGTCAATTCATCACTTTATCTTATTTTCGAATACCTGATTTGATTTTAGTAAATTCGAATTAAATTTAATGATACATGTTTAACAGGGATTGTCCCATCATTGCAAAAATAAACCGGACAATTGTTAAAACCTCGCGATACTTATAAATTTGGTAAAATAGCACGATTTTCCCGCAGTTATCGTAGTCGGTGTAATCCCATAGGTCATTTTACTCCATTTACGTTAACTTACAAGCCCGTACGGAACACCTACGCAAAGCTTTCTTTTTCTCTCTCGGACACATGCAATTGATGTACGAAAATTTCGACGTTGAAATGCTCAGCAACAGAGAAGCTTCTCTAGGAAGCGTTTAACGAATTGCCGCGCTGCCCGCGTTCATTGCAATTATACGATGCAACGATGCTGGTGATGCTGACGGTGTTCAAGGCGACGATTTGATCGTGGCCTCGTTGATAATAACTGACGCGAGCAATTGTCTTCAGAAATGCGTTTGATGCATTAATTTATCGAGAGAAGAGTGTATTTGCATCCCGAGACCGACACAAAAGTAGGTGTACGTCCAATGGATTGATCGCATACGCGATTATATATTGGTAGAAGAATGATAGGATCCATCATGACACTGGCTTTTGTACAAATTCTTCTTGAACTATTAAAGTAGATTTGGGACTTTATAGTGCTTGCTGTGCATGGGATAATAATAACTGTTTTCGCTGAACATCTTTGTTAATAAATTAAACACTTGAACGAGTACTTAATGAATTATCGTAATTGCGAGGAGTTTCGCCGCGATAAAAATTCTGATGTATGCTCCCACCGGGGATGTTTCAAGTTCGTCGAAGTATATGTATATAGCTATGTACTGATAAATAAATCGCAACGTAGAAAACCAGTATTCCTATCGACTATGCGCACGCATCATAATTTATAATGTCTTCGTATAATTATAATTCTTGTTTAAAATTCTTTGAATTTCCTTGGAGCGTAGAAAAACAACAACCTATTTGGTCGGTTTGATATTCGCCACCGAGACATAGCGAAAGGTTTGTTCATTCCTCATCTCGATCAAGGTTGTTCAGGATATAATTATGCGACTAGAGTTTTCGCGGTACAATCACGTTTAGTTAAACCGTCAAAGTGTCAAAAATATTGCTTTAACGCAAATTATAACTTATGGTCAAAACACTTGGATTCTTTTAACTTTTTGCTCGCGACGACTATTGTGAAGACACGGTCTTATTTGAGCCTAGCCTTAAACGTGGTAATCTGGGTCAAGAATCGAGAAAATGCGAAGTAACAGGATAACTATATACGTATGCACTTTTTTCTTTCATCGAATGCACACAAACGCGCGCGCGCGCGCGCGCACACATACACATCTAATATACATCTTGGATCTTGATTCAGTGTACGCGTCACCTGGATTTTTCCACCTTTCGAGGTTCGATCGAGTGAAAAATTACGAGGTGCTTATGTGAGCGAATCGTGAAAGTGTATAGACCTCGTGACATTTGGCTCGACGGGGGATTAAACTTGTGCACCTGGTGCTCGTTAAATCTCTACGCTTTGACGAGTGCGTCACATGTGCGCATGAAAAATTTATTATCCGCTTATCGTTTGATTATTTTTTTGCTTGTAGTGTAATATTCTTATTAGATGAGTCTATTTATTATAATGAATTTCAGACGAACAAACATCATTGCTGATACCACTGTATAATTATATACCTTGATTATCATACTAGCAAAACAATCATATAATTTTCACTATTCAATTGATTATTGAATCGACTGATTACATAATTTGATGGAAACGAAAAGCAATAAGACGTAGTCAGCCCTGGTAACAATGAAGCCAACCATTATGGTCGATTCCGCGAGCACTTGCCAATACTGGTTTGGTAGCGACGATGCTACCGTATAATAGCGCGATACCAATGGTCTGGTCAATTGCTTGTATATATTATAAAATTATTATTATACTAAATATATTATAATAAAATTTTATTATTATATTATGACTGAAAAGGATTTTTTTTCATGCAGGATCTTTAGTTAACGAGAGCCAAAGCTGGCTTTTCACAAATTTGGCACTTACGCCTATTTAAAAAAAAAGTTACTCCTCGGGCAAGCATATCTCACTAAATACACAAAAGGCACTATTGTTGTAACATTAGCTAAACTCTATATAGATAAAATACTTTTAAAGATGTAGATAATATCGGTCATAATAATATATCGTTGACGTCGTCTCATTCAATTTTGAGAAAGTTATAAAAAATCATAAAGATAACTGGTATGGAAATAAAAGTATCTACCTTGTTCTGAACTTGTGCATGCATAACATTGAATTCGTAGTTTAAAATAAAGCCGTCCTAAAGACTATCGTATCGTAAAATATGACTCTCTCAAGATTGGCATAAGGTTTCACCAGTAGATACTTCGCTCAGAAGACAGTTGGCTCGAATGAATAAATTTGTCCAGTCAATGTCAAACGGTTTATAAGAATTTGTACGAAGAAAATAGAAATTTCATTGAATTGCCTAGAGAATTTAAATTTTTTACCTGAGCAGTATTTACAGTATGTACAGCTTACATACGAGCTCATTTTCTTCATGATGGAATATGCTTCCTTGCGTGCAGATAATACATTGTTGATATTAATAGATCAATCGCTCTTTCCTATGATAATCGCCTTTTTATGCGACGCTTTAATGCGACCGATAAAGAATCTATTTTATTCTGACGTTTGCAAGTCCTTCTATCAATAAAGTCGTGAAAATTCTTCTAAACCGACTATTTCCTATTTACAGTTATAAGCATACAGAATATGGACTCTATGTTTGAAGTTATAGAAGCAACCCTCAAACAATATATGTCCACTTTGTAATTCAATATTTTCAGCAACTTGTCGCTTGTCGGCTCGTGTTGGCTTGTATTGGCTTGTGTTGGCTTGTGTTGGCTTGTGTACACGACGTTGCGTAAGAGTAATGCGTCGAAGCCCATTACGGCCACTCGCTAGTTCGAACGCGATTGGGAAAAAAATCGCGTCGGTTTACTTTGCGTGACCAAAGGTAATGTGTCTTGAATTTTTTAACCAGTCTAGTTCCGCGCGAGAGCTATCAATTATTAATTGCACCGCGAAGATATATTGATTTTAAATTACCCGGTGTAAGTGTATATGTCATGACTAAGAGAAAAAATGTCAATGCACGTATACATATGATTAACGAACGAGGTATCAGCAGTCCCACATTAAAGCACACCAGCGTGCGACGCAATACACAATACGCGCCCGTTAAATATACCATCGTGACTTTCGATCTCCGGATAATCTCCGTTACGCAATTGAAAATCCGATTTTTCAAACCCTTCGTTGATAGAACTGATGTATTGGCTTTTCGGCAAAAGTTGCATACCGATTCGCCGAATGTCAAGATCACTACATACTCGCGCGCATTGTGTCAACTGGACTCCGGCGGACGATTACGCCCCGTCAAGTGGATAATTACCTTGCGACGATTATCTATACGTTGACATGGCAGAGCTTTTCATGCCGAGTTGAGCTGTTGCCTGCCCAATGAAACATATGGTAGGGTGACTATGCACATGTGCCGATGATCATAAAATGTGCAAGTGCATTGGGCATCCAAACATGTACATGTGATGTGCGTAAACATATACATTCGTTGTTAAAACACTTACGTATTATATCTCCGTATATAATAGAAGGAAACTTTGGTGTAGGTCAGCGAGCGCGCGCTCGCACGAATCTTTGTGTATGTGTAATCGTTGTGTATAATAATATTATATGTCATTTGTATGCATAAGGTTTAATAACCGCCGGTCGCAAGTGAGAAATCCTAATAAAACGCACGCGGCTGCTGTGACTTCGGTTTTTATTACTCACAGCAGACGCGCTTGTACTTCACCGAGGTTTTATATTCTCGCCACTACTAAAGAATTCAATCGTTTCCTACATCGTTCCTTCGCTCATCCTCCTCTCCTCATTACTCACTCATAACTCATGGAGTATCGGACGCTATGCTATAGACAAACGTGGAACTGCCCTTAACAGTCGTTGAATAGTCATCTAATTATCTCCAGTGGTAGCTGCCAGGAATAAGTGTATAATATACACGAGTGCGTATTTTCGACAGTGGTTAATATGAAATAACGCTTACACGTCCGGGCGAGTAATGGCCAAGACGATTATTGCATTTACGATGTCTCGAGAGACTGTGGCTTCAGCTTCAAGTTCCATATAAGGTCCTTAGGGAAATTTGAATAATGCGAGGCTCGATGAAAAAGCCCTTGTCTCGAGATGATGCTCCGAGAGGTAAATGTCTATTATCATTTTCGTCAACAACAACAATAACAACAACAACGACAGCGGCAAGTCAGCTCTCAAGATGCTGCAACAGTGAGCGCAATCATGCGACACTTAATCGCGTAATTGAAACGTAAAAGCTAATGACGAAAACGACAGCCGGTCATATTGTGAAGCTCGGCTAGCCGTGCGACGATTCGTCCGCGTGACTGCGCTGAAGATGATTGCGCGCGCGATAAAGCTTCTTTGGATAAAGCTGTTAATATAATAAGCTCCGACTCCATGTATAAACATGCTTTCTATCTTTCGGAAGCTGCGATGCATCAAGATCGCGCTTGACGTGTTCAAAGAAATAGCCAAGTAGTCGTGTAGTTCAAGACATTTGTCCTTTTTATGATCCCCCGAAGAGTCACAGCTGCAAAATCGAACGAAAAGCCCAATAGATAATAAAAAGCAGGTCCTCGATTCACCCCTACTCATTGATATCGTAGCTTTGGAAAAATGGATTTGACAAAGTGACGTTGAGCCAAGTGCTAAAACACTAACTACACACCATGTGGAGCAGCATTACTCCATAATTGCACGCACACGTAAAAGGATAGCAAAGGTTTATAAACTATCATATCAGTTTTATCTTCGAAAAAATGATAACTGCTAGAAGAGACTAGACAGTTTGAAAACATTTTTATCAATTCGTCACTGATACGTAATTATCTGTTTAACAATATTTTGCAGGAAAGAACATTTATCCAAAAGTTCATATAGTTTAGAGAAAAAACAATATTTAAAAAAACACCTTCATTTTTCAATGAAATTCTGAAAGCACTCTGTCAACGTTTCAATATTGAATGATTGTACATAAAGAAGAGCTTTGGTTTCTATAATCTTTAGATGCTTTTTAAATTTCAAGAGAGTTTTGCCTGAAAAGTTTTTCATTACTTTCGTTTTCTATACATATGTATACGGAAATGAGAGAAACGTGGCGTCGTTTAAAGGCGCAACTTGTTACTCGATATGGTTGTACACGTACACTAGCGCGAGAAGCTTTCACGATCGTTTGCATATTTTATCCTAACCCGCTTGGGAAGATCCTATATAAAGATGCCTCTAAGGTAGACACACGAAGCATGCAATACTCCTTTTCAGTCATTTGCCTCCGCGGGCACCTTAGCTATATGCTTCATCTAACTTCATCTATGTACAGCATTCTCGTCGCGCACTCGATTCGACGTTGTAATTATGCAATCGAAAAGTCGTGTGAATAACTTTTCGATCGATGCTTTCTTCGCACCTCGCGTACGTACAAACTCAAACACACGCACGCGCGTGGGCATTTTTTTGAACTATTGATATAAATTTATTCTGCTTATTGAAATAGCGATGAATCAGCACCGATGCGTCAACCCAGCAGATTACTTTTTCTTTTATTTTTAATAAAAAGATACGACGAACAGTCGGCCGTGAACAATTTTTAATCGCCACGGTTGCGTTATTTTTCCGTCACTCGGTGATCAACTCAACGCGGAATAATTTTGCGGAAATCGATGCGCGAATTGGGAATAAAGACTTTCAGATGTTTATGCGCGCGGACGCAGGTCCGTAGCCGTCAGTCCGATAAGTCAGTAGAATCGCGCAGCGGACGCGCCGCCTGTCAATCGATCACGTAGTCTACTTTTCATTATCTTCGTATAATTTTTCTCTCTCTCTCTCTCTCTCTCTCACTCTCTCTCACTCTCTCTCACACACTCTTACTCTTCCGCGTAGTCTCGTTTAGTGCAAAATCAACGTTACGTAAATGTTATAGCAGAAATCTAATTGACGTTCCAAATAAACTTGACACTGTTGCATAAAATGCTTTGGGTCGAGACGACTCCGTGTTCTATGATTTACTCTAAAGCGACGTCGCGTGTTATTTTTGTAAATAGTCGTGTTACCGTCGGGAGTTTTTGGCACGAACTTCCTTTCGAGGGAACTAAGCGAATCAAACTTTAGCTCTGGGAAGTTGAATCGCGCGCAATAGCATCGCTGAAATCGCAAACAGTTTGCGCGTACATCGAAAGCCGGTCGACATCGTACGTAGACGCGCGAGACAGAAAAAAAGATAGATACACGGAGTGACTCGTTAAAAACTAAATATAGTGCAATACATAGATTTCGCAATTTGAAAATGTACATAGAGCAAGCGTTCCGACACTCGTTGCTCTGCACGCAGCACAACGACTCGCTCCCTCGTGTATATTTATTATCTCGCAGAATGCATCGACTATCTACTCATCGCACGCGCCTAGTCTTATCTTTCGAAGGCACACCGTGGCTCGCTCCCGGCTTATAGTTTGTCAGCGTTAACAAAAAAATTATCTTAAATTCCAGTGTATTTGATAGTGTGTAGAATAATACTTGTCAATATGCTGGTTGCTCATCTTAATCCAGTGTTTTTGATCCGCGAACGTAGAAATGTCTAATCGATGTCTAAAAAGAACGTTTAACGATCTTCTCTCAACAAACGTCGGCGCATTTCTTCACTTTGCTACGCGGGTTCGCGAGTCCGATGCTGCACATTTTCGCCACTTTATAAACACAACTGAGTATAAAAACACTAAAGAAGCGTCTCTTCCGTTTCTCTCACTCTTTACATATATTAGTATGTATATACATGTAAAGACGGTTGCACGCGTACTTGCGCGAGACGCACTCTCAGCGGACTGCAGCGTTCCGCGTTGAGACGAAGTGTGTGTCCACGCACAGCGCGCTTTCAGCGCCAACTGAGACTTTGTTCTGTTTACTTCTCCGCCTCCGTAGTATACATGTATATGCATGTATGTATAGGTATATACTCCGCCGGTCGCCGCTCGTCGAACCGTCGAACGTCGACTCTAAGCACGCGCTCACACGTACGAAACACTGTATAGCTCTACGTACGTATAAGAGAGAGAGAGAGAGAGAGAGAGAGAGAGAGAGAGAGGGACTAATAAGCTTATTCGAGTTAAGAGTCGAGTATATAATACAGACACCTTTGATAAGAAAGTGAAAACTTCGTGGTACGAGAATGGAGACGCGTTTGCAGAATTTGTCCAAATAATGTGCGCGTAGTTAGTGCGTGCGTTGAGATTTAATTACACACTTTTACATGGATCAGTGAATCGCAGTGTGCGTGGAGAGTTCGACATTTTCCTCAAAGCTGTTTGTATAATTATCAAGCGAAGAGACTTTCTAAAATTTTCGAGAGCTAAGCTCGGACGAGTGACGGATAGTTTCGACGCGTTACGAGATCGTACGAGAGATATAACCATTTTTCGGGTATAATGCGATAGCCCGCCAGTGTCTATACTTTCTACTTTTCGTTCCAATAACTTCAGTTCAGTTCAACGTTTCCAAAAGAAACGTTACTTCGGTCCTTTTTTATTTCACAAACTTGATACCGCGGTATATTGAATTCTTCCAAACACATATTCCGCGTGATAGCGCGTTTGTATTTTTTACAGCGCTACACTTGCAATGATTGCTGACTCGTCGTTGCGGAGATTATAGAGAATAAAAAATAAATAAGTGCATGTAAAAAATGTTAAAAAAAGAATCACTCAGTTGCGATATCCCCGATTATTCTAATACGGAAAATGAAAGAGTCGCACACACCGAGAGATAGAAATGCGAATAAGCTTGTTCAGCATTATAATGTAAAACGTTCGAAGCAATTTAATTACGTCGAATGAAGCTAATTCTGTAATTTTAGAATTGAGGCTTCAACCTCGCTGGCCAGCTTAAGGATGATGATACATTTGTATAGAAGCGTATATAGTTATAATACAGCTAGATATACGTAAATATACGTAAAGAGGGTTACAAACGTTGTACGCGTAATTAGCGTTGATTTACGCGCGTACGTCGGTTATTGTTTCGTTCGTCATCATAGCCGTGAGAGTCAAGAGCCAACGTATAATAATTGCGGTAATGCACACTGCCTTTTAAGTAACATTTTACAACAAAGAGTTTTGCAATGTCGCGTGTGCGCTACGATAGAGGCTGATATATCCCGTCAATTTTCTCGCATAGCAGTAGCTCGCATCATGACAAAGCTCGTTAAATAATCGACAACAAATTCAACAAGAAGAATAATTCAACAGTCCCGGTCGCCGAGTACCGGTTGCGTGCTTCTGGTTGCTGGCGCTAGTCACTCACATCATATATGCTGGATTCTCTGACAGACTGACCGATCAAAAACTTTTCGTTCTGCTAAATAATTTGAACCCCTCCTTCCTGCAACTAAAACAACCTTTCTTCTATATTTTGCATTTACGTGCATTCGTCAAATATTTTCAATAAAGTACTTTCAAATTCATACAAATCTTACATTACCTTAATAAGACGCTATTTCAGTGTCTTTATTCATGATATCAGTCAATTGTCTGAAACTACGATTAAAATGCTTATTTTACACTTTAATCGTGATTTTGACTCTATAAACTAACTCTATAAAGTTAGAAACTATAGCGCGACTAAAATTTCCAGAAAATTAGTTGACATTGCTGGAAAACTAACTATTGTAGTCTCAAGGTGTTTGTAAATCTAGTTAAAAAAATTGAAAATTATATCGAATTTAATATTTCTAGGTCAATTCCAGCAGTGCAATAGAATTAAAAAATGCTGATAATGACTTTTTATAAATTGAAAAGACTTGGTGAAAAAATGAAAAAAAAAATGCAAGAAAACAGAGATGCAGCGTGCACAGTTAAGAAATACTTGAGTGGTCAATCTGCCAGAACAATATATAAGGATTACACACTGAATAACAAAAGACGTCGCTCGCGAAATATGTCTTTGAGTCGAGTTTACGGAATACTAATCTCCGAAGACACTCTACCAAGTACAGAGCAACGGGCTGTAAGAAGCCACCTTCGGAAAATCCGTAGCAACGCATACTCTTCGGTTTGCTCTCGCGACGAGAAATGATATACCCACGCGAGAGAGCGACAGTCGAAAGAGAGCGGCGCACATGAAATTTCTTTCCGGCAGCAGTTCGAACTGCCTGAAACCAGAGATAGCTGGTTAATACTCACCTGTCGATGGGTTCTCGAAGCAATCGAGACGCAGCGACAATTATATATCCGCGCAGAGTTAGAGCGCCTGCTATAACTGCGCGGCTGCTCCACGAAAGCGGAAAAAGATGAATACCGAAAAAAACAAAAACGATACCCACGTGAGATAGCCGAGTGGAATCATAGCGAGATTTTCCGAAAATAAAACTCGAAGTGCCTCGTTTCGAGTCTTGTTTTCGTCTTTCGTTCGTACTCGGGAAGATAAAAAATGTCGTCGTAAAAAATTATCTCCTTCACGAAAGGCTGTATATTGTATATCGAAGTAAGTCTGAATACGCGAGTGAACGCAAGACAGGTGTATAATCTTAGAATAATAAAAATAAGGTGTGGACTTGTGTTCAGAAAAATCCTGTTCTATCTGGATGAGATATTTGTTTGTTGGATGAGAGAGCACGCATGAGTTCGCAGGCACAAGAGAGAGAGAGAGAGAGAGAGAGAGAGAGAGAAGAGAAGAAAGATAAATACTTTAGCCTTAGCACATTATTTTGTTATTTTTGTACATTTACTAAATTCATTTCTCGAGTTAGTACGTGCCAAGTAGCTTGACTTTTCGAGAGTATATTTCGTTAGAGTTTCGTCAGGTTGTGAATGCGTTGTGTCTAGATAAAAACCTTCTATTGAATGTGGCGTTAAAATTACCACTTTACGCGCGAAGTGCGGAGGCGATAAACATTTTTTCCGAAAAGGCAAAAACGCGCCTCTTTTGAATATGTGTTCACGTTATGGACGGTACCGAGGCAAACTCTAATGTAGTCTAATATAGTCGACGATAATTCTAACTGCTTTGAGCTTCCATACATACACGATTCCACGACGGCAACGCATTTTTCCAGGAATACTTTGCTTTTCCCGCACAGTCGACCGAATTCCGAGATTCAATATTGATAAAAACAATCAGATTTATTGAAGGATCAGATTTATCCGGAAGAAGCTCTTCGCGTGCAAACGAAGTCGATTTCATCTGCGATGTAAAATTGTGTGAACCGTACACAGAGCGAGGCCTTCTTAAATTATCTTAATTTGTATTTAATAAAGTTATCGTATAGAAACGAGAGAGCGATTTACGCTTCAAATGTTGATAAAAAATAATCTGCACTTATTCCAAACTATATCGCAATATTAGAATAACCATACAGTTTCAAAAAACTAATCTGCTCCGTAAGACAGCTAAAAATATAATTTCATCCGATGAAGTTGCAGCGGTTGAAATGCGCATAGCATTTACCACAAATAAGTATATCTCTGTACGCAGCAGCAAAGCACTGCGGTAGATTCAAAAATTAATCGCAATTCCCATCTCCACGTGAGTCGAGCCCGGTCATGTTTCTTCGGTGTTATCTGTCATGCTTGTCGTCGTCGCTGTGTCTGTCCTGTATTATACATTTATATACATATATATATAAGAAAGAGAACAACTTTCGAGAATAAGTCGCGTCGGCCGCGAAGCTACGTCAATCTATATATAAATCTAGATAGATAGATATAGAAGATGCAGTACTGTTTACCTTGACTCCATGTGCGAAAGAATGCAATTTCTGCTGACAAGAAGATCGGGAGATGAGGCTTTCAAAAATCGATCACATAATACCAATTAGAACTAGCCGACCTCTGAATAATATTCTATATACACATATAGCGTATGTAGATTGGCTCGACACGCTTTGTCCCCTCCTACACTTCAATCGCGAAGCCTGATACTCGAGAAGCTCTTCAGCAAAATTCTCGAGATACTTTTTATTCAATATGTATATCTGTATAGAAAAGTTGTGAGCAAAGGAGAAGCTACGCATATCGTTGAACATCGACATTCAGAGAGATATAGAGAGAAAAGGTGGATTTTAATCTTATCGAGAGAGCGCTTTGCGTCCCGACTGCTCCGAAGTCGCGACAAAATCGCTCTCTGAAAGCTACTACTAAAGTTACAAGAAACGTAAGAAGTATCTTGAATTTGAATAAACATCGCCATTTATTCGCGAATTCTTGTTCTGTTAATTAATTTTCATTGTTTTACGCAAAAGTGAAGTGGTCTTACCGAACAAACCCATCGATAGCTTGTCTTTTCAAAATCGTTTGTTTTTCAAACGACACACGGCACACGATGTATTCAGAGTGTTACTCGAGCGCGTGCTTTGGATCTATTAAACGCACAGAAGACTCTATTGAAATGCAAAAATTACTCGTTTTAGATGCCTGTGAAGTACACTTGTTGTTACAAGGTACATCGATTGCGACATCGAAAAATTCTTCATTGGATACATTTTCTACACACATACAGTACACACGCTCAATTCGTATCTCGAGTGTCTTTATCAAGCAATAATAGTTGTAGATTACTTTATCTGCAGATACTTACGAAATTCCCTCGTCATCTGTAATACATGTATTTCCGTTGAATAAGCGTCTTAGAATTTATTCGCTATTATTATTATTCACTGTATAAGACGATCGAGCCTCGTGCCAAATTTTCCTCGTATTGCCAGAGAGCTTTGAACAGGAGAATGCAACTGTTGCTTTTTTGCATATTAATACTCGTTAGAACTATTTGCTCAAATCTCTATATCTATATAACTCGCCGACACGTGTAAGTGTTCTATTGAAATCAGTCGATACAGCCGAAAACTTTCTTCCCTCCCGCTTCCCCCTCCCCAGAGCTTATTTTTCCGCAGAGCATCGAGACGGAGCTTGCGGCGCCACAGTGGGCTTATACGCGTTTACACAAGAGCTCGGAAAGAGTAGACTCACCCTTGGCTCGAACTGAGGCGAGCGATAAACTTTTGGCCGATGCAGTGGTGCCGCAGCGCCGAGAGCTACGAGTCCTGATGCCTCGCGCCTGCTCGGTTCGTTTTCTAGAGTCAGGCGAGCATATGTTGTCGTAGGAAGTCTCGAGAAAGGAAACAGCTGGGACGGCGAGATTTCAGGTGGTCGAGAAGACGACGGAGATGTACAGAGTTGCGCACAGCTCAAGAGGTAGCGAGAAGCGTAGAAAGCACAGCAGCAGCAGCAATGGGTAACGATGATCCACCTAGAGGTCCGCTTCTTCGTCTTCTCTTGATTCCAGGCAGCAGCAGCCCGTCATGCACGACGACGTCATCAGCATCCTTGTCTTGAGTAGTCCCTATTGAAACATTTTGTCGATTTTAGAGTCTACATTCTGCCTTTGGCTTTTAACATTCTTATAACCATTATTTTACCTGCTTAGAGTACAGTTACTAAATATATATACAAATCTTACATGTATAGGTATAGCGGGAGAAGAAAATAACGTTAGCAGCGGTCAATTGCGCGCGATAAGAACTTTGGTAAAGTTACTTGCAGGCTCTCGTTAATGCTTTTTATTGAAATTATTTGTTAGCAAACTGTTTACTTGTCTCGTTTTTTATTTTGCGCCCGGTTGTTTTTTTTGTTTTATCGTCAACGCCAGCGATAGAAGCTAAACTTTCCTCGGATATACGCGTTACTGGCTCCCGAATAAGCACCTCGGAGCGCTTTAGTGTTTCTTTTTCTTTAGCAGCGCAATTGAACGGTGCTCTTTCGTTACTCCTGCGAAGTCGATCTTTACGAGTGTGCCAGAGTATGTTTGCTCCCGCAAAGTGAAGAGAAAAAAAGCGTAAGCTGCGCAACCTTGACCCGTTCTCTTTCTCGTTTCAATCTTGTCGTCATTGCTTGCAAATGCAAAAAGCTCTGTGCGCGGGAAAAGGAAGCGAATCAACTGGACTGCTCCTCGAGGTGTATAGGTTCAAAGTGTTGACTTATTTAGCTCGAACATTTTTAACTATATATATATATATATATATCTTCTCGAGTACTGCACACGACGCGAGAAAGACGATCGACCGCCGAAAGCCTCGTGCGTTCTCTTTCTCTCCCTCGGCTTTTTATTTCGATTAGTATGTCACGACCTTCTCGAGGCGGCTTACCGCTCTTCGCCTTCGTTCTCGCATTTACGCTTTACTATGTCATTTCGTGTTCTAACCCTTCTCTGGCATACAACTTTTTTCGACGAGTACAAATCGAAAATAACTTCGTGAGCTTTTATTGAATAGTCAAACACGGAAACGTCAGAGATCACGATTCTATGGTCCCGTGGGGACTATTATATAGTGGGAAACTCCCGCGCGTGGAAATGAAGTTAAAAGTCATTATTGAGCGGCCGGGATTGGTCGCGCTCGTTGTAGTCTAGACACTATATACAAGTAAACGTAAGGTCAAATAGAACGAGCAACCACGACTTTTGCACAGTCCGATCGGTGGAACAATTTTCCGAGTAACCGTGCCTTGCGATTCGATTTTCCCCGACAAACTCGAATTATATTACATTTCAGTCGTACGCCGGAAAAGCTCATTTCTTATTACGAGACAGACTACATATACATATATATAGACACAGCAGGGAAAACACGCCGGTGCAGTGAGTAAGCTGACGTTTCAATTTCCCGGGCACAAAAAGAGCCGGAAAGCTACGTTTCAAAATAAAAAAGTCCGTGCGGGAGGCGGACATCGTTAACGCAACTGAAGCTCCCGAGCCAGTGATTTAAAAGTCGCCTAATGGAAAAATAACTGGCCTTGAACGAACAAAAAAAATAATAATGAGAGAGAGAGAGAGAGAGAGAGAGCGCGATTGCATAACGCAGTAAACGTGATTACGAGAGGCTCTTCCAACGAGCAAGAGAAAGAGCGAGAGAGAGAGAGAGAGAGAGAGAGAAAGAGCAAACTACGATCGATGCTTTTCCTGTGCCTCCCCCCTCGAGATTTACGTAAATATAATAAATATAAGGCAACGCGCGTACATGACAGTGGGAAGGGCATCTAAAGGAAAGGATCTCAGTCTGCGATGTTCATCGGACACATTGGGGATGCTGCTTTCACAGGATTCTCGCACGCGGAATACAGACTGTTTTGACATAGCTATTTGGAAAAAAATGAAAAAAATCACTCCAACGCACGCATGCAGACAGGCAGACACACGTAGACCGGTACACAGGCACACACACATAGACCGGTGACTCAAGCGTTACCCAGTGACGGGAGAAGCGGCGTCAAGGATCGACGACGACGGCGGCGACACCACTCGAGCACACATACGTAAAGGAATGAGAGAGGACACAACAGCCGCGTGTCCGCGAGTACGCGAGACTACTGCTCTAGGCGGCGACGATAGTCACAGCAGCAGCAGCAGCTCTGGGTATTGATCTTGGCTGCGAGTGTGGATGGGGCGCCTGCGACGCGCAGACCCGAGTTCCGCTAACCCCTGACAGATGGACAGCTTGCGGGGAAAGGAGGGGGAGGGGAAGAGAGAGCGATGCGCGCAGCATTCCGCATGCGCATCTTCTTCGGGAGTGGAGGTTCACTCCGCGAATCCCCAATTCTTTTCCTTCTTTGTCGAATGCTCTTTCCTTTTTATCTTTTAATGTATGCGCTTGCAGGAAACTACCACTCTTACTCTAAACTGCCAACTCTAGGAAGTAGAGAATGAAAGCGAAAGCTCGATTTTCAAATTGTGCTCCGCAGCGTGTGCAGGACTAGCTTTCGAACTATAGTTCTGGAGGCGGCTCACGTGGTTAACCGATACAGAAACGATACAATGCTATTAACTTTTGTAACAGTCGAAGCTTTCGCGCGGATAAGATAAATGCAAAATTTGCAGTTGCATTTGCACGCATAACGCGTCACCATTTGTACGTATAACACAATCGGAAGATATATCGATTTCCGTTACGCTTCTAAATTATTCAATAATCCAGATTTAGGTGAGCGGCCACCATTTAAATAATGGTGGCCGCGGCGATTAGTTTGTGCCTCGCCGCTATATAGCATTATAGACAACTATTGATCTAGTGATTGAAGAAACGCGAGCTGCTAAGATACGTCTGTGGAATTCCTCTTACATACTTTTCGCGTAGGTGTACAGCGCGAGTACATCTAGGTATACATGCGAAAGTAAGCGCGCGCGCGTTCTGTCGAGGGCAACGTCCAGTCTGGCCCCCCAAGGGGTCCCCCTCGAGTCAAGCTCGTTGGTATAGACTGGAGAGAGCGAGAACTGGCGCAAAAAATCCCGTGCGCGACGTCTGCAGCTGCCGTATAACGATCGATGAAAATTACACGCGGCGCGCAGGGCGAGTTTGTACGATCGAAGCTGCAGATATATATTATTTGGAAACGCGTGCGCGCATATAGCTAAAGGGGAGAGGGAGATGATGCTCGAGAGACGGCTGTGTCGTTTGTCTATTTCAAGGGGGAGGGGGTGAAACGAAGCTTCTTTTTTCCTTTCAGCCTATAAGATGTCGAAGGATATGGAAGACATGGCTGATAAGGAAGGGGCGATAGCTGCGGGATCATTCGATGGAATTCGCGATAAAGTAGCTTTTTTACTGGGCTGCGTGCTACACGGAAGGATGAAATTCAAATTACAGGAGCGCGTATACCGAATTCTTTTCTGATTGGATGGCTGATTGCATTTTCAGTATGGCTGCTTCATTGACTTCTATGAAGCGGTAAATGTCCACTTGCGCGCACGTTCCCGATGATTTTGCACCGTTT